>OX246738.1:52300803-52876803 GCA_945910005.1 Isoperla grammatica
TGCCACTGGCCTGTATGAATGCAATCAATTCTGGAAATAAATAACGTATAGGTAGGCGTTGGATTCAGTTCAGTATTGTGCGAAGTTTCCATTCTTAATGTAAACATAGTTATATTTATTTTATTATCCTCTTTTGTAAATCAGTTGTATAACTGAATAGGAAATAAATAAGTAGCTATTACGGGCGGCTGGGCGTATACATTTTGTTGTTACCAACTTGCGTAATCATGCAGTTGTGTTACCTGCCATGGTTTGGTATATTACTATCTTTGGTTTGGTCGATTGCTTTTTAGGTATGTTATTTTGCTAATTTTGATTTTTCGAGGACCGGATCCAATTTCGCCGAACGCATTTTGCCTGTGTTTGGTCATCCCTACCTCACGTAGAACTTCACTGGCCAGATAGAAATGTGCGCGAGTAGTATGAATAGTATACGAGTGCGGTGTCGAGTAGTATGAATAGTATACGAGTACGGTGTCGAGTAGTATGAATAGTATACGAGTACGGTGTCGAGTAGTTTATTTATTTATTATTTATCGTATGGAAGCAACAGCTAAGATTCAACAAAGTACAATATACATATAAAGTTATCATAAATATAAATCATAAACATAAATCTAAGCCGGCCAGCCAGGCCAGCGCGTCAGGTGTCGCTCTGTGGATCTCAGACCAGTCCCCCTGGAAAGAGCGCAGGCGGCAATCCCTCACAATGTGGTTGATGGTCTGGCGAGGTTCGCCACAGTCACAGGCGCTGGATGGGATCGCGCCCCATTTGAACAGGGAGTCTGCGCACCGGCCATGATTGGTTCTGATGCGGTTTAGTCTGGTCCACAGGTGTCTAGGAAGATCAAAGCCTGGAACGGGAGTCGTTGGGTCTACAATTGGCGAGTTTGGTGCAAATTCCGACCACATTCTTTTCCACTCCATAGCACTGTCAAAGTTAGATTCTTGAAGTTTGGCAGCTTGTCTCAAAGATGGATTCCGCGACTTCAAGCGACCGCGGTACATTATGGCAGCATCTTCATGAATAGGCAAATTGTGTTTTTTGCATATTTTGTCGTATTCTCTGAGCAGCGCTTTTGAGCGCCTTAATGATGGTGGGGTGATATTGCTCAGGACAGGTAGCCATTGGGTCGGCGTTGATCTGAGTGTTCCGGAAATCGTCCGCATTGTAATATTGAGCTGGGTATCTATAATCCGAGTATGCGTGCTTTCCAGCCAGACCGGTGCACAGTACTCTGCTGACGAGTACACCAGGCCAAGGGCAGCAGTGCGCAATGTAGCAGGCGAGGCTCCCCATGTAGTCGAAGCAAGTTTGTGAAGTAGGTTATTTCTTGTTTTAAGCTTGGCTGCGCAGTTATGCAGATGCTGTTTAAACGTGAGAGATCTGTCCAGCGTTATTCCGAGATACTTTGGATGAAAGTTATGTTGCAGTACAGCACCATTGAAAACTACTTGAAGCGGGACGTGGGCTATTTTGTTGTTCAGATGAAACCATGCTGACTCCGTCTTACTGAGGCTGGGAGTGAGTCTCCAATTTTTGAAGTAAGCACTCAGGCCTTCAAGGTCTTGTGTAAGAACTTCTTCAGCAACGTGCATGTCCTTGTGCTGGAAGGTCAAGGCTAGGTCGTCTGCATACTGGAACTTTCTAGACTTTGTCTCCGGCATGTCGTGTATATAGAGGTTGAACATCAACGGGGCGAGAACGGATCCTTGTGGTAGCCCGTTATTGAGTTGTCTCTGCTTACTTTTAGCCTCGTCCATGAAGACTTCAAAGGTGCGATTACTCAGCATATTATTGATGAGTCTGCTTATTCTTTTGCAGGGCACAACTTTGAGGAGTTTGTAGATTAGGCCCGTGCGCCACACTGTATCGTACGCCGCAGTTAGGTCCACAAATACTGCAGCTGTTTTAAGCTTTTTCTCAAAACCAGCTTCAATGTGTGTTGTTAAGGACATGACTTGGTCTGTGCAGCTGCGTCCTTGGCGAAATCCGGCCTGCTCTACGGGGATGACTTCATTTACTGCATGCTCAATTCTGTTATAGATAAGCCGTTCCAGAACCTTGTAGCAACTGCTCAAGAGTGCAATTGGGCGATAGCTTTCCGCTATGTCAGCTGGTTTGCCAGGCTTGAGAATTGCTAGGATCTTCGATTTCCTGAATTCCCTGGGGTAACTTCCAGATATCAAAATGTCGCTGTAAAACTTACAGAGCCACCTTTTGGTGTTCTTCCCACAGGCCTTCAGGAATTCGGGGTGGATTCCATCAGGGCCGGCTGCCTTCCCAGCTTTAGTTCCTGATATGGCTGCTTCTAGCTCAAGCATTGTAAAATCTTTGCTAAATTCTGATGAGTCAGGAGTGGTGGATCTTAAGTCTTTGAGTGATCTTCTTATCGTCCTCGTGAATTCCTTGTCGGCCTTAGCCTTGGAGGTTTCAACTATCCGGCGCGCTACCGCCTCTGGGTTGATTTTGGGCAGATGTGATGTAGTCACATTAGCGCCACCAAGTTTACGTAGGAGGCTCCAAGCTTTCCTACTTGAATGGGTGAAATCTAAGTTGTTGGTCGTGTTTTTCCATTTGTCTCGGCGTGCCGTGTCCAGCGAATATAAAAGGTCCTCAGCTATTTCTGGGTCTCCAGACTGCAGGAATTCTTGGTATAGCCTGTCGCTCTCTTCACTCCACCCCGGAATGTATTCCTTACGGTAACCACGCGGGATGTGTCTCTTGGCAGTTGAGATGACGGCTCCAACAAATCTCGAGTAGTTCTGGGCAGATGGAGGGATCCAGCGGACGTTAAAGTCTAACTCTTTGGAGAATGAACCCCAGGCAGCTTTGTTGAAATTCCATCTAGGCCGCTGGACAGAGTTTATCAGCGGGATTTTTATACCACTTTCTATCATAACGGGCCGGTGTTGGCTCCGGGGGAAGCTTTTGAGAACTCTTCTGGACACGTGCATATTATGTCGCTCGGTGTCACTGGTAGTTACAAAGCATAAATCAGGGTTGTAATCTCTCTGCCATCGTCCAGAGTGAAAGGTACCTTTATCTTTTGCGTCAAATATCAGAACCATGTGGTATATATCAGCCCAGTTGGATAATCTGATGCCATTCTCGTCATTTGACTGATACCTCCACGAAGTATGGTGGCTGTTGAAATCGCCGGCATAAACCGCCGGGTGCTGGTAGACAGGGAGCGTTACCGCTGGCCAAGGAACGTTAGGTGGTTTATAGATGTTTACAATCTTAATATCAGCTACTTGAACAGTCACCAAGAAGACGTTGTCATCGCCACTCGTTTCAATGAGAATTGCATTCTCTATTGTCGACTTGACGTATGTGGCAACGCCGTACGCATGGTGGTTGACAGCCCCCACGAGGGTGTAGCCGACTATCTTGCCGCGAGCCATTAGGCTAGCGTCGTCTGGGCAGTGGGTCTCTTGGAGAAGGACAACGTCAGTGTTGTTTTCTTGTAGTACTCTGTGTAGATGGTCGCATTTAGCTCTGCTAATGCCTTCGATGTTTAGTTGGCAGATACGGACCGAGGGTCCAATATCTCTTGTCAGGTGGCGCTGAAAAGTGCCGGTCGGGAAGTTGGTATCCTGAGATTCTTGCATTGTTGAGTTATAGCTGTTACTGGTTGCCGGGAGCTCGAGGAACTTAGTCGAGGAAGTGTTCGGCATCCAGTTGTGAATAGACTTTTAGCGTTACCCAGGGTGCAGCGCGAGGAGCTTGTCTATTCGTCGCACCCCGTCGAGTAGTATGAATAGTATACGAGTACGGTGTCGAGTAGTATGAATAGTATACGAGTACGGTGTCGAGTAGTATGAATAGTATACGAGTACGGTGTCGAGTAGTATGAATAGTATACGAGTACGGTGTCGAGTAGTATGAATAGTATACGAGTACGGTGTCGAGTAGTATGAATAGTATACGAGTACGGTGTCGAGTAGTATGAATAGTATACGAGTACGGTGTCGAGTAGTATGAATAGTATACGAGTACGGTGTCGAGTAGTATGAATAGTATACGAGTACGGTGTCGAGTAGTATGAATAGTATACGAGTACGGTGTCGAGTAGTATGAATAGTACACGAGTACGGGGTCGAGTAGTATGAATAGTATACGAGTACGGTGTCGAGTAGTATGAATAGTACACGAGTACGGGGTCGAGTAGTATGAATAGTATACGAGTACGGTGTCGAGTAGTATGAATAGTACACGAGTACGGTGTCGAGTAGTATGAATAGTATACGAGTACGGTGTCGAGTAGTATGAATAGTACACGAGTACGGTGTCGAGTAGTATGAATAGTATACGAGTACGGTGTCGAGTAGTATGAATAGTACACGAGTACGGTGTCGAGTAGTATGAATAGTACACGAGTACGGTGTCGAGTAGTATGAATAGTACACGAGTACGGTGTCGAGTAGTATGAATAGTATACGAGTACGGTGTCGAGTAGTATGAATAGTATACGAGTACGGTGTCGAGTAGTATGAATAGTATACGAGTACGGGGTCGAGTAGTATGAATAGTATACGAGTACGGGGTCGAGTAGTATGAATAGTATACGAGTACGGGGTCGAGTAGTATGAATAGTACACGAGTACGGGGTCGAGTAGTATGAATAGTATATGAGTACGGTGTCGAGTAGTATGAATAGTATACGAGTACGGTGTCGAGTAGTATGAATAGTATACGAGTACGGGGTCGAGTAGTATGAATAGTATACGAGTACGGTGTCGAGTAGTATGAATAGTACACGAGTACGGGGTCGAGTAGTATGAATAGTATACGAGTACGGTGTCGAGTAGTATGAATAGTATACGAGTACGGTGTCGAGTAGTATGAATAGTATACGAGTACGGGGTCGAGTAGTATGAATAGTATACGAGTACGGTGTCGAGTAGTATGAATAGTACACGAGTACGGTGTCGAGTAGTATGAATAGTATACGAGTACGGTGTCGAGTAGTATGAATAGTACACGAGTACGGTGTCGAGTAGTATGAATAGTATACGAGTACGGGGTCGAGTAGTATGAATAGTATACGAGTACGGTGTCGAGTAGTATGAATAGTATACGAGTACGGTGTCGAGTAGTATGAATAGTATACGAGTACGGTGTCGAGTAGTATGAATAGTATACGAGTACGGTGTCGAGTAGTATGAATAGTATACGAGTACGGTGTCGAGTAGTATGAATAGTATACTAGTACGGTGTCGAGTAGTATGAATAGTATACGAGTACGGTGTCGAGTAGTATGAATAGTATACGAGTACGGTGTCGAGTAGTATGAATAGTATACGAGTACGGTGTCGAGTAGTATGAATAGTATACGAGTACGGTGTCGAGTAGTATGAATAGTATACGAGTACGGTGTCGAGTAGTATGAATAGTATACGAGTACGGTGTCGGTGTCCGATTTGGTTACTGAACGTTATTTCTCATGAATGTATGTTACGTATTGATTTGTAAATAAAAATTCAGTAAGCAAATTGCAGAGGAGTGGTTAGAGAAAGATATGTAATGTCCGACCCTTGATTTACATGTCGGCGAGAGTATATTAGCCATTTTGGAAGTAGTAAACATTATTGAAAGTAGCAAGTTTGATATTTGTAGTATTCTTGTATGTCTTATGTCTAGCTGTGATATGGGAGACTTAGGAGAAGGTTTTTGGCATTATTAACTCAATCTCATACAGTCGCCACTCGCCAGTGTATCATAATATGTAACAATGATGTCGATAGTTAGGAGTAAGACTCAAGAATGACATTGCGTGTATCAGTTGTCGCATTAAAGAGGTTTGATTTGATTATACAGTTTATGCTATCATGAGGACAAGCAGTGAGACTATGGGACTATGGGACCAGGGACTATTTCAGAGGCAAGCCCAAACATGTCAAAAATATCGTCGGTATTGGGTACGGGTAGAAAGTGCGAGTAACAAGTTTCGAGTGTCAGTGTAGGTTTGAGGAGCACTTTCGGTTTCCGTGCAGCCGAGCACCGAGCAGTGGAACAGAGCAGTGGAACAGAGCCCGAGATGTTTTTTGTGAGGTTGGTTAGTTCGTTCTGCTGGTTTATTTACGGGAATGAGCAGCTAAGCTAAGCGAGTTGGTTGGCTGGCTTTGCGTGACGTTGATCGTTACGACATGGCAGAGTCGGCCTTGACTGCCATTGCTGTTGTTCAGTCAAGTTCAAGGCTAGCACTCACATTGCTAGAGAAGGAAAGTGGTTATATTGGGCGCTGCCGCTACACAGATTCTAGATTGATTACGATTTAATAAAATGTGTTTGATGATTTGATGTGAACCGAATGCAGGTGAAACGGCCGACGTCCGTAGGGATGGGCCTTACCCAGGGGGGCCAGCCCTCTCCTCCCCTCCCTGGCGCCTGAGCTTGAAGGTGGTGCCGAACTGAAACCTACAGTGGTACTGATTCAGTTGCGTATCCAAACAATTATCACCGACATCATAATATTGACGGTATTTTTATCATTATTATTTTCATTCTGCGCCTAAAAGCTGCATGTGGTGCATTGATGAGTGCGGTCCTCCCAGTGTGGTGCATTGATGAGTGCGGTCCTGCCAGTGTGGTGCATTGATGAGTGCGGTCCTCCCAGTGTGGTGCATTGATGAGTGCGGTCCTGCCAGTGTGGTGCATTGATGAGTGCGGTCCTCCCAGTGTGGTGCATTGATGAGTGCGGTCCTCCCAGTGTGGTGCATTGATGAGTGCGGTCCCCCCAGTGTGGTGCATTGATGAGTGCGGTCCCCCCAGTGTGGTGCATTGATGAGTGCGGTCCTCCCAGTGTGGTGCATTGATGAGTGCGGTCCTGCCAGTGTGGTGCATTGATGAGTGCGGTCCTCCCAGTGTGGTGTATTGATGAGTGCGGTCCTGCCATGCAGTGTGGTGCATTGATGAGTGCGGTCCTCCCAGTGTGGTGTATTGATGAGTGCGGTCCTCCCAGTGTGGTGCATTGATGAGTGCGGTCCTCCCAGTGTGGTGCATTGATGAGTGCGGTCCTCCCAGTGTGGTGCATTGATGAGTGCGGTCCTGCCATGCAGTGTGGTGCATTGATGAGTGCGGTCCTCCCAGTGTGGTGTATTGATGAGTGCGGTCCTCCCAGTGTGGTGCATTGATGAGTGCGGTCCTGCCATGCAGTGTGGTGCATTGATGAGTGCGGTCCTCCCAGTGTGGTGTATTGATGAGTGCGGTCCTCCCAGTGTGGTGCATTGATGAGTGCGGTCCTGCCATGCAGTGTGGTGCATTGATGAGTGCGGTCCTGCCAGTGTGGTGCATTGATGAGTGCGGTCCTCCCAGTGTGGTGCATTGATGAGTGCGGTCCTGCCAGTGTGGTGCATTGATGAGTGCGGTCCTCCCAGTGTGGTGTATTGATGAGTGCGGTCCTCCCAGTGTGGTGCATTGATGAGTGCGGTCCTGCCATGCAGTGTGGTGCATTGATGAGTGCGGTCCTCCCAGTGTGGTGTATTGATGAGTGCGGTCCTCCCAGTGTGGTGCATTGATGAGTGCGGTCCTCCTAGTGTGGTGCATTGATGAGTGCGGTCCTGCCAGTGTGGTGCATTGATGAGTGCGGTCCTCCCAGTGTGGTGTATTGATGAGTGCGGTCCTCCCAGTGTGGTGCATTGATGATTGCGGTCCTCCCAGTGTGGTGCATTGATGAGTGCGGTCCTGCCAGTGTGGTGCATTGATGAGTGCGGTCCTGCCAGTGTGGTGCTTTGATGAGTGCGGTCCCTCCAGTGTGGTGCATTGATGAGTGCGGTCCTGCCAGTGTGGTGCATTGATGAGTGCGGTCCTCCCAGTGTGGTGCATTGATGAGTGCGGTCCTGCCAGTGTGGTGCATTGATGAGTGCGGTCCTCCCAGTGTGGTGCATTGATGATTGCGGTCCTCCCAGTGTGGTGCATTGATGAGTGCGGTCCTGCCAGTGTGGTGCATTGATGAGTGCGGTCCTGCCAGTGTGGTGCTTTGATGAGTGCGGTCCCTCCAGTGTGGTGCATTGATGAGTGCGGTCCTGCCAGTGTGGTGCATTGATGAGTGCAGTCCTGCCAGTGTGGTGCATTGATGAGTGCGGTCCTCCCAGTGTGGTGCATTGATGAGTGCGGTCCTCCTAGTGTGGTGCATTGATGAGTGCGGTCCTGCCAGTGTGGTGCATTGATGAGTGCGGTCCTCCCAGTGTGGTGCATTGATGAGTGTGGTCCTCTCAGTGTGGTGCATTGATGAGTGCGGTCCTCCCAATGAGTCTAGCAACTTGGCAAAGCAAACATCCTCATGTTTACGATTGTGGAAGGAATATGCCTGTTTATAGTGAGTCTCGTTGGATTGTATTTGTATTTGTTAGCATATATTGCATCTACAATGAAAATTCCACAAGTTATAAATAGCAAAATGTTTCTAACGTCAAAAAATCTTGTCAGTAAATTAAATAGGCATGTAAAATAAAGGATGCATGCAACAACATACATACGTAAACATGGTATTGGGTTTACTGTATACACAACACATCCTATTCCTATCCTAGGTATAATATATATAAAACATATTCTCACATTTCAATTGACGCACAACTTCACAGTTAGATGTGACATGTTCTATTACAAAATTAGGTTACAACATAAGTTCCATGTCCAAGAACGTAACAGGAGTGATATCTATACCGTACTCAGTCACATAAACTCGGAAGAAGCAGTTTTCCGGTTATGCAATTGCAAAGCACCTAGCAGAGACCTAGACCTTGAGTTGCCTGGTTCGTGACTCATGATGAGAACAAGACACGGCTAAGATAAGATAAGGTAACATGAGAACTGAGGGCGAGATATGTGTGGAAACAATCGTTGTTTGGGTAGTATGGGGTGTGTATGGCAGCGAGGGACAGACGACTGTAGTTTCTTCCTCTTTACATCCCATCACGTACTTTGACAAAAACTAGTATACTTTGTCCAAGAGCAAAAAAAACCTGCTCTGGAGTGAATATTTGAAATAAATACATTCATATTAGTATTAGTATTAGTATTACTTCTGGCTAAGCTACTAGGATTGTAGAACAACATTTCGGTTTGTTGTTCAGTAATGAACTTTTCCCATGCCTTTCGTAACTGATCAATTACAAATATTTTCGCATACATCTTCGAAAATAAAAGATGAGCATTAATTTCAAGAAGTAGCCTATACCTACCGGTACTTCAGTTGTTTTTGTGTTTGTTTTTTTTTTGCGACAGGTGGTTCAAACTAGCAATTCTCTTAGATACATAATAATGCCTTGAGCATTTATTTTGATTTTTGTAATCCCGAGGTAGTTTGAGATTATAGTTGATATTTTAATCAACAGATAAATAATATTACTCAGTGGGCCTGCATCTGGCAGTGGGCCACTTGGACGAGAGTAGTAGCCTCCTTTTATTTTAGTGATTTCTTTTGGCACCGGGACAATGCAGGTCTCGTGACATGGCACAGTGTTATGTGTGTATCTATACTCAGGAATTTCACAGCTGGGGATGCCACACAATCATATACATTAACTGAGGGACAAGTCAAACTGGTTGCTCAATAAAAATCTTCATTGTTCAATTCAAAAGGAATACGACCAATTGCATTACATTGTTAATATCAATGGTGTTGGTGTTACGGTGTAATATGTAGTTATAAGCTCGCGCTCCTGTAGTACACATGCGTAATCTGAAGTATTTTACTAATGTAAAGCTTCAACAATATGGTTTTCAGTTCAAAGTTTTTATTTCTAAGGTGGTTTAAACATGGTTTTAGTTTTATAGGCCTATAGACCAAGTCATATCTTTAAACTTGTACTGTTTAGTCTACATTCTTGATTAGCCTACTAGATTGCTCTGCTATCTAGTAGCCTAAGATTGCACAGAACAGTTGCCCCGAAAAACACCCATACCCTTCCTACCTTTATAAAAAAGAAACAAAAACATATATTTAATGGAAACCTGAATCATTTAATTTCTATCGTATGCTATCTAGCTCAAAATTACTTGATAAGTTGATACATTTTGATTTCAAAATGTTAAGATTTACAAAACAAAAACAAATTTCAAGAACATTGTTCTCTACGCCTACAATGGCTCTTTTCAATATTACCAATGAATCCAATGATTTGTTATTTTATATTCTGAAACTATTGTAACATGTAGGCCTATACATGCCTTTATATCATATTATGAGTTTGTTTGTCTTGCCACAAGGCTGTATATTTAACCAAACTATATAGCATGTATGTATATTGTGTAATCCACTCACAATAAATGAATCTGAAAATCTTAAGACAAATCTGAAATTTGAATAATGTTAAACGAACAAAGTGTCGTGTTGCCAAACGGGCATCTGTCATGAGGCGCAAGAAAATCAGCAATTCTAATTTATTTCAAGCTTGGAACAGAGACTTTAGGATCAGGTTTTCTAAAAGATGTATCCGAAACCTACTAGTACTGTACACTATAAAAGTGATGACATATTTTCAGTTTAGTCGTAATGACTGGAGTGTCTTAACACACGTTGGACCCAGCATTAGTATCAATGTTTGTCCAGGTATCTATGATGTCCGGGGAGGTGCCCAGCTCTCAGATGATGCCAGTTCCAATGCCGCACATCAAGAAAGAGGATCCTTCCAGCTTCCAGGCATGCTCGCCATCCAACTCCAGCATGTATTCGCCCACCACAACGGTCATGCACAACGATGTACGTATTACACAAACAGCGTCTACATCCGACCTACTCCATAGACGTGTCTGTTATAATTGCTTCCGATAATGTTGCCAGATGGAATTCTGCGAGAGCCAGGACTCTGTACGTTACGAAGTGTCACAGTCCCAGCTCCGATCTCCTGGCAGTCCCGACCGGCAGTATTGCTCGTCCACCACACAGTCACTGGGGGACACCATTGGAGGCAGCTTAGAGGTAACTTGTCAGTCAGGGTTACTTTAGACGTAGTGAACAACATGCGGAGGTAAGCCTAGGCTCGTCCACCACACAGTCACTGGGGGACACCATTGGAGGCAGCTTAGAGGTGACTTGTCAGTCAGGGTTAGTTTAGACGTAGTGAACAACATACGGAGGTAAGCCCAGGTCTGTACTGAATTCAGAATTATTTATACTTGAAACCAAATTTAAATTCTAAAGCTGACAACATTAGTCTTTTGTTCCACTGAAATGCCATAAAGTCAGGTCTCTAACATTGTTGTTCTATATACGCAATAATATCCCTTTTCTAAGTTTTGATAATTTCTATTGTAATTGGTATGTTTTTATTTGGTGTGTACAATCGTTCTATTAGCGTTCATGTTTTTTTTTTTTTTTTTTAATTAGTAATTCAGGTTGCAGTTTCTGTGAACAGAAGAAAATTAGATCATAACGTATCCACTAGGCCTACCTATAAATAAATTAAAATCAAACTCTTGTTTTGATAAAATACTATGTGTTTCAATTAATTTAATTCATAACCTATTTGAACTTGACCACACTCCTGTGTGGCTACTACTGTATTACAATAGTGCATTAGCAATAAACCAGTAATGCTGTATTGTGTGTTGCAGGAAGGCTTGAAAGAAGACCTACCCAGGAGGCTATGTCTTGTCTGTGGAGACGTAGCGTCAGGCTTTCACTACGGAGTGGCTATTACTGTATTACAATAGTGCATTAGCAATAAACCAGTAATGCTGTATTGTGTGTTGCAGGAAGGCTTGAAAGAAGACCTACCCAGGAGGCTATGTCTTGTCTGTGGAGACGTAGCGTCAGGCTTTCACTACGGAGTGGCTATTACTGTATTACAATAGTGCATTAGCAATAAACCAGTAATGCTGTATTGTGTGTTGCAGGAAGGCTTGAAAGAAGACCTACCCAGGAGGCTATGTCTTGTCTGTGGAGACGTAGCGTCAGGCTTTCACTACGGAGTGGCTTCCTGTGAAGCTTGTAAAGCATTCTTCAAGAGAACTATTCAAGGTAGGTAACGCCTGTGAGTGCGCAAGAGGTATATCCCATCCAATAAGAAAATTGTTCGTTAGTTTTATAAATTTTATATTACTCGTTTCAAGGTTCACTCTTAACAAGTCTATTTTCAGTGAAATTAAAATAAAATGACAATTATGGAGTGAATAGCCTACAATGAAACAAATTAATGTGCACATACAGTAAACTGCTGACATTCATTGACAGAGGGCCAGACGTTGGTCACCACGGGCCTTGTAAGTGCGATTGCTAGGATCCTCTTTGTGGCTACATTGCAGACCTTGTCTTCCTTATCTTAACCACCACCGGACGTAATCCTTGCTCATCGATGGGCTCTAAGAGCATGATAAATTGTTTGAATATGTAATATTGTTTGTATTATTAAAAAGGAACAGGGCACAGTCCAACATCAATCATTTGTCCTATTAGGAACCAACTGTTCTGCTGTTAAATCAAGTAGTGTTTATGCAGGCAACATCGAGTACACGTGTCCTATTGGGTCTAAGTGTTCTGCTGTGTGTTTATGCAGGCAACATCGAGTACACTTGTCCTATTGGGTCTAAGTGTTCTGCTGTGTGTGTATGCAGGCAACATCGAGTACACTTGTCCTATTGGGTCTAAGTGTTCTGCTGTGTGTTTATGCAGGCAACATCGAGTACACTTGTCCTATTGGGTCTAAGTGTTCTGCTGTGTGTGTATGCAGGCAACATCGAGTACACTTGTCCTATTGGGTCTTAGTGTTCTGCTGTGTGTTTATGCAGGCAACATCGAGTACACTTGTCCTATTGGGTCTAAGTGTTCTGCTGTGTGTTTATGCAGGCAACATCGAGTACACTTGTCCTATTGGGTCTAAGTGTTCTGCTGTGTGTGTATGCAGGCAACATCGAGTACACTTGTCCTATTGGGTCTAAGTGTTCTGCTGTGTGTTTATGCAGGCAACATCGAGTACACTTGTCCTATTGGGTCTAAGTGTTCTGCTGTGTGTGTATGCAGGCAACATCGAGTACACTTGTCCTATTGGGTCTAAGTGTTCTGCTGTGTGTTTATGCAGGCAACATCAAGTACACTTGTCCTATTGGGTCTAAGTGTTCTGCTGTGTGTGTATGCAGGCAACATCGAGTACACTTATCCTATTGGGTCTTAGTGTTCTGCTGTGTGTTTATGCAGGCAACATCGAGTACACTTGTCCTATTGGGTCTAAGTGTTCTGCTGTGTGTTTATGCAGGCAACATCGAGTACACTTGTCCTATTGGGTCTAAGTGTTCTGCTGTGTGTTTATGCAGGCAACATCGAGTACACTTGTCCTATTGGGTCTAAGTGTTCTGCTGTGTGTTTATGCAGGCAACATCGAGTACACTTGTCCTATTGGGTCTTAGTGTTCTGCTGTGTGTTTATGCAGGCAACATCGAGTACACGTGTCCTATTGGGTCTAAGTGTTCTGCTGTGTGTTTATGCAGGCAACATTGAGTACACATGTCCGGCTGCCAATGATTGTGAGATCAACAAGAGACGACGCAAGGCGTGCCAGGCGTGCAGGTTCCAGAAGTGCCTCAAGATGGGGATGCTAAAGGAGGGCGTCAGACTGGACCGAGTGCGCGGGGGGAGACAGAAGTATCGACGGAACGCCGAAGTACCTTACCAAATGTTGCACATACCTCACGTCAAGCCGACGCCATCATTACAAGGTCTCTGCTCTTATTTATTACATTGAAATCAAACACACTTCTGGTTCTCTTCTTTTTGTAGGCAGCAGTTTTTTATTCAATGTGTTTTGTTGTCTGGTTCCTTTTTTAAGCCTAATTAATACTTCATTTGTGGGCTACATACAGTGACGACGCTAGGGGGGGGCCAGGGGGGGCCGGTGCCCCCCCTAAAATCCCTCGGGCCCCCCAGCGGCCCCCCCAAGCCAAAATAAATTACCACTGATACACTACGTTGGTGCCGCCACATACACGCCAAAAAATAAATAATTCGCGTTCAAATAGCCGCGCTTCTAAGTTCTAACTAGTTCCTGTAGTTTAAATTGATTACACCAATCCACCACACTACCAAATACCAAATATTTATCAAACTGGAGCTCGTAGCATTTTGATTTTTACTTTCAAGTTTTTCACTTCTTGGACATGGTAACTGAAGCCAGAAGTTTCAAACGCCATTGGAAGGTTGTATACCCCTTCTTGCTTTCAATGAAGCTTACAAACTGTGCACTATTAGCCTAACAATATCTGCATCAAGTGCTGCTTGTGAAAGAATATTTTCGTGCATGTGCCGTATCAAGAGTTACTTACGAAATTGAATACCAAAGTGCAGTATTTTGGTATCGCATTGAGTCCGGTATTGCTTTCTAAAACGCTCAAAACACGCTCTAAAAGCCTTTTTTTTTTAATCGCCTGCGGCGTCATTGTTGAGGGGGGGGGGGCTTTTCCCCCCAAACCCCCACGCTTTTTTCGTCTGGAAAGATGTGTCCCTCCAACTTCCCACTGAAGCGTATACGTACTGGTAAATCTGGCACTACACCACTGCCTTGCATTAATTAGATAAGAATGGAATGCATATTTTCATGTTCGCGAGTGCCTGTAGGCTGGTGTACACCCCCCCCCCCCCCCCGATACCGATAGAAAACCAGTCTGTGGAATCTGCATGGCCCCCCCATACATCCGTAGGACCCCCCTTGGCCCCCCCAATGGAAAATTCCTGGCGTCGTCACTGGCTACATAAAATATATTGAATAATCTTAATTTATTACTTAATCCAAATATTATTTGACAAAACTCCTCCTCTCCATGAACTTCCTAAAAACCACCCACAGTAGCGTTTGTATGAATATCATTTTGTTATGAATTTGAAGCCCCAGATATTTTATTCTCAGATTAGGAATAAACAAACAGAAGCAATGAGTAGGCTTATAGGCCTAGGCCTAGTATAATACAAAACAATTGCCAATTGGGAAACAAAATTCCCACCTTCTTAGGATGACTAGAGTTAATTTAATGTTGACTGTTATAATATAATATTATATATATATGGTAGGTTTACAATTATTGAGAACATATACGAGGAAGGAATATTGTCTCAAAAATAATGTTATGAAGATGCTTAGTTTATTAATAAATTATTACTGCTAGTGATACAGACACTTATGCAATGCTTAGGAAGTGACTATTATGCTCATGCCAACTGATTACTGCAGGTAATTATCCAAGTTCTTGCAACTAGTTAGTTACAGGTTCTAATACACAATGTCTCTACAATACTACACATTTTCTTTTTCACCATATATGGCCGGCGCACAGGCCTATAGGCTTATTCTGTTGTTAATTGTACAGACAATAAGATTCTGGAGACCCTGGTGTCCTGCGAACCAGACATGTTGTCCTCAGTGCACGACAGCTCGGCGGACCCTCTACATCAGACAGTCAGCACACTCAGTGACCTGTACGATCGGGAGCTCGTTAGCATCATCGGCTGGGCCAAACAAATACCTGGTAAACTCCTCATTTCATTGTTACTCGTTAGTGGTTTGTGTGTACGCAACTCGGAATATCTGCATTCACTAAGTGAAACTGATCCAGAGTGTGGTCTAAACGTAACAACAATTATCCTTGAGAATGAGATGGTTGAGAAGGAATTAAGTGAGTTTACAAAATATTAAATAACTTTAGTATTTGGAGAAGGAGAAACGGCCAACAACCTGTCTCAAGTTAGATAGGTAGCCACTAGAGAAGTAGAGAAGGCCTATATTTAATACAAGTTTTTTTTTCTAAATCTTCTCTTTCTAGTTTCTATTCTTCTTTTGACTACTTAAGATATTATGCTGTATAAAGATTGTCTCGACTCTTCTACGTGACTGCCTTGTGCATATGGGTAAATTACAAATTTACTGTTGATAGATTGTAGTCTTAACAAACAATGAATATTCTCTGTCAGGTTTTACGGAGCTATCGCTGAATGATCAAATGAGGCTCCTTCAAAGCACGTGGGCCGAGATACTGACGCTGAGTCTTACGTACCGATCACTCACATCCATGGGCAAACTGAGGTTCGCGTCAGACTTTGTGCTCGACGAGAAACAGGCGAGGGATTGCGGCACCTATGAGCTCTATCAACAGGTAAATACAACGTCTATCAACAGGTGAATACAAGCTCTATCAATATGAGCTCTATCAACAGGTAAATACAACATCTATCAACAGTTGAACACAAGCTCTATCAGTATGAGCTCTATCAACAGGTAAATACAACGTCTATCAAGAGATGAATACAATTGCTCTATCAGTAGGTAAATACTTCTTCTTCTTCTTCTCAAATGCCCACATTTGGCTATTATGCCATCATGCTGGATATGAGCTCTATCAACAGGTAAATACGGCCTCAGGGTTACTCACGTGGGCCGTACACTTCAGAAGTTGGCATTTCAACAAAACATAAATAGTTTCTAAACTAATACATAAAGTTTGTGTTGCACACATGATAATTTTTGTATTGGCCCTATTACATAATTGAGCGTAGATTATTTCCTTTCATCATTAATTATTTTCCTCTGTTGGTTACTTTCTGGCACAAAATACAAGCATAGCAAACACACATTGAAGTGGCAACTTTGGGCCGGCTTAACAATAACTTATTGATAACTTACCTAACATTGTAGGCCTATCTATAGTAGAGAAAGTCGATATTAGAGAATGATACCATATTTTGTAAATATAGTAAAGCCAGCCTTAAATGGAAGTAAAAGCCTAGCCTACATGAAGCTTTTGAAACACATTGGGAACCATGAACACATGAACCATTATGTAGGGTGTAATACTTCCTGATCAATATCGAGCACCGTCAAATCGATGTCGAATGGAAAATGGATCCAGTTGCATCCTGTCTTAAATTTTGATACTGAACTGCAACCTGTCCAATTATTATGTTGAGTTGATTCTCAGTTTTCCGTTATTGTCATGGAGGCCTACAAGCGACGCGTTACTGAGATATCTAATGTTTTCTTCCAGTGTATTCAGATCGTGGAGCGGTTTGAGCGCCTCAGTATCGCCAAGGAAGAGTATCTGCTACTCAAGGCTCTTGTGTTGGCCAACTCAGACGTTCACATGGACGAGTGTGTCTCTCTAAAGAAGTTCAGGGACAGCATTCTAGCCGCCCTCTCTGATTGCATCTCTGTCATTCGGTAAGAAAACATTCTGCACTTCCTTCAACATGTGATAATAAAACGACACGTTATCTTGGACTTATTGACAATAGGCATAGCCTACGTTAACCTGTTAATACAAAATGATTACATGAGCTATACTCTTGTAGTCTGTACTGAAACTATTTAATAGTTTATTATTAATTTATTATATGATTCATGTATTGGGATAATTTCTTGCATTTTTTTTAGATAGGTTATGAATACCAATCATTAATCAATCATTGTTATAACTTACCGGTAGGGTAGTACAGAAAAGTAAAATACCATAAGTAGGGCCTATTTAGGCCGAATTAAATAAAAATGACTATCGTGTTGAAGTGTTTGTACATCAAATTATTGACACATGCAACAATTTTGATTTGTTTGCTTCACTTGGAAGTGTAAAACAAACTTACATAGACCAACGTTTATTGCTGAGCCGAAAAAGAGGGAAAAGATAATGTCCTATTCTGTGTACATGATTCCTCAAACCAGTCTAAAAAATATTTCCTAAGAACTGTGCATTTTTGGTATCACTTAAGGAAGGCATAGATACATACCATGTTAAATGCAGATGTAGACGTATAGGCCTAAGGCCACAGTTGATTAGGCATTGGTCAAGTAGAAAGCGGTCTCTGCGGTCCAGGTTGGAATCGTGGCTGGGGTATGGATGTCATGTGGTGTTTTTCATCTTCATGGTGTGTATTAGCATGGTTGCAAACATATGAGACAATATCATCATGGTTTCCGCCCGCAGGCCCAACACCGCAGCGTACCACATGCACCAGCTGCTACTCTGTCTCCCGGCGCTGAGGCAGGCCGACCACGTCATCCGCCGGTACTGGACGTCGGTACACCGGGAGGGCAACGTACCCATGAACAAACTGTTTGTCGAGATGCTCGAAGCATTCTACCGGTAGAAACACTACATATTGCAATGTGAGTGGGGTTATTGCATTTATCACATGATTTAAGTTTACTTATCTCAGTGTATCATTGTGTCATCTCCTACTGATCAGTAGGAACTGACCAGGTATCGGAAACAGTTAGTCTACCGTACTAGGCTACTATTGCAGCAACCAAACATAGTGATGCACTATGTTTTAGACGAAAAGTAAGAATTAATGTAATTTTCTAGAAAATATTGATGGCTTAAAGAGGTAGTCAACTTTCAGCAACATCAACAAAAGATTTATAAGTTGGGAAACTAAACTAATGTAGGCCTACAAGTGATTGAAAACTTGTGTAAACACATTGATGCTGTGTTGCGGGTGATGTGCTGAGAGACGTACATAGACTCCTATTGAGACGATCTCTAGTGGGGTTAGAAATGACATTACTCTCTTCATCCATCAGGTGAAGCAAGCCGATAATACGTATGTGTGTACTAGGGCTGTGCAAGTCTAGAGACGTTGAACCCTTGACCTGCTAGACTGATCCGCCCAGTATATACTAATAAGACAAACAACAATAAGTTGGTATGGATGTAGAGAGGAACAGAGCTTTAAACAAATATACGTATCTGACTTCAGGGGTTGGTCAGTATCTTTCTATTTTAACTATCTTACTGTCTCCATCCCCTCTCTGAGGCTGGAAGTTGGGTAAGCATTCTAGACATACCAGTAATATGCTAAGGGTGGGCTGGACTCAACTTAAATGCACTTGCCAATATTTGAAAATTGATACCACATGGCACTTGTTATATAACTATTGTTAGTTACAAACATTAAATAGGCCTACCCCATATTGCATTTGAGATGTACAGTAAGGCTTAACCAAGTTGATGCCGCACCAGATGATGTTAGAGTGGGTTGAAAGGATGTGGATGCGACTACCACTGCCTCTACTGCGGATCAAATCGCTGTGAGACTTAACTTGAGTTTACTCTTCCAATATTGATTATTTTCAGTTTCATGAGGACACTTGTTTCTTAAAACGCCATGAGTGCACGCGACCTTGGAGGAAGGTAGTTGTCTGCTCAGGAAGAATCTATTATGTACTGTAGGCCCATCCATTACATGTTGCATAGTTGTCATTGAAGGAGAAACAAACACTCTTCAGCTTATATACCTATTTAAAATAGAGAGTTTTTGTTTAGGCCTACAGTGCGAAATTCGTACCACATCTTAAGACACTTGACGATAGTATTTTTTATTACATTACGCCAGGGTTGCCACCAAGTCAATTTTTTTATCCTTGAAAGAAACTAAAAAAATCCTGAGAAATCCTTGAAAACAGTTATATTCAGCATTAGCATATTATAACTGCGAAGGAATGTTACAAATTTTCAGGTTTCATGCCAAAATATGTTATGCCAGCCTGATTTTCAAGGATCTAGTCAACATTACGTGCAGAAACGCATAAGAATCGGAATTTTCTTCGAATATATTTTAATGTTTTACTTTTACTCGCCATAACTACCACTTGCGGGAAATGTTATGCAGTCACTTATGTTTATTTTTACTAGTACCTGATGTTCTTTTACTGTCTACATTGCTTTTTTAGCTGAATTTTTAAAAATGTATTAATTTAATGTATTTTTTAAAGACAGTAGAAAATCCTGAGATTTTGCCCAAAATCCTGTTATCCTTGAGACACTCTAAAAATCTTGAGAAAATGATAAAATCCTTGAAAGTGGCAACCCTGCATTACGCACAGAAATATATAATTTATGTGCCTTCATTTAATCATATCTATGACCTGTGCAACATATTAGATATTCTTATTTGTCCATGTTTGCAAAGTGCCCATGTGGTTCTATACAATGCAATCCTTTACAGCCTTGGATAAGGGAGGAGTTATCTAAGATACTGACGACTAATTCTGAAACTTGGCACTCAACGTTATAAGACGTGTCACATGTATATTTGTAGATTGGTGGCTTTATCTATGACAAGGAAATAATTCAAATTTGAATGAAATGAATTTATACTAATGAGAATCCATATTTCATTTTATTGTAATAATAGCTGTATGCTATTGGTGCACTTGTCTGAGCACACCTCTCCACTAGCATTACAGAGCACAGAAGGCTACTTGAAAAGAGTAAAGAGCCAATTTAAATGTGACGCATCCAATATCTAATATTCTAAAATATGTACCATTTACAAACTGTGGAGTACGAACGTGGCAAACAATGGGACAATAAGTACGGTGAGACTTTTCCGGATGCTGAGACATCCCAGGTAGATGTTTCATTGTGTATGTAATAACGATAGTTTGAGCTTTGAGGCTTTGTTTCGAGAAAACCCAACTTGCAAGCTCTTAACACAAATCTTACGTAATATGCTGTTATGTACCACTGTAGGAATTGTAAAGTTTTAATGCCTTGCAAGATTTTGATGAATTACCACCCTGATTCCTAAGATATGAAAATATTGTTTTTAAGTAGGTATCTTTGCAATATTCTTATGTTCGGGGCATAGAAATGAATGCAATTGGTAGTGATGTAGAACTGATTGTCAACTACCTAGTTGTAATGTAATGTAATGTGTAGAAGGAATGTAATGTGATGAGCATCATTAGATCCAAGTAGATATTGTGATCAATGCGGAAGAGAGACCCATGCTCCTGCTATCGGCTGAAACAAGAAGGTGTACTTCTTAAACTTAACAAGAAATATCACTTCTTTAATAATTTACTCTCTGGTATTTAATGCAGCTTTATATGTTGATATGTGACATAGACATTAGTAATTAATTCTATATTTGAAAACCACATCAATAACACTGATAGAAAAGTATTTTTTTTTTAAGTTTCCATATTTGCATGTTTACTAATGTAATTTATATACAACCAGTTTAAAGGTAGTAAATCAATGAATAAAACTACTGTGTTTCCAGCTCAGTTCACATATCATCAAACATAAATAGGCTGACATAATTTAGGCCAGATTTCAGTGCGTGCACAAACATCCACAGTGAGATACTTGGGCTTCCGTTCAGTCTAGGTATATACGTAGTAGCTGCCATACAGCTAACACTGAGCAGTGAAGCCCTGTTGTTTTCAACTACAACGCAAGACATGTCGATGACGATAGTGTTCGGAGCCTACAGGGTTGGCTTAGTCGCTTTAAATGAAAGCCACCCACTGAAAATCAGTCTTGTTACTGAGTGGGTAGACTCTAAATATTATTTAGCTTTGTTTATAATAATGTTAAAAGAGATGAATGATGATCATAGGAAAACTCAATCAATATGGAAGCTTAGGTAACTTCTCACATTTGCTGAACTGACTGGTTGATAAACTACCGGTACTGAATGGGTTATAGGAGCTGGGTTGCATAAATGTATCCGATATTGTCTACGGTATACAGTGAACTCCCTATTTTACGGATGGGAAGTGATTTTAAAAAAAATCCATAAAATGGAGAAATCTGTAAAATCCGTAGGGAATCAATCAATGCAGGAATAGAACAGACTTTCAAAATAATATGTAAAATACAGAAATCCGTAGAAAGCGGGTCTGTAAAATCGGGAATTTACTGTATTATGTACTATTTAAGGTAAATGTGTGAACAGTTAAGACATCTTGCAAATGACGCAGTCCGCACACCACTGCACTGAGTATCCTCGTGGTTATCAAAGTTTTATATTTAGTTAAGCCCATGCAGGAGCACGGTTCTTGGGTTTGTGATTATCTTTTTAATATCTTAATTTCTTTGAATAAAGACTGATTCAGGAGGTTGCATCATAAAGGAAATTGGTGTAAAGTTGATAATGACATACTAGTTATAAGCCTCTGTTTGTACAAGAAATAAAATGAATATGTTATTTCTGTTTTAAAGACTGTTACGTTGTATATAATCTATAATTATATGTTTGCTAGAAATATTTGTAGGCTCTTCAATTACTTTGAATTGTGATAGTTCTGTTAGTTAAATAGCCCATGGGCCATAAGCTAAGAGTGTATAAACCATAATTCCATAATGCCACGGAATATTCACATTGCTTCAAGTTTGTTTATTCAATAGTAAAACCTTATTCTTCTTTAAAGTATAGGCCTACACATTCTAATTTCATTTCTGATGTTAGCAGGAAAACAAGTGTTTTACACATCATTCAGATACCGGTACCCAAACTTGACACTATTAATATCACATATGTAAGATCAGATGACACAGATTTGATCGTCTTGATTCGGCAGCTTCACCAAAACACCCAATATTAATTAAAACAGGAACAGTAAAGCGGATAGCTAACACAAACTTGTCTGAAAATAAAAAAAATAACCCATTAATTCAGTCGTTAGGTCACTCTTGGTACGTGTCTATATAAAGTGGCATGACTTATTTTACCCTCTCATTTGTGCTAGGGTACATATTGTCTCAATTAGCATTGTTAACAAAATAAGTCGAATATCCATTATCATTTAATCATTTATAATTGTGTACCAATATTAATATTTGAGCCTTATAGTGAGGCAGTAGGCCACACTCACTGTGGTAACCTAACTTGTGACACAATGGAAACCTTCAACCAAGTGAAAACAGCATTAGAAGATTATGATTCCAACTTGCCACCTATAAGCTTGTTGCTTAAGTCAGTCTTTTTATTCTTCCATAATATATAATCATTACGGTAGAGATATCAGGAAATGGAGGCCTTTTATTGTTTTTATATAGCAGAAATAAAATCCCAATTAAAACCAGTAATTCACATGTACACAGTTCCTAGTGTATTCTCGTAAGTTGACATGTATTCATCCTCCATGTCAACAATACAACAATAGTTGTACTCAAGGAATGATGAACTGTGGCAGTATGGAAATGCTGGGACACTCTTTAGCTAAACACACATTATTGTGCTATGCATCTTCAATAATATCTACCATGGTTGCTTATGAAGCACATTGGATGCTGGGAAGAGGAGGCAGAGTTGCCAACTTCACGCAGCTGATCTTCGTAGGTTGTAAGCGGCTTGCTTGTATACTCGACGACTTATTCATCAACGGTAGTAAAGATATCTTCTCTATCAACACCATTCAGGTTAGTTCATGAGTTTGTGGTTGTGAGCAAGATTCTGAGTATGGCATATTGAAACTTTTAAATACTTTCTCTTGCATCTGTAGAATATTAAAGTAAGCTTGGCATACGCACTCAAAACTTTTGCACAGGGTTATTTCAAATCTACGACTTACAACAAGCACATTCTTTAGACAAGGGCTGGGCCATAGGCTATCCGATTCTCTTGGTAGAATCGCATAATTGCCAAGTTCACACATCCAGGAACTCTTGAGCTAATGGTTAAAGGTGTAGATAAAGTAGATATCTCCACTAACATTGATTTATACACGTTGGCAAGTGTGCCTTGAAGCAGTCATTGACTTTTTATCAACATTTGTGGTTATGTTGTTGGCTAAGTTTATGAACCAAATGGTTTTGTATGTTGTCTGAAAATCAATTACAAATTTAGCATTTAGAGCATTGTTATTTTGTTAATAAATCTTATAGTTTGAACAAGTTGTGTTTTAAAATACATTTTGTTTTGATACTCTAATTAACAGTCTTAACTGTTTATTATGTATGTAGTCTGGTTTTCGAAAGGGAACCAGGTTCCTACCCATAGCAATGTGACCATGTGTCATAAGATATATATATATTAACTTGCTGTAGCTGAAGGTGGTTAGTAAAACAATTGGTGGACGATACTATAACATTATTAATAAACTCTTAGTAGAAGAGGTGGGCTGTACATTTGTATTGCCTCCTTACTATATTCATAATATGGTAAGTACTAGTGAGTTGGTAACTCAGTGTATTGTTACTGGATGATATTTCTCTATGTGCACCTGGATTATACCACCAATCACGTTTAGTGGCACAAGTACACTGAAAATGGTGGCACTATTGTAAAGTTTATGTATCATTGGTTATAATCACTGCAACAGCAATAGGAATCCTGTGTTCATTGAAACAGTTTGGTCACGTACAAGTTATAAGACAAATGGTGGTACCTGATAAGAACCAAGCATCAATTCTGTAGATAAATTCATTTTTCCAATTAGAATTCATGATTTATAGGTCCTGATGTACAATCAACTAAAACAATAAAACTATTTTGGTTGTAGGGCCTACACTGATTGGTTAAAATATTATATTACTCGACTCATTCATGTTGTAATCCATACTCTTCAAATACATGTAAACAAAACTAGTTGTTTGTAGTTTCTGGGTAAGGGAAATTATTAACTAGAACTAAAATGCTAATGTGAAGTATTTTCTCACTCAAATGCAAATTAGAAAATGTTTGGATCTGAACAGCTAGATAACAAGTATATTTATATATCAATATTATACTATGGTATTGTAAGATGCATTGTATTAGTATATTGAATGTTATGTGGTAGTTGAATGTAATGTTATTTGGTGTAAGACTGATAGTAGGTGCCTTCTGTTAAGAATCACTCAATAAGGTTTGATTTGGTATTTAAAAAAACGAATGTTGGCTATGTACACTCTTTGGGTGCTTCTGTAATGCATGTGATTTGTTAGTGCAAGAGAGGTTCTTCACCAGATAACAGACAAGAAATGCACAATAGTCTTTGGGTACTTGTGCACGCATTAGGCTCGTTCATTGACAACCAAGAATTATTCAGAAATTCATAATCATAATATGTAATTGTTGACTAGATGACATTTTATTTTCAATAGCTTATAGCAAGCAATACTGCTGTAATCTAACTGTTATTGTCCAAGAATTAACGTGTTGTTCATTGTACTGTGAATAAATATATTTTTGTTTTAGATAATATGTGTCTTGTATTTAATTACTAAAGCGTTGTACTGTAAACGCAGAGTGAACGGACGAGAACGTGCGTCTACTTGTGTTTGTTACCCTGTGTTTGCTTGGAAACCTATCTCGTCATATCTACAGTTGATCTGATCTTCCCAGTTTCCCAACTTTTGATTTTAATTTAAATAAACAATATTCTGCAAACTATCTAAATAATATTTACTAAAGAGTTTGCATTATTGATTTCACAGTGTCATGAAATTACCACACAGACCTAACACAGGTGATAAAGCATAACATGAAAATGTGCAAATGCAAACAGTTCAATGTTATATTATCCTTGATTATATTTGTTGGTGAACATACAGCTTCCATTTTAGTGAAACCATTCCTACTTTATACTTCACATATTCACACATTTTGTTCATGATGACATTACGCATCACATCCATGCTGTCTTGCCTGAGCTCTTGCAGCCTACTCGTCCATGCCTCACTAGTCACTACAGTTCATCAGTTCATCAACGTAAGCGACGGCACTGCTTTCTAGACACAGCATCTACAACCAACTTAAGTATCACATGAGAAAAAATATCTCGTACATTCCTAACCGACACCAACATTCTGGTGGGTGTAAGCTGAAGAATAATATAGCAAATAAAATACTGAAGGAAAAATATGTGAAAATGAGTTTTTGTTTTAACTAGTATGGTACCTAGTACAAGTATACAACAAACAAAAGTAAAATACCAAATAATTAAATATAGCTCTTGGCATGAACCTAAAACCTAACCTGTCATCTCATAGTTCCGGTGGTAAGATCCTTCCATTAGTCGCTGCATGCCACCAACTACAGTGTATCGTGTTTGTTGAATTGTTCTAACTCGTGCGTTCCCTTTATGCGTGTATGGATGGGCTTGTCCAACAAAAACCTTTTTTTTTTAGTAAATGTCCTAATTGCATAACAACACATAAAAGATTTGCTTTTTGTTTTGAATAAGTCCACATGACAATATGATTCTGTTCATGGCAAAAGTTGTTGGGTAGCAAGTAAAATCAAGGGACACGTAAAACTAATAATGTAATTAAAATCTTTTTAAGGGTTAATCACGGACAATAAATAAACACATGAACATAAATATGTATCATTTTATTAAAAATGCGTCAACCCAAATGCTTTCAATTCAATATAGTCAAAATGCCAGTGTCAAGATTTAAACTGCTCGTACTTCTCCAATAACAACAATAGAAGGGGAAAATGTTATAATTATTTCAATAACGAACATCCCTTACCATATGTATGTAGAATTTCGAGGGCCAAAATCGAGTTTTTGAAATACCCCAAAATGGAGGTTTATTCTGCATGGGATAGAGTCACGTGATCAAAAATAATACAAATGCGTCATTTTAATACACATGCGTCAACCCTAACGCTTACAATTCAATATAGTCAAAATGGCAGTGTCAAGATTTAAACTACTCGTACTTCTCCAATAACAACCATAGAAGGGGAAAATGTTATAATTATTTCATTAACGAACATCCCTTACTACATGTATGTCGAATTGTGCATATATCAAATAGTGTAGCCTATATTTTGATATTTTTTTTTATTTTTGTCTTTGTAAACTAGCGAGGGCAAAAATCGAGTTTCTGAAATACGCCATAATGGAGGTTTATTCACCATGGGATAGAGTCACGTGATCAAAAGTAATACAAATACATCATTTTAATATACATGCGTTCAGGGGCGGATTTAAGAAAAGGGGCCCGGTCGGCATTGACGATTGTACTAATTACGTGGAGTTGAGGTAGCGCGGAATAGCAGGGGTCTGGGGCGAAGCCCCAGCCGCCGGAAACAATTTCGATAAGGGCGAACATATTTTTGGTACTGCAATAAGTAACCTTGTCCGTGGAAAACTTTCCCCCAAAAAATAATGAATTTTTACTGTCCCCATTTTTGCTTGAAGTAGCTACTGATGTGACTAAATCGACGCCGGTGTTAGTAGAAGTTTGGTTTTCAAAATTAAGATTAAGTTCTTCTTGAGAATTAATGTTCGTGACGTCACTAGACGATTCGGACACGTTTTTTTTGCACTGTGGGGAGAGTAGACCAGAACAGAGATTTTTTAATATCAATCGACGTTTCATCGCGTTTACTTACTTCACACAAACACGTGCTGATTTAATCGCACTCGAACATACCTTCCTCTCAGCAAAAAATGCTAATTTTGTTTGTTTAGGGTCACTGCCCGCACTCGATCAAAGAGAACGTTCCCTATCTTTATATTTTTGGGTTGACAGCCTGGTTTTATGTTTGTATTTGTTGTTCTCGCTCATTTCTAAACATAACTGAACTTGCTAGCAGTTGCACAATTTCAATACCACATGCTAGAATAAAATATATGTAAAATAACAATTCAAACTAACAAACAAAAGGAATAAAACGAAAACTGTCCCACAGAATAACGCTCACACACTCGCACACACTGAAGCACAATATTTTGCAAGAACTACATGATTTCCGTCACTTGCCAAATTTTGTAATACAACTGAGCTTGAACACGTGTTTCAATTGCCACCCCCACCCGACCCCCCATTGGCCACCTACATAACTAACTGATTTTCCTCGAACTTTGAAATATGCTTATCCGCTTTTATGTTTACGAAGCGTTGTTTCTCAGAACGGTGTAAACTGGTGTAAATCTGTTTTGAACGTGAAAACATCATGTCCCGCACCCGCTGTCCCTACCCTAACAACGTGTCGTTATTGTGAAAGGCCCACACTAAACTCTTCAGATAATTTGTCAATTGTAGCTTCGTTTGCCTTTCACGGACAATTTCAACAAATATAGGCTGAGTAGACTACAACTTCATAAAGTTATGATTATCATGCAATGGAGCTTTGGGGGGGCCCCGACCGGGCCGGGGCCCGGTCGGCATTCGCCGACCTCGCCGCCCGTTAAGTCCGCCCCTCTACCCTAACGCTTACAATCCAATTAAGTCAAAATGGCAGTGTCAAGATTTAAACTGCTCGTACTTCCCTAATAATCAACAAAAGAAGGGGAAAATGTTAAAATTATTTAATAAACAAACATCCCTTACCATATGTATGTCGAATTGTGCATATCAAAAAGTGTATATTTTGATTATTTTTTAAGTCTATAGTCTTTGTAAACTTTCGAGGGCAAAAATCGGGTTTCTGAAATTCGCCATAATGGAGGTTTATTCACCATGGGATAGAGTCACGTGATCAAAAGTAATACAAATACATCATTTTAATATACATGCGTCAACCCTAACGCTTACAATTCAATAAAGTCAGAATGGCAGTGTCAAGATTTAAACTGCTCGTACTTCCCTAATAGCAACAAAAGAAGGGGAAAATGTTAAAATTATTTAATAAACAAACATCCCTTACCATATGTATGTAGAATTGTGCATGTATCAAAAAGTGTATATTTTGATTAGGTATTTTTGAAGTCTATATAGTCTTTGTAAACTTTCGAGGGCAAAAATCGAGTTTTGGAAATACGCCATAATGGAGGTATATTCTGATTTGGATAGAGTCACGTGATCAAAAATAATACAAATACGTCATTTTAATATGCATGCGTCAACCATAACGCTTACAATTCAATCAAGTCAAAATGGCAGTGTCAAGATTTAAACTACTCGTACTTCCCTAATAGCAACAAAAGAAGGAGAAAACGTTAAAATTACTTAATAAACAAACATCCCTTACCATATGTATGTCGAATTGTGCATATATCAAATAGTGTATATTTTGATTATTTTTGAAGTCTATTCATAGGTTGCACGTACGTCACATCTTTGCGCGTGGCGGCCACATTTGTGATCAAACTTCGACGTTGCCATGGAAAAACAATTGATGGCTGTTGTGGTAGAACACAGAAATTCTTAGTTCTTAAAAATTCAGCGTTTCTTTTAAAATAAAATTGGTGTGTCGTAATTTTTAATTTTTTTATTACTTATGTTTACTTTTTAAATTCTAAAGTAGGCTTATTTATCGAATTTGAATAGTATTTGCCAATGATCTAGGATTGGTCTTCATCAATTGTGTCGCAATCATGGCCGCTGTGACGTCACGTGGGAACTATGAATAGTCTTTGTAAAATTTCGAGGGCCAAAATCGAGATTTTGAAATACGCCATAAAATGAAGGTATATTCTGCATGGGATAAAGTCACGTGGTCAAAAATAATACAAATATATCATTTTAAAACACATGCGTCAACCCTAATGCTTAGCCTACAATTCAATATAGTCAAAATGGCAGTGTCCAGATTTAAACTGCTCGTACTTCCCCAATAACAACAATTGAAGGTAAAAATGATAGATCATTTAATTAACGCACATTCCTTACCATATGTATGACGAATTGTGCAATTATCAAATAGTGTATATTTTGATTATTTTTGAAGTCTATAGTCTTTGTAAAATTTCGAGGACCAAAATCGAGATTTTGAAATACGCCATAATGAAGGTATATTCTGCATGGGATAGAGGACTCAAAACAAACATAATTATATAGCGCTGCTAAGCAACCTCCTTTCAGCGCCATTGATGAATAATAACAATAAAACAACAATGAAAATTGACAGCTAAACCACTCCTAATAGAAGTTTATTTTCTTGCCACCAGAATGCATCTCGTGTATTTTGAGTGCTCTTAGTCACGTGGTCAAAAATAATACAAATATATCATTTTAATATATATGCGTCAACCCTAACGCTTACAATTCAATATTGTCAAAATGGCAGTGTCAAGATTTAAACCACTCGTTCTTCTCCAATAACAACAATAGAAGGGGAAAACTTTATAATTACTTAATTAACGAACATCCCTTACCATATGTATGTCGAATTGTGCATATATCAAATAGTGTATATTTTGATTATTTTTGAAGTCTATAGTCTTTGTAAAATTTCGAGGGTCAAAATCAAGAATTTGAAATACGACATAATGAAGGTATATTCTGCATGGGATAGAGTCACATGGTCAAAAATAATACAAATATAACATTTAATATGCATGCGTCAACTCTAACGCTTACAATTAAATAAAGTCAAAATGGCAGTGTCAAGATTTAAACTGCTCGTACTTCTCCAATAACAACAATAGAAGGGACAAATCTTATAATTATTTAATTAACAAACATCCCTTACTATATTTATGTAGAATTGTGCATATATCAAATAGTGTATTTATTGATTATTTTCCAAGTCTATACCCTTGTAAATTTTTAAGGGCCAAAATCGAGGTTTTTAAATACGCCATATTGGAGGTATTATGTGATTGAGATAGACTTACGTGGTCAAACAAAATTACAAATTGTAGGCCTAAGGATAAACAATAACTGTTGGGTCAAACAAGGAATGAGCAAATCCCCTTCACTCAATGTGGCATCTACAATACACAGTCTTGTAAAATAAACTCCTTAGTTTAGAATTGCTGCGTTATTGAGCTAGAATCAATAGATTTTTGGCTAAATACTTGCTATCTCCAGTAGGCCTACTTTACAGGGAGAATGCATGTTGAAACTACATTTAAATGTAATCACGTTTTCGTTTTTTTAAGCCGATGAAATGTTGGGTATGCGCTCGTTACATCTAGACGCGTTTAATATGTAGGCCTATTTATTTAGTTAGATAGGTCTACCTTGCTCATTTCTAAACAACCGGTCGCATGTTTCCATATTACCATTGTCACATTAGAAGGCAGAGGCTAATTGAATCACCTGTTGAGCAACCATCATTCGGATCAGACAGTCACACTGTCACAGACACACTGTCACACTGTCAACGACCGCTGCTTCTTCACGGGCACAGAGGACAGTTTGCTCAGCGTATCGGCAAGCCACAACGACCGATTGGTTTTCCGCCTAGTTTCTTCCGATATTTTCTTTTATAGAAACATCGGTTTTTGCAGAGTTGGATCGAGAGCTCAAATTCAAACTTGTGTGTAGATTCATTCGGAAGCTGTTTTATTGGAAGTCTGTCTGTTGGAAAGTGTTTTCTAAGTTCTCAAGAAGGAACCGTCAGTTTACACAATTTCACTCAAGTCACATTGCTAACTAGGAGCACCTACGGTTACTTGATCAGATCACGTGACACCCCAAGTCTTTAACTCGGCATTCTAGCTTTTTGAATCACATTTTCTACACATTGTTTTGCAAAAGTTTTGTTAACTAATTGATAAATCCTAAATGTTCAGTTAACCTATCCTAGCTTACAAAGTATGGAGAAGACTGCCTGACAGAATATGACAGAATATGATGGAAGGTTTATGGAAAGCCTGCAGTATACACAACACTTTACTTCAGGCACATTCTGATACTAACGTAACCTTACAAGTTACAATTACAATAGCCCAAAATATAACCGTTTCTAATATATATTCGCTATAACCACGATTATGTATTGATCTTCTCCAATAACCCTCCTTATCGGCAGATGATGTAATCTGATGATACGAAGGTGATCTATCATCTGTATCAGGCACCGTATCAAAAGAAGTATTAGTCAGTAGTATATCTATAGTAGGTATATCTAGCAACACCAAAAGACAACAAAGAAACAAATGAATTGAATCGATGGACAAACAACAATCTGTCAAAAAATAATGTCTTCTGATTTTGGAAAACAAAACAAAAAACAAACAAATACACATACAAAACTTTCACTTAGTCGTTGCCCATCATTAAAAGCTTTAAATGGCGAGCAGCTACACTTGATTTTATTTGTATGGTTGCAATTTTATTATTTTGACAGCTGATTGTTTGTCCATCAGTTCAATTCATTTGTTCCATTGTTGTACTCCGGATGTGACGTCAATGTCGCAACGGAAAAAGGAACTCCTGAAGAACATCTGCCCTCGCGCAAGACGCTGAAGAACGGCGAGTTGATCAACTTGGCTGGCATTAGGACTCCTGCCAGAATAGAGGTATTACCGACATAGTAGGGAACAAGTAGGGAAGCTTTTGTTGGGTTGTGACGTAGAACATGAAATAAATCTCGTCGGCAGTCTTGTTTTACCCCACGTCTGTTTCCTGTGCAGTTATCAGTCTGTGTTAGGGCATCGCATAATGTCTACATTGCAATGCAATTACATTGATTATCGACACCGGAGAGCGCCAGTCGAGGCAAGTCAGCTCCGATAGCAACTTTTCTCAATAGAACTTTAAAATAACCAAGTAGAATTTTCGTGTTTAACGAGTGAATAATAATTTATTATAATAGAATAAAATTAACAACAATTACATTCATAGTAATCATATGTATATTAATTATTAACTTAAGGCCCATTCACAATCAGTTTTAAGGCGTATGGTCTAAGGCGTAAGGCGTATGGTTTCAGTCGTATGGTTCATGGAGTGCGAGATACCTTGCAGTGATTGGCTCGTCGTCAGGCTCAAGTCGTAAGAATTGAGATTTGGGCAATTCACTACGCCTTAAACCTTAAACCATACGCCTTAAAACTGATTGTGAATAGGCCTTTACTGACTTTTTCAGCCCAGTAATAAACTCAATGGTAATATTGAGTGAAATTCATTTAATTGATTATTGTGAGGTGTTTTCGCTGTATTGTAAGTAAGGAAACGACAATCCGACCACCGTCATTTGTTTATTTATAAAAATATACACATGTAGCAAACAATGTCAGTTATTTTATTACGAAACATCATTAATATAATCGTCAAGTATTAAGGGTTACAACAGTAAGTTACAAATCAGATGGGAAGAACAGAAGAGTGGAGGACCAGCCGGGAATTGAAGAAGATTCATTGAGGTGTAAGAGAAGGGTTGGTGGGTGGTAATGTAAGATGCAAGACTGTGGAATGCGGAGAGAGAAATACTGAAGGTGGACGTGATACTTCCGGGTATAGAACATCAAAGGGGATGTTATATGGGGGGGGGGGGGGCGGTTTGTAGTGATTAAATGATATTAGGCTACTTGAAACATTAGATAGGTAGATCGAAGCGCGCTAACGTTCACACTGATTGACTTTATTGATTACCATTAGCAGCTTCTGACTGACAAACGACTGAACTTGGTTCAAGGCAATCAGAGCACACTGCAATGATACTTGGGAGTTGCTGACGTCACTCGGTCTGCGCCTAGCGGAGGCTCGTCGAACTAATGCGGCCGACATCGGGTTCACTCTCCACATATCACGGAGTCGAATTAAACCCTGCAACACAAGACGAATATTAAGCTATCAATATTTTATTTATTGGTGGTATTGATTCCAATGAATATCAGCGTTTTACTTGATCCTACTGGGACTTACTAACCATACTGTGATTTATTTTAATATTATTCTTCCTTACTTCATCTTCTACCAGTGGCGTAACTAGGAATTATTTCGGGGGGGGGGTTATTAGGGAAAAGTGAGATGAGGGGACTGAAAGGGGTCTGGGGCGAAGCCCCAGCCGCCGGAGGCCATTTCGCCGAAGGCGAAATTTTTTTCACTTCTATAATTATTTCGTGCCTTTTGGACTCAAAGAATACTACTCGAACCACTACTCATTTGTTTGCATTATATTGAAGTTACAGTGTTACAGTAGAATAGTTCTAAATAAGAATTGCATAGAAATTGTATTTTTAATGTTTTATGGTTGTTCAATATAATCTAAACATAAAGTGAAACATTGTGGTCACAAGTCACATACGTTATTTAAATTTTAATTCACAGACCGTGATATTGTAATATTAGATTAATGCATTTTTATTTATAGGTACCCTCATGCACTTTTACTGGTTCGAGCGAAAGGTGTATTAGTTGTAGAACACATAAATATTATAATTGAATTATTGAAATAAATTAAATATCTTATCTAAGTGAAGTGCATGGTATGATAAATATAATGAAAATGTTGTTACACTGAAGTGGTTTAAGGATCTTACAATATAGTATTAAGTAAATGTAGTATTAAGTAAAATCATTCTCGAGGTAGTTTCGGGGGGGGGTTAAAACCCCCTAAACCCCCCCCCCTTAGTTACGCCACTGTCTTCTACTGTTACTGAACCTCGACTCGAGTTTACTTGAGCAAGTGTATATACTTATATTAATTTTAGTGACGAAACAATATTTGTGCCACCTAGACAACAACAAACTCAACGTGTCAATGACATGCGAGGCAAGTACTGTCGGCATCTGTGTGGCTGCGTCATTGCAAATCAATTAGTTCCCAGCGCGAAGACGTAAGTTCTGTCGGAGTTGATGTCCCCGGAGACAACGGGGTCCCACGCAAGCCAGGAGATTAAAAGAGGAGCCATACACCGTACACGCCCGTACTTTCCAGACGATGGAGCACGCGGAATTACCGTGTCAAATAAGATCTCAAAAGGAGGCATAATTACTGTCGGAATAGCTCTCGTTGGCTTTTCATTTCGTTTTACAACCTTTTGAAGTGTTTCCATCACTTTGCTCTTTTCCTGGCAAACAAAGCCATTGCTCAGTATACACAGGAGTAAGATTGGGGAAGGTGGTGCTGCAAGCTGGCAGTTTCCATGGCAGCAGAATTAAGCTTAGAGGCTCTCGCGGAAGAATGCATCTTTAAAATTGACTACTATTGAGTTGAGAGGCGGAACATGTTCCAACTTATGCAATGGCGTTTCATTAAAAATTAATTACTTTTTACGAGAATTTCTCGGTGATTGACACGACGTCTCCTGAAGCTCTGGCTGCTTCAGCTTAACTCTTGTCTGTTAGGAAGAACACGGCAAGTTTAATGTACCGGCCAAACATGAGAGATGACTCTGAATCAGAGAGAGTTCACTTATCACTAAACAGTGTTGGTTCTTGCGTGAAGGAAGCCGTTACTACAACGAGATACCAGTATGACTTATGAATGTATGTATGTATTACCAAACAAAGTAAACTATCTTAGTATATTATATCTTTACATTTAAAAAAACACAGTACACATTACAGGACAATATTTGATCATCGTTACCTGTGTGATAAACGCATGTGATCCAGTGCATCGCAACGAATCCGCTTCGGAACCACGTGATACTCATATTGATTCTGTACCCGTCATAGCCACGAGGCTAATAACGTAGTAACTTCAGAACCACGTGATACTCATATTGATTCTGTACCCGTCATAGCCACGAGGCTAATAACGTAGTAACTTCAGAACCACGTGATACTCATATTGATTCTGTACCCGTCATAGCCACAAGGCTAATAACGTAGTAACTTCAGAACCACGTGATACTCATATTGATTCTGTACCCGTCATAGCCACAAGGCTAATAACGTAGTAACTTCAGAACCACGTGATACTCATATTGATTCTGTACCCGTCATAGCCACGAGGCTAATAACGTAGTAACTTCAGAACCACGTGATACTCATATTGATTCTGTACCCGTCATAGCCACGAGGCTAATAACGTAGTAACTTAAGAACCACGTGATACTTATATTGATTCTGTACCCGTCATAGCCACGAGGCTAATAACGTAGTAACTTCAGAACCACGTGATACTTATATTGATTCTGTACCCGTCATAGCCACGAGGCTAATAACGTAGTAACTTCAGAACCACGTGATACTTATATTGATTCTGTACCCGTCATAGCCACGAGGCTAATAACGTAGTAACTTCAGAACCACGTGATACTTATATTGATTCTGTACCCGTCATAGCCACGAGGCTAATAACGTAGTAAGTTCAGAACCACGTGATACTCATATTGATTCTGTACCCGTCATAGCCACGAGGCTAATAACGTAGTAACTTCAGAACCACGTGATACTTATATTGATTCTGTACCCGTCATAGCCACGAGGCTAATAACGTAGTAACTTCAGAACCACGTGATACTCATATTGATTCTGTACCCGTCATAGCCACGAGGCTAATAACGTAGTAACTTCAGAACCACGTGATACTCATATTGATTCTGTACCCGTCATAGCCACGAGGCTAATAACGTAGTAACTTCAGAACCACGTGATACTCATATTGATTCTGTACCCGTCATAGCCACAAGGCTAATAACGTAGTAACTTCAGAACCACGTGATACTCATATTGATTCTGTACCCGTCATAGCCACAAGGCTAATAACGTAGTAACTTCAGAACCACGTGATACTCATATTGATTCTGTACCCGTCATAGCCACAAGGCTAATAACGTAGTAACTTCAGAACCACGTGATACTCATATTGATTCTGTACCCGTCATAGCCACAAGGCTAATAACGTAGTAACTTCAGAACCACGTGATACTCATATTGATTCTGTACCCGTCATAGCCACAAGGCTAATAACGTAGTAACTTCAGAACCACGTGATACTCATATTGATTCTGTACCCGTCATAGCCACGAGGCTAATAACGTAGTAACTTCAGAACCACGTGATACTCATATTGATTCTGTACCCGTCATAGCCACAAGGCTAATAATGTAGTAACTTCAGAACCACGTGATACTCATATTGATTCTGTACCCGTCATAGCCACGAGGCTAATAACGTAGTAACTTCAGAACCACGTGATACTCATATTGATTCTGTACCCGTCATAGCCACGAGGCTAATAACGTATTAACTTCAGAACCACGTGATACTCATATTGATTCTGTACCCGTCATAGCCACGAGGCTAATAACGTAGTAACTTCAGAACCACGTGATACTCATATTGATTCTGTACCCGTCATAGCCACGAGGCTAATAACGTAGTAACTTCAGAACCACGTGATACTCATATTGATTCTGTACCCGTCATAGCCACGAGGCTAATAACGTAGTTACTTCAGAAACACGTGATACTCATATTGATTCTGTACCCGTCATAGCCACGAGGCTAATAACGTAGTAACTTCAGAACCACGTGATACTCATATTGATTCTGTACCCGTCATAGCCACGAGGCTTATAACGTAGTAACTTCAGAAACACGTGATACTCATATTGATTCTGTACCCGTCATAGCCACGAGGCTAATAACGTAGTAACTTCAGAACCACGTGATACTCATATTGATTCTGTACCCGTCATAGCCACGAGGCTAATAACGTAGTAACTTCAGAACCACGTGATACTCATATTGATTCTGTACCCGTCATAGCCACGAAGCTAATAACGTAGTAACTTCAGAACCACGTGACACTCATATTGATTCTGTACCCGTCATAGCCACGAGGCTTATAACGTAGTAACTTCAGAAACACGTGATACTCATATTGATTCTGTACCCGTCATAGCCACGAGGCTTATAACGTAGTAACTTCAGAACCACGTGATACTCATATTGATTCTGTACCCGTCATAGCCACGAAGCTAATAACGTAGTAACTTCAGAACCACGTGATACTCATATTGATTCTGTACCCGTCATAGCCACGAGGCTAATAACGTAGTAAGTTCAGAACCACGTGATACTCATATTGATTCTGTACCCGTCATAGCCACGAGGCTAATAACGTAGTAACTTCAGAACCACGTGATACTCATATTGATTCTGTACCCGTCATAGCCACGAGGCTAATAACGTTGTAACTTCAGAACCACGTGATACTCATATTGATTCTGTACCCGTCATAGCCACGAGGCTAATAACGTAGTAACTTCAGAACCACGTGATACTCATATTGATTCTGTACCCGTCATAGCCACGAGGCTTATAACGTAGTAACTTCAGAAACACGTGATACTCATATTGATTCTGTACCCGTCATAGCCACGAGGCTAATAACGTAGTAACTTCAGAACCACGTGATACTCATATTGATTCTGTACCCGTCATAGCCACGAGGCTAATAACGTTATTACGCGCACCTTTAAACTCGTCCGTGCCCAAAGAATGTAAGTCGTGGCTAACTTTTTGCTTTTGCTTTTTTTTTAGTCTTACGCATGTTTTTTTAAACATGGAAAACATAAACTTTTTAACCCCCTCTAGCAAACGAAGGGCTTACGTTTATCCCTCTTGACCTAACTGACCTTGCCAGGCCATGCTATGAGACAGGTAGACACACTTGCATGAATAATACCTTGCAGTGCGTTGTCAACAACACCCGACATCTGTCTTGTCTTGCGGGTTATCGACATCTATCGCGTATTGTACGACCGTTGGCCCATATTGACGCATCCATGATTCATCAATAGAATTCGTTGAGGAAATCCGCAGTACTAAACGAACACATCTATATGTATTTTGTCCGAGTCCACATTTGGGTTATGCCTGCGTCTCAACACAGATGATGAAAAAAATCGCAAGTTGTAGCAAGCAGATGTCTACCCTTTCATAAAGTAGTGGCGCGAGTATCCATTATATGGGCTGTTGAAATGAGATAGAACTCTCACAAAGAGGGGTGTGGGGATATGGAGTGAATGGGAGAAGGGAGGCAGAGGGAAGAGGGATGGAAATTGGAGAGGTTTGGTGAGTTTTGATATCTCAATCCCATATTTCGTAGCCTCGATGTATAATTCAAACGACTCCTCAACTTCACTTGAACTCTGCGAACGAAGATGAAGATTCCACACTCCAGAGCTCACACTCCAACCGCTCGACTCCAACTCATCGCGGCTGCTGCTACAACCAACCACTAAGCTATCAAGCCAACTTGAGACTACTAAAATCAAATCCAACTCTCTTCAACTATATCCAACCACCAAGAGACTTTGATGAAATTTAACACTAGTAATTAATAGTAGTTAATTGTAGTGTTAGTTTCAACTAGTATCAGTTTAAATCTCAAGTCGTTGTCAGCGTCTGCTCTACATCTGGCGGGGGATACTCGAACTTCGGTTTAGATTCAGACGATCTTGAGTTCGAGACCGGGGTTTTATTTCACTGCCTAATAATTCAACGTGGAGCAACTTGAAATGAACTACTTTGTGCTAATAAAACACTGGAAATAGAATAATATAGAGTTATAAATGTTACGTCACTGAATCACCACAGTAAAGATAATAAATGTAATCAAGCAGCAACTTCATATTATAGTCTGCCAATATCGACCCAATAAACTCTCAGGTCATCATATCAAATACATGACATGTGGAGACATCCTTGCGATTCAACGAATTTTACATAAGAAAAACTACGCTCAAATCCAAAGTGAAATTAGAGCCTTGGTTTTATGACTTGAAAACCTGATCCGGAAGAAATTGTCTCCTCTGCAGGCTCTGCGTTCATTCACGCTGCTCGAAATTATGTTGCATGACATGTGTTGGTATTGTATGCGCATAAACTGTGTTCCATATCACGACTATCTCATTCTTGTAAGCAATGCGCACTAAAGGAGGAGAATGCGTGACAACATGTCCCTCAACATGTATTCTCAATGTTCATGCATGACAACATGTCCCTCAACATGTATTCTCAATGTCCATACGTGACAACATGTCCCTCAACATGTATTCGCAATGTACATGCGTGACAACATGTCCCTCAACATGTATTCTCAATGTCCATGCGTGACAACATGTCCCTCAACATGTATTCTCAATGTCCATACGTGACAACATGTCCCTCAACATGTATTCGCAATGTGCATGCGTGACAACATGTCCCTCAACATGTATTCTCAATGTCCATGCGTGACAACATGTCCCTCAACATGTATTCTCAATGTCCAGCCAGGCACCACACCAGATCACGGACGTTTTGTTTGAATCATTCAACACTACAACACAACTAATTAATACAAGTTAGTAGAATGTCAAGCAACGTCAAACTAAGTAGGGCATGGTTAGTATTGGCGTACGAAAATAATAAAGGAATTTCAAAATTAGAGTTAAGAGTTAAGAAAATAGTCGACACAGTTGTATAATAGTGTCAGATATACTGTGTAGTGATGCCTCGCTAGATGGAACCAAGGCTTACAAGTGGGTGTGGTCCGTACCTGCGCAAGTCCTCCAAGCGAAGGGACTGTAGTTCTCAACTGTGAACACGATGGTCACTGATGACACTAGAATTTACTGGCTACGACCTAAAGCCAAGTCGGTTGGCAGAAAACCAGTCGAGTGTGAGAGCTGATATGAAAAGAGTCGTTTCTCGTTTTCAGTTTTTCTATAGGTCAAAAGACATATCTCCAACGTTTTTGCCGGTATTGCTGAACCAGCCTTGTGCGGTTGCCGTAGCCGCTAGAATTGAGAGTCGGTGGAGGAGGCCTCGTATTCAACAACGATTCGTTACGCAGCCGCTACGAAATACATATATAAATAGAAAATAAACCAAATAGTTTATTTCTACTGGACTAGGCAACAAGAACGATTTACGAGCAGTGACAATAAATCGTATCATGCACATTAAATAAAAATAGAGATAATGCTATGAATATGGTTGCATGAACAGACTTCAAGCATCTTTACCACCAAAGACTACTGAGTGGGTTCAGTAATCTTTGCTTTAACTTTATTGTACTAATGATATTTTAATTTTTTCTAAAGCACGTTAGTAGAAACTGAACAATTTGCACCTTACACATAGAACGCTAATGGCGTGCTATGTTTATATTTGCATATTATTATGTTATAGCTTCATTTAGGAAACTGATATTTTGTATTTGTGCTCGTGCTTGTTTATTTATTTATGCAACTTTTTATGATGAAAGTAAAATTTAATGTTGAAAATGTCCTAAATATGTTTTTAAGTAAACACTTGTTTCTTGAGCTAGGCTCTCGTAAAACACACCATAGAACACATTAGATGTGGGCTGATTAAGACAAAGCTACGCTTGTTAAAACATATTTTGGCGACTGAAGCGGCTACTGTGAAGGGCACTTATTGTTAATGGTGTAATTAAGTGTAAAGAGCGCTCGGAAAAGATGATCTCAGCTGGAAGTAAAATGACGTGTTGCCTTGCTGCCACATCTAGTCTGAGAGAACATTGGGCCACTGTGTGCAACTCAACTGACAAAACCACTAAACCTAGGCAAGTGGAAGGAAATTGGACAGCGCAGAGTCGCGGAGGCATCTTTTAATTAATTAAAATACAAACAATGCATTTATTTGTATGCGCTGTAAAAAAAATTGTACCAAACAATGATGAAAACTGGCAATGGAAGCAGAGGTTTAATATTTCACCGAGACGAGGCTCACACTGTGAAACTAAAAACAAATTCAAAAGTGCAATATAAATTAAAATCCTATATGGAATTTTATTTTCCAGTTCAATTCTATGCACGATATTTTACTACTAGTTGTTTCACAATGATTTGCCGCCCTTTTGTAACGCTGTAAATGAAACCGCGGTTTTATGCATTGAGATTAAAAATATGTGTTGCTAGTTATTTTGGTTTCAAACAATCTCATTTAAGATACTCTCACCAATGCGAGAGACCAGCTCATTTATCGATGTATTGTTAGTACGATAAGGAAAGCCATAACAAATTTAATATTAAATAAATAATTTTATACACAATATTACGAGGCCAAAAGTATTTTCTTCTTTTCTTCTTTAAGGTGCAATCAAACACTCTTTGTTGTTAACAAATTATTTAAAATGTTACTTCGTACATGGTTACCGTAAAGAGCCCGTAAGAGCCTGTCTCACGCTTCTTCTTTCGTGAACACACATAATAACTAATAAAGCATAAGAGGAAAACCTGTTTTTCATTGACTTTGGTATAGAAAATATTGTGGTGTGTACGGATATGTTTGATATTTTGTTATAAAATATAAGTTATTATCAGAGCCCGCCTCATTAACGCAGCGTTCACACGCGTTGTTGTCGCTAGTTTGTAGACGTATGTATGTGTGTACGTGTAAGTTATCTCCTCCATCAGTTCTGTTTGTCACAGTCTCGACATTGAATTGTCTCATTTCATTTTTTTAAAATGTTCATAACGTTGATATCCGGTTAACGCAGGTCTAGCCGTGAGAGGATTGTGAAGTTCTAGTGATCTACAGTGAGAATATATTGTTGCTTCAATGTGATGTAATCGTTCTAGTCAAATACCACTGATCTGGTTACTAAATGACACCTGAAAACAACTTGTTGCGTGGAGACTTGCTAAGTATGTTTTCCAAACATCAGAGATTGTTTCAATACAAACAATTAATAACTAACAAACATAGGAGATAAAAATACCATCTAAAGCAATAGTAAGATTTGCTTAACTTATTCAGTGGTATCAAAGAGAAGATGAAGAAATCTTATCTGAGAAACCTGTTAAAATGATCCAAGCACGGAACATACAGATTTTATGTTTTGAAGAATTGTCATAAAAATACGCCATTTTGATGTTGATGAAGGAACTTTATGACACCTTATGATGCCTGGAACTAATCAAATCCATATATAGATGAGTTCATGAGGCATTTTCGTCTGTTACATTACTGTGTCAACGCGGTGAGGTTCTGCCATATTGGATCTCCCTTTTATCGCGTCGAGTGTTATATCTGAGAGTGACAATCTGACCGTCATGTTGTGTATTTCTGTGTATTTGTGTATATTTTGTGTGATTATGTGTATGTATATATGTGTGTGTGTAGACGTGTCATAATAAATGCAGATACATATATATAAATATCAGTGCAAAAGCAAAACTGTACAGAACGCTGGAGTTAAGCTATTTTAAAGTTTACAACCTTGCGAGAATATATGGATATTAAACGTCAAGAGAGCAAGCCCGTTTATAAAACCACGATTTTCTCTTATTCCGTCTTTTCTGTCCACGGGCAAGGCGGGGGGGGGGGGGGGGGGGTCGACTGCTGAGAGGGGAATCGCTGCAGAGTGAAAAGCAATGTAACGGGATGATTTACAGAGCAAACCGAACGGGTTGAAGACGAAGTATCATTGCTACTCCATATTTGCAACCTATAATCAGCGGGAACCATAATGCGTTATATTTCACTGCACACCGTTTAAATTACTTTCAATTACGCCTCTCACACTAACACAATGTTTGGAAAAGGTTTTAGCAAGTCTCTAATCACAACTGTGTAGTACATTACCTTTAAACGCTGTACTGTGACTCAATTAGAACACGTTTGAACAAGTATCGCATTACAATAGCCATTGTTTACCTCTAACCGGCCCAGCGTGACGCACGCGTTCCTTTGAATGTTACTTTACACTACCTGCACTGGACCTGCACCCTTCAGACTAAACAAACACGTCGGGAGAATATTGGTAAAACAATTAATTAATTAATTAATTAATTTTATCTGGGAAATACTTTGTTTTGTACAAAAAATAAAAATATTTCCGATTTTAATGTTTTTGATGATAATTTATTTGCTTTGAAGGAATTCCTTTTATGGTATCTGTGTTGTGTACACAATGTACAAACCAGCGATGCCAAATACAAAGAGATATGTTTTCATGGTGGTACCACATGATGTATTGAATGCGGCTGTACAAGATATGTTAATGGAGCTTGTTTCATCGGGGGATATAGATTCACAACAGGGGAGTCTTTATTTCGTTTACTACCCCCACCATAATATCATGGTCATACTTAGCTGCTGGCAATGATACTTAGATGACACGGAAGCAGATGAACTGTGTGATGAGCCCCACTCAGACTGCACAGTGTTGTGCAGTAGGCAATAATAAATGGATTGAATAGATTCTAAATATTAAATTACAGTTTATTAGGAAAACACAAGTAAGATGTACTACATGGTTACGTTAAAAGACAAGAATAACATGTGGTTGCTATATGAAGTCAAGGTCTTATAATAATATTCTCTGACACCACAGTCAAAGGCTGTGTGATGGATTGTTGCCAAACTTAACACATTAAATATATACATAGCTGCCAACATACAAGGACTTAGGATACATCATAGATTCCAACACCCTCACTTAAACTAAGTACTTGTATTATATGAACAACACCAATATAAATCAAATAACACCTAGGCTACTTGTATTATGAACAACACCAATACAAATCAAATAACACCTAGGCCTTTCAAACAAAATTCATGCTTGTCCTTTGGCAGAGCCTTGGTAAAAACGTCAGCCAACATTTCTGAACCAGGTAGATGGGTGACTTTCACCATACCTAACTTAACCCATTCACGAATTTGGTGATACTTGGTGTCAATATGCTTCGTTTTATCATGAAAAATTTCATTTTGACACAATTTTACTGCTCCCTGATTGTCATTGAAAATTTCAACTGTTTCGAAATTATTGAAAACTTCAGACAACAAGCCCATTATGTAAATGGCTTCTTTACCACATTCGCTGATTGCAACATATTCAGCAAATGTTGTACTGTCAGCTAGAATTTTTGTTTTTTGTTTTCTAGATCTCCAGCTAACAGCAGCTCCTGCAAACCTAAAAACATATCCAGTGTAGGATCTTCTGTCCATGATACAATTAGCATAGTCTGCATCTGCATAAGCAGTAATTAATCCTTCATCTTTATGAAAATTGAGTCCAACATTGAATGTCCCCTTTAAGTATCTTACAACTCTTTTTACAGCCTTATAGTGTTCCTCATCATGACAAGTATTAAATTGACTGAGGTAGCTCACAGCGTAGCTGATATCTGGCCTAGTGCCTATAGCTAAATACATCAAACTACCAATTAACTGCTGATACAGGGAATCCTTAACATCAGATTTTTCGGCAGCATTTAGCTTATTGCCAACAACAAGCGGCACATGCACAGGTTTACATTCATCTAAGTTGAATTTTGTTACAATATCCCTAGAATATTTTTCCTGGTCTAGTTTAATAGTACCCCGATTTCTATTTCTCGTTACTTTCATTCCAAGACATTCCTTGACAGGACCAAGGTCTTTTGCTTTAAATGATGCTGAAATTGCACTTTTAAACTTACAAATAGCATCCTTTGAGTTTGAGAAAATATAAAAATCATCTACGTGCAGTCCAATAGCCATAAAATGCCCATTATCCCAGTTGGTGTACACACAAGGGTCATGTTTACTTTTAGTGAAACCATTTCTATCAAGGAAACTATTTATCTTATCGTTCCACGACCTAGCTGACTGTTTCAAACCATATAAGCTCCTCTGCAGCTTACAGACCAGATGTTCATTTCCCTCGTTTACAAAACCCTCAGGTTGCTCCATATAAATATCCTCATTTAGATCCCCATTGAGAAACGCTGTAGTTATATCAATGTGATCTATCTCTAGGTCAAGCTGAACGGCAACTCCAAATAAAATTCTAAGAGAGGATAACTTAACAACAGGCGCGTAAGTTTGATCATAGTCCTTCCCTGGTACTTGGGTAAAGCCCTTTGCTACAAGCCTGGCCTTATAACGTGGAGTCTTTTCTAAACCTTCTTTCAGTTTGTATACCCATTTGCACTTAACAACATTTACATTTGGAGGTCTAATAACCAACTCCCAAGTTTTGTTATCGTGAAGCGCATCTAGCTCCTCTTTCATAGCTTTGTCCCATAGCTTTTTGTCACCCCGTGACTTAAGTTCTTTGAAACTCTTAGGGTCATTAGGTCCTACAACCAGAAAAGAGTACTCAAAATTAGGGTCTCTTTTAGGCACGCGTTGCCTAGCAGGGTACCTCCCCCCTAAAAGATTTTGATCATCACCTGAGCCCTCACTTTCACTGGTACTCACTGATGAGATGCTGACGTCTCCCTCAGTGACCTCTCCTTCACTTTGGGAACCCTCACTATCCCCATGGCCTACTACAACCGGAGCCGGCTGGATTTGGACCTCCATGTTGTTTTCTGGCTCATCGTCGGTGATGGGTTCTGGTTGTGCTAAACTGCTGCTAACACTACATTCAAAGAATTCAACATTCCTAACAGTTAAAACTTTGCATGGGTTATCTGGGCTAATAAGCCTATAGGCTTTTGTGTCTAGGTCATAACCCACAAAGATCATTTCCTTAGATCTTTTATCTAGCTTGGTTCTGATCTGTTTGGGAATATGCATCTGAGCTCTGCAGCCAAAAATCCTTAGATGCGACACGTCAATCTCATCGCCCGTCCAAGCTCCCTCAGGGGTTGCTCCCTTAACTGCCTTGGTGGGTGACAAGTTCTTAAGGTAGATGGCAGTGTTCATAGCTTCCGCCCAATATTTTTTAGAGAGTTTTGCCTCAAACAGCATACACCTAGTGCGCTCTCCATTAGATCGATTGCATCTCTCCGCAACACCATTTAGCTGAGGAGTATATCGAACAGTTCTCTGATGCCTAATTCCACTATCAATGAGAAATATTTCAAATTCATTTGAAATATATTCCCCGCCACCATCTGACCTTAAGCATTTGATAGTTTTTCCTGTCTGATTTTCCACCATCACCTTGAATTCCTTAAATTTTGAAAACGTTTGGTCTTTAGTTTTCAACATGTAACCAAAAGTTTTGCGTGAAAAATCATCCACAAATATCAAGCAATATCTAGCCCCACCCCAGGAAGTTTCTTCCATTGGACCCATTACATCGGAGTGAACTATCTCAAGGATTTCTTTAGCCCTTTTTCCCTTTTTGCGAAAAGGAGCAATTGTTTGCTTACCTTCTAAACAGGTTACACATTGCTTATTTTCACATTGCTCAAATTCCAAACCTGTGACAAGCCCATTTTTAAGTTGGTTCATTCCTTTCCTACTAAGATGACCTAACCTCTTGTGCCACAATTCATGTTTGGAGATAGAGACTGCATTAAGAGCCCTCACTGGCTTCTCACATAAGTCAAGCATGTACAAACCTTCGTCATTTTTGGTACCTGAAAATTGTACAGTTCCTTTAACCTCAAAATCTGACTTATGGTAAACTTTACAAGACCTGTTATTAAATATAGGTATGAAACCATTGTTTGACATCTTATGAACAGATAGAAGGTTAGTTGAGAGTTCAGGTATGTATAAAACATTGTTTGCTACTTTAACAGACTCACCATCATCACCATTCAGACTGAATTCAACCTTACCTATACCATCACATTTCATTTTACTGTCATCGGCCATAGCGATGGCAGCAGCATCAGTGGGTTTCAGGTCAAACATTTCATATTTGTCCCTAGCCATATGAGCTGTTGCACCTGAGTCGATGGCCCATCCAGATGATCCAGATCCGGACACCTGGGTTGTCATCGCCTTCGGCTCGGTAGTGGTCACTTCTAGGGTTTGCGTCAGGAGCGTCTTGTTGTTCGAGAACTTGTTAGATGTCCTCTTGTTGCCACCGGACGACTCTTCATTGTTGAATGATGAGCTTCGATGTGATGTTCCCTTCCTGTTTCTCTTCGGAAGAGGACAGTCCGTGCTCTTGTGGCCCGGCCCATCACAGTTGTAGCAGACGATCGGTTTGTTGTTTTTCTTTGAGGTCTTCTTTTTCAAGAACAGCGCCGCCTCGGAACTGGAAGGTTCTCCCCGGACCCGCCGCCTCTCTGCCTCGCCGAGCAGGGCCTCCTTGACCTCATTCGAGGTCAGTTTCTCGCCCTGTTTGAGGTGCCGGTGAAGCGATGAAACTAATTCCTCATATTCCTTAGATACGCCATTGCACATGGCAAAAGCGACCCACTCATCTTCGAGCGTTTTTCCTAAATCGGTCAACCTTTGAGCTGTTGACAAGATGTCCGTAATGTAATCTGTCACATTGGTAAAACCTTCTTGTTGTGTATTGAAGATTTTCCTTGTAAGCTCAAATGTGGTAGCCATACTGCATCCCTCGAACGCATTTTTGAGACTGTCCCAAGCATCCTTTGCGCTTTTTGCTGCTTGGACGTGTACATAGCATTGAGGTTTAATTGAGAGACATATTTTGGCCAATGCCCTCTCATCTTTACTCATGTTAGAAGAGTCGATGCTAACCGTGCCGTCCACATGACCGTAGAGCCCTTCTAACAATAGGCTCATACGCATAGCAAATTTCCAGCTCCCATAATTTGATTGACCGTCGAGCTTCTCAATATTAGGAGCCGACGTTGATATTGTCACTGTTTGAGCTGGGTCTGCCATTTTAACTAGCCTAGCCTAGCCTAAATTTACAAACAATAGGCCTAGTCACTTACTTGCAATTAATATTCAAAATCCACTGTTTCCACAGGCATTGAGTAGAGTTGTTATAATCTCACACTCAAATACTAGGTCCTGGGCCCATAACCTGTTGTGCAGTAGGCAATAATAAATGGATTGAATAGATTCTAAATATTAAATTACAGTTTATTAGGAAAACACAAGTAAGATGTACTACATGGTTACGTTAAAAGACAAGAATAACATGTGGTTGCTATATGAAGTCAAGGTCTTATAATAATATTCTCTGACACCACAGTCAAAGGCTGTGTGATGGATTGTTGCCAAACTTAACACATTAAATATATACATAGCTGCCAACATACAAGGACTTAGGATACATCATAGATTCCAACACACAGGTGGCCTGGCGGTGCATGCCGGGTACCAACAGTCTCTCGCTAAACATCGGGGGTGTTCGAGAGTTCCATCGTGAAAACTCTCGACAGCTTTTCTCACCAACCCTTCGGCTCGCACAAAATCCCGGAGAATGTCTCCTATTTCTCGCCTCTCATTTTTACGGAATTAGTATCCAGAAGTGGCAGGCGTACCACGGTATGGTAGGCGCACTATGGTATGGCAGGTGCACCATGGTATGGTAGGCGCACTATGGTATGGTAGGCGCACTATGGTATGGCAGGCGCACTATGGTATGGCAGGCGCACCATGGTATGGTAGGCGCACTATGGTATGGCAGGTGCACCATGGTATGGTAGGCGCACTATGGTATGGTAGGCGCACTATGGTATGGCAGGTGCACCATGGTATGGTAGGCGCACTATGGTATGGCAGGTGCACCATGGTATGGTAGGCGCACTATGGTATGGTAGGCGCACTATGGTATGGCAGGCGCACCATGGTATGGTAGGCGCACTATGGTATGGCAGGTGCACCATGGTATGGTAGGCGCACTATGGTATGGTAGGCGCACTATGGTATGGCAGGCGCACTATGGTATGGTAGGCGCACTATGGTATGGCAGGCGCACTATGGTATGGTAGGCGCACTATGGTATGGCAGGTGCACCATGGTATGGTAGGCGCACTATGGTATGGTAGGCGCACTATGGTATGGCAGGCTCACTATGGTATGACAGGCGCACCACGGTATGGTAGGCGCACTATGGTATGGCAGGCGCACTATGGTATGGCAGGTGCACCATGGTATGGTAGGCGCACTATGGTATGGTAGGCGCACTATGGTATGGCAGGCGCACTATGGTATGACAGGCGCACTATGGTATGGCAGGCGCACTATGGTATGGCAGGCGTACTATGGTATGGCAGGCGCACCACGGTATGGTAGGCGTACTATGGTATGGCAGGCGCACCATGGTATGGTAGGCGCACTATGGTATGGTAGGCGCACTATGGTATGGCAGGCGCACTATGGTATGGCAGGCGCACTATGGTATGGCAGGCGTACTATGGTATGGCAGGCGCACCACGGTATGGCAGGCGCACTATGGTATGGCAGGCGTACTATGGTATGGCAGGCGCACCATGGTATGGTAGGCGCACTATGGTATGGTAGGCGCACTATGGTATGGCAGGCGCACTATGGTATGGCAGGCGCACTATGGTATGGCAGGCGCACTATGGTATGGCAGGCGCACTATGGTATGGCAGGCGTACTATGGTATGGCAGGCGCACTATGATATGGTAGGCGCACTATGGTATGGCAGGCGCACTATGGTATGGTAGGCGCACTATGGTATGGCAGGCGTCCCCTGCATGCTATATGGCAGGCCCGTGTTAGCCCCTTGGCTAGACGGGTGACGATAGAAGAAGAACCTAACAGAGTAAACTTGGGAAAAGACGGGTGGTGTTTATTGAAAAGAAAGCACCGATTATTAGGGCATCATTTGAAGTACGTCAAATACTGATGAATGGTGCGTTAGTGCAGAGAAGAATACTAGAAGTAGATTAAGGTAGGTAAATGTGTAGAACAGTCAATGCAGAATATAGACGAATGAAAAGAAAAGAACTAACGGAGATCTGCAGCGACCACGACATTTTGATCCTTGCTACAGTTTTGTTTTCAAAACTAAATTAAACTACAGTGTACAGAAACTGTGATCTACAACACTGCAACCGACTGTCACAGCTTGGTATATATGTTCACTTTATGTTCGACAGCTCAATTTGTAATGGTCAAATAGGTGAATGCTACTCGTGCAATCCTATTCTATAGATGTATTTTAATTAAAATTAACACAATAGACATTTTAATGTGAAGCGAGGTTCGTAATATACATTTGTCCATGCAAGTTCTGCGTAAATGCTGTTTGGAGCACTCAGCTTATGACGTCAGACAAATGCTTATCAGACAGACGTTGGGTAGATTTGATCTTGTGCAGACTACCTGTAGTTTTGATAGCGGTGCGCATCACGCCATCTTTTAATTAGCAGCATTACTATTGTGTGTGGCCTCCCAAGACAGGTCATGATTTGCATCTGCTAGTTGGAGATATTAGACAACCGTTCACCTACGTAATTAACAGGAAACGAACACTAGACCTATAATAAGAGATGTTGCAATTGTAATGCTAGGTCAACAGGGTAGAGAACACGTTTATTGATGAAACAATAATAATAATAATTTTTGTAGGAATACCCGTTCTAGGGTGCACACCTGTTTTACCTGATGTGCCCCTCTTCAGGGGACTAACTACAGGTTATTAGGGTGTTTGGATAGTTGGGAAGGATTGTCCAAGGGCTGATAGTATGACTCAATCCCAGCATTCGCTTATACGACTGAGGAAAACCTCGCAAAAAACCTTCAGTCAGGACTGCCGGTGGCCGGAATCGAACCGGCGACCTCCCGAATTAAAGTCTCGCGTCTTACCGCTAAGCCACCTCTATCGGTTTCATGAAACAAGTGTTTCGATGGATACATGTATAACCAAAGCAAAACATGGCAAGATCCAATAACATTGGATATTATTAAACCTTAGCTCCTGTATATTATGTATTATATATCCTGTATATTATTAGTTTAAACATAACTAAACATAAAAAACATGTCAAGTAAGTGTATATGACGTGGCGTAACAACCCGACATGTTTTTAATTTTAATTGTAATAATTAGATATTTTTGGTGGAGGCGCCGGTCCGGCTCAAACGCGCCGGTCAAACGCGCCGGTCTGGCTCAAACGCGCCGGTCAAACGCGCCGGTCTGGCTCAAACGCGCCGGTCTGACTCAAACGTCCCGGTTACTTCACACAATCACTCATTTTGACAAGACAAATTATTTTATGTGTTTTATGCTTCGCTGTGGTTCTCTATAAACCATTATCATCTTTCAATACCCCGACTTGACAAGTGAAGCCTGGAGGGCATGAGCTGCTCTTCATATCTCAAGATTTTCAACACATTACAAATATTTTTTTTGAATTTTTTTTTTTTTTATAATATATTACTTATTTATATACAATACACGTACAGAACAAAAATCAACCACAAGCCTATAATGGCTTATCCGTGGTTTTGAACTTCTTAATAATAAGTTACCACTAAAGTTAATCTAGTCATTAAAGTCCTTGAAATTTTTTTTAGAGTAATCGTACAAATTTTAAATTAATATGTCGAATTAATTAAAAAACGTTCATGCTAGTTCACAGATGAGCATGATCTGTTATTTGTGACTTTTATAAGATTTTCTATGTTTCTACCGTCTTGACCAGGCTACGAAGGACTGTTACGATAATCCCTACGAGCGCTAAAGAGCGAGTTAGCATCACCTTACTTCTAGTTACACCTATAGAGATTGTGCAGGGCTCTGACGTCACGGAGTGTTGGCAGGCGTGAGGAGACTCCTGTATTGAGTTGCGGGTTTAGGGAGTAAATTTATCCCACTCGTAAACACGTTGGCAATAAAGCGCTCTGTGGTCGGTGAATGTTAGTTTCCAGGCCAGTTGTCTTCCCGGCCTCTTTTAGCAGCTTGCTGCTCTTTGCTGTGAACATCCCTACCTCCCTTGTTAGCATTCGCCCCAGGATAAAATAGCTCTGGCTCGCCTTCCCTCTGACGTACTTTCTTACTTCGTTCAGTGATTTTCTATAAATACCATTTTCAGACGTATTTTATGATGAATGTGATATCGAGCAACGCAAACTCGTGAGCGCCATTTTATATTTTAGCTCCTTCTGTAAAATGGCGTTATTTTTGTAACGACATTGATATAAAACCTTCGGAATAGAATCAGAACACCAAGACCAGTTCGCTTATATACTTCATAATGAAAAGCGAAGAAGTGAATATAATGCGCCTTTATCGATATTACGTAACACAACCTCAGCAATAAACCTTTATCAAACTGTTCTAGGAATATCCGTACACGTTTTACTACTTCGGGCAAACTTCTTCAACATGTAGAATGAAGTGCATTGATTCATCAGTATTTTTAATATAAACCATAAGTAGTAATTTAAATTCGTCTACTATTTGTAAGACAATCATTACTTTAGCATTTTACCTCCTAACACACAATGCTTGCAATTACTCTTTAGAGACCAATAGTGTCAATATTGACGTTTAATGACGTCATTTTATAATTCAAATGCATACAATTATTAGAGATCTGTAAAGCTGCAATAATTGGCAATTTTGAACAACTAACAAGTCGAAACGCTTTATCATAAAATACCTCCGAGCTAAGACTCACCCGTTATTAAAACGTTATCTATTATTTACACTTTGCTATCTCTGTTCCTTGATGTCGCTTATGTGTATCTTCAAACGTTCATTTCACACGATGATATACTTTATTAAATTCTGCTGAAATGTTCCAAATACTTTCACTCAGGTATTATTGTCAGAAAAAAAACAAATATTGAATACATTTGTAACTATTTTTATTTCCATAAAATGATGAATGAGGATGATGTATGACAATGATATTCTACTCTTTATAAAACAATGATTCATTGTTATATGACGTACGTTGAACGACCCCCCCCCCCCTTCTCAAATAATGATGCAATTAAGCGGAAGTAAGTTAATAATAAAATTAAAGTTGAAAATCTCTGTTATAAAACAAAAATAAAAGGTCTAAATAAATAATGTGGCTTCACTTTTCGGATGTTTTATATAGTGATAAGTTGGTGTTTCATTGGACATTGGTTCATCACTGCCTTCTAGACAGCGCTTTCCACTCCGCCGTGACGTACATTGTTCGTTCAGAAGCAATACAACAATATAATATGGATTGGCCATCTCATTGAAAGCGGGTAATGCATGTATGGGCTGGCAGAGTTCATTTGTATCCTAATGTACAATTGTCACATTAATCTACGCTTGCGACATTGTTGTTGCGACCCGTTCATAGAAACCCCCGACATGTGACATGAATCACATCACTCTTAATGACAGCTCTGCTTATCGTAAGACATGACGGGGGCGGTGTTATCTGGCCAAGACGTTTAGTAGCCAACGTAGACAATAAATAATCAAAATAAATTCATTTTCATTTTCCAGGAAAATAATATTATTTTAAGTACAACCAATTTGTATTACAATCATTTTTTACTTGAATACACGGTCTTGTAGTCCTACATCAACACGCTGATGGTAAGATTGCTCTAAAACTCATCGAGGGCATTTGTAATAAATCCCAAGACAATAGCAGCAATGAGAGGAAGTAGCGGGCCAGTGTGCGCTGGGCTCAGAGCGGGTGACTGGTAGACGCAGAGAGGTGTAACTTGGCAGCTACTCGGGGCTACATCGGGCCAGTGTGCGCTGGGCTCAGAGCGGGTGACTGGTAGACGCAGAGAGGTGTAACTTGGCAGCTACTCGCGGCTACAGCGGGCCAGTGTGCGCTGGGCTCAGAGCGGGTGACTGGTAGACGCAGAGAGGTGTAACTTGGCAGCTACTCGGGGCTACAGCGGGCCAGTGTGCGCTGGGCTCAGAGCGGGTGACTGGTAGACGCAGAGAGGTGTAACTTGGCAGCTACTCGGGGCTACAGCGGGCCAGTGTGCGCTGGGCTCAGAGCGGGTGACTGGTAGACGCAGAGAGGTGTAACTTGGCAGCTACTCGGGGCTACAGCGGGCCAGTCGAGTGCGGCACACATCACGCTTGGGTTAAACAGCTTCGTTTGGGACAAGTTGCTGAAATATCAAACTTTTCAATAAAAATGAAAAACCAGCGTTACATTTTCAGTCACATCCCGTATTGCAGCTCCGTCTCACCGTATCAGTACTCGGGGAGAGAATGCTTCGAATATTATGGATTCATAAACATTTATTTGTGATTCAATATATTGCGAGGATTGAGTCTGCGACCTACACCAAAGATCAAACACAACTAAAAATAACAAACATTATACTACGTGCTTAAAATATTTGTGTTATACACAGCAGAGTATGGAGGTGACCTGTATACGAGATACAAAAGGATTATCAAAAATGCAACGACATTCATGAAAACGTAAACTAAATTATCAACATTTGAATATTTTAACGTTTTAAAACTCCATCATCATTATTGTAGTTATGATATATCATGTTTCCTTGTATACTTCAGTACATGTTTCCTTGTATACTTCAGTACTGGACTACAGGATTATTACAGTCTTTAGTGTTGTATGTTTTATTCAGCTGCGCTGCAGAAGGACGTATTAAATGTTGTCCTATATTTACCGTCCCGTCAATGCGTGGGCATATTTCAATGCATGTAGAGTTATGGTATAACCCCTACGAGAAACAGACTCCATGCACCTCACCTTTAGCACTAACACAACCATCTCAGAACCAAACCCAAACAAGGTATTACTAAGTGATTGCAAAACCAACTAGCGTGTTTTATATAAAGCTAAAGCTCAGAGGTCTCATCTCGGTGCCAAGATAAACGTAACAGTATAAAATATAAGACGAGACAGCATTTGCTCTGGACTTCATCTTGACAACGTTACATCTCCAAGTAGCAATTGAAAGATTATTATTGGTATGTATATATTAGTAATAAATTAATTTAATTAGTTTGTTGACTTGCAATTGGCTAAATTATATTTTGCAATGTTCCTAATAATTAATTAACTAATTAATAAACCAATCATCTGTATTAAATGTTGTATAATTTATGCAATATAAATATTATTAGACACTATTTGCACGATGGATACAAAGTCAATTTCATCATTGCTAGTATTTCAAAGATTTTCACAATTTTATCGTTAGCGTTTGAGTTGGTGTGTGCGTGTGCGTGTGCGTGTGCGTGTGCGTGTGCGTGTGCGTGTGCGTGTGCGTGTGCGTGTGCGTGTGCGTGTGCGTGTGCGTGTGCGTGTGCGTGTGCGTGTGCGTGTGCGTGTGCGTGTGCGTGTGTGCGTGCGTGCGTGCGAGCGCCGAACGCACCCTTCAGTACCGTGGCCCGACTATTGTAGTATACTCGAGTCAAGTTATATTCCTTCAAGTCTACACTGTAGCTAAAACACTGGGGCGTAAGAGCCTCAGAATGGACACAATTTATGAGACATTACAGCAGCCAACATAACGGGTTGATTTTTATTAGCTTTAACAAGTATGGGTAAAGGCTATATGGCTTAAGCTAACTTGGCAACCGTGTATGAATGATAAAAAGTGTCTGTGCGAGGTGGAAGGGGTCTTGATTCATGCGAGGCCGCGCTTGTATATCATGTAGCAACAATTGCTCGGACAATGAGATGGCGGTAATAATGGATATCGTATAATAGGAGCGGTCACCCGAGCAGAATATACAGCGGCGGAAGTGCAGCCCCAGCCCGAGAGACCCAGCGATAATTAAAACACCCCACCCGCCCTATTCACGCATGCCACTGTTATGCAAAGAACGAATGTTTTGAATCGTTTTTATCTCAATTTACAAAATTAAAAAAAGCTTTCTAAACCCTAATTAATAAGCCCATTACTCTAGTTTTCGTTCATCTCGCCGGCCTTGAGTGCGATCCTTTGTTTGCTTGTTCGCCGGTGTTGCCCAGCCCTTTGCTTTACACTTTCTACGCGGATTGTGTTCGTTTATCAATAAAGCACTCATCATTCTGGCAGTTCGTTGTTTTCATCTATTGTGCGAGCAGGTGTGCGTGCAGGAGTGCGTGTGTGGTATGCGTTAGGCCCAACTGTTTTAACAATTTGGAAAAATTAAGAATTTTATATTTAGACAAACAAGTACCTTTTTCTAACACCCTTCATACGCGCAATGGTTATTAATGTTTTGATAGCAATAATGATATAACAGATATGATAACTGAAAGCTATTTCCCACCATATTTCACATTACTAACGATCGATTACGGTGTAACAGATTAACAATTTATCTATATCGAACGCTAATGATAACACAAAACCGAATCGAAAATAATCGATTCAAACATTTCGAAAGCTATCGTTGAAAAATTGCTTAATCTAATTTTGTTTTACAATGATCTGTAGTTTTGGACACTAAAGGAGGGCTGGCTATCGTTCTCTCTCTCAATCGATCGGAGCTACAACACAGATATGTTTTATTTCTTAGAGATGTTCATCAATTTGAGACTGAAAACTCTGAACAAGATAAAAACGAAATTAAGAAATAATATCGGTTATGGTTCAGGCAATTTGAATCGAGGGCTGAGAAAATTTAAGTTTTTTATGACCGAGTTGGTTTGTGATTACAACAGAGGTACACCGTACACATGTTTACAGCATTGCAAATAATTATGCAATAGTTTCTCCTTAGAGCAGCCGCTGTTTAGATTTTATCCTGCAGATCACGTATATATTCCAGAATAAAAGGAACACAGGCGATTTGCCCCTCCTGCCCGAAATGCACATTGGTATTGTCGCTGAGGGGGGCGCCACGCTTGGAATCCAAAACACCTGCCCGGGCGCTGCAAACACGTCTGTGTCCCTCAGGACTACTCCTCGCATGGCCTCTCCGTGCCGCGTCACCGCCGCGTCATCGTCCCTGCCGCGTCACACGGGACCACGTGCTCTTGTCTTGAGCTCTCCCCGTGCCACGTCACCGTAACTGCCGCGTCATCGTCCCTGCCGCGTCATCGTACTGCCGCGTGGTCATACTGCCGCGTCATCGTACTGCCGCGTCATCGGTCCTGCCGTGACATCATCCCTGCCGCGTCATCGTACTGCCGCGTCATCGTACTGCCGCGTCATCGTACTGCCACGTCACCGTAACTGCCGCGTCATCGTCCCTGCCGCGTCATCGTACTACCGCGTGGTCATACTGCCGCGTCATCGTACTGCCGCGTCATCGGTCCTGCCGTGACATCATCCCTGCCGCGTCATCGTACTGCCGCGTCATCGTACTGCCGCGTCATCGTACTGCCGCGTCACCGTACTGCCGCCTCATCGTACTGCCGCGTCATCGTCCCTGCCCCGTCATCGTACTGCCGCGTCATCGTACTGCTGCGTCATCGTACTGCCGCGTCATCGACTGCCGCGTCATCGTCACTGCCGCGTCACCGTACGCCGCGTCATCGTCCCTGCCCCGTCATCGTACTGCCCCGTCATCGTACTGCCCCGTCATCGTACTGCCGCGACATCGTACTGCCGCGTCATCGCACTGCCGTGTCATCGTACTGCCGCGTGGTCGTACTGCCGCGTCATCGTACTGTCGCGCTATCGTCCCTGCCACGACATATCCCTGCCGCGTCATCAAACTGCCGAGTCATCGTCCGTGCCGCGTCATCGTCACTGCCGCGTCACCGTACTGCCGCGTCATCGTTCTGCCGCGTCATCGGCCCTAGCGTGAAATCGTCCCTGCCGCGTCATCGTACTACCGCGTCATCGTACTGCCGCGTCATCGTACTGCCGCGTCATCGTACTGCCGCGTCATCGTACTGCCGCGTCATCGTACTGCCGCGTCATCGTACTGCCGCGTCATCGTACTGCCGCGTCATCGTACTGCCGCGTCATCGTACTGCCGCGTCATCGTACTGCGCGTCATCGTTACTGCCGCGTCATCGTACTGCCGCGTCATCGTACTGCCGCGTCATCGTACTGCCGCGTCCCGCACTGCCGCGTCATCGTTACTGCCGCGTCATCGTACTGCCGCGTCATCGTTACTGCCGCGTCATCGTACAACCGCGTCATCGTTACTGCCTTGTCATCGTACTGCCGCGTCATCGTTACTGCCTTGTCATCGTACTGCCGCGTCATCGTTACTGCCGCGTCATCGTAGTGCCGCGTCATCGTTACTGCCTTGTCATCGTACTGCCGCGTCATCGTTACTGCCTTGTCATCGTACTGCCGCGTCATCGTTACTGCCGCGTAGACGTACTGCCGCGTCATCGTACTGCAGCGTCATCGTACTGCCGCGTCATCGTTCTGCCCCGTAGTCGTACTGCCGCGTAGACGTACTGCCGCGTCATCGTTACTGCCTTGTCATCGTACTGCAGCGTCATCGTACTGCCGCGTCAACGTACTGCCGCGTCATCGTACTGCCGCGTCATTGTCCCTGCCGCGTTATTGTCGTTGCCGCGTCATCGTACTGCCACGTCATCGTACTGCCGCGTCATCGTACTGCCGCGTCATCCAACTGCCGCGTCAACGTACTGCCGCGTCATCGTACTGCCGCGTCATCGTACTGCAGCGTCATCGTTCTGCCCCGTCATCGTACTGCCGCGTCAACGTACTGCCGCGTCATCGTACTGCCGCGTCATCGTACTGCCGCGTCATCGTACTGCCGCGTCATCGTACTGCCGCGTGGTCATACTGCCGCGTCATCGTACTGCTGCGTCATCGGTCCTGCCGTGACATCATCCCTGCCACGTCATCGTCCCTGCCGCGTCATCGTCCCTGCAGCGTCATCGTCCCTTCCGCGTCATCGTACTGCCGCGTCACCGCCGCGTCAGCACGGGACCTCGTGCTCGTGTCTAGATGTGTTGTGCGCTCTCTCCGAGTGTGAGAGGTCAACTTTGAGCTATAGGAAGAATAAACAACAATTAATGTCTGTTGCTTCACGTCTCTATTATTGCCATCCTGCTACTTGAGACGATGAGCGGTGATAGATGGAGAATAAGGACAATAAACACTCGAACCCAGGTCCCTGGCAACGCTCAGGACCTGCGCCTCAACCGCATGGGCCACTACAGATGGGAAAAAATAAACAGTTATTCTGTCAATGCATGGATTTACATATTTTCAACGTGGCAATTCAACATAATAAAATACTTTGAAATTGGTTATCGGGTTAATATTAATAATTTTAATACAAGCACGGAAAGTTCCTGCTATTTCCTCCAGATAACATACACAGTGGCAACAACATTCAACTGATAAACAGACTGTTATCAGTACTGATATTGGACAGTCACTTTTTTATTTTGCACTATTTATCCTTCACATAATGTTTTCACAAAAGCAACAACCAATCAAATGCTATGAAAAGATGTCGGAAGGATAAAGCAACATTTGTCGGGGCATTGAAATGCTGGCCACTCATGAAATAACAATGCACTGCAACCATTTATCGTCGAGTTTTCACCATGACAACAAATAATCACGTACGTTGAAATACAGTTATCGGAAAGATACCAATACATAGTTATCAGGACATTGGAATACTGACATCTTTGGCACGGATTTAAAATGCCACATTAACCTTTCATAAAGCATTCGTTAAAATAGTGTCACGACTTTTTAAAAATTGGCCAGGATAACCAAAAGACTGAAACGCCAATTTAGTATGAACCTATATAATTAGTTTAGTAGTTTGAGGGAAGAATATTTATGTTACTATAGGTTTGGTAAGCCATTTTTTCACCGAGGAGTGGAAAGGGAACGTATTTTCTATTACTCTATTAAGCTATACTGTCCATTTATTGTAATTTAGAAAACTGGTGGAATGATGCGCTCAACCATGCATGCCATTGTTTGCATTTGTAATGATATGCAGCTGTTTGTTTTACGTAAAAGCAGAAACACAACCAGGCTTTAAGCTGTAGTTAGTTCATATGCAACACACAGCATCAATTACGTTTTACTGTTTACTAACGAAATGATCGTGATTGCGCTAAACTTACGAGAAGCACAAATAATCAAATAATAAATAATTAAAAATATACAATTATTTGACTTTCATTAGCACTGCCCAGCCTGATAGCATTTCGGTATTATTCGGTAATACACAGCTTAATTACTTGTTACTCGCGCTTATAATATTTTTGCCCGGAAAAGTTTTCATACTCGAAACCGAAATAGCTCTGATATCTGAATTGCTATTAGGCGACCGTTCAGAAACCCAATTCATTCAGTAAATGTGGAAGGAAGTAGCTCGGTAATAAAACAATGACAGAAGTACGAGCGAGGTTTAACCTTTTAAGTTTTAAGTATGGTTCCCATCAACCAACAAACCCTATAAAACGTTAAGCACAAGAAACTCGGGGTAATTGCAAACGTGGAGAACGAAAATCGCAAACGAAAAGTTTGTGATTGGTGTTTCAAAGCCATTCCACCGTTTTAGGAAACAAAATAATCTTCTTACTACCAGGTTGGTTCTGTTTAAGCCAGTAAGCATTTAGCATAACAATGCTTGGCTAGTTTAGTGAGATGAAATGAACTGAGTTTTTATCATTTTATGCAATGATATTTGCTTGTACACTATTTGTACACAAGTAGGGATTGAACCTCAGTCAATGAGGTTGATGGGTACTCTAACTTCCACATCATGTACTTCCATTTCGTGTGGGCATTTACATTTCCTAGCAGTATTGTTGATTTCATTGAGGAGGATTAGATAGACTTCCGTCAATGAAGCTTTCTGGGTAATTTCCTATCGTCTCATTTTACCAGTGCCAATAACGCGAGATCGTGCGTGTGTGTGTGTGCGTGTGTGCGTGTGTGCATGTGTGTGTGCGTACAACTATTTCACAATACGCGATGCAAATAGAACCAAACAGCGGACCCAGCCCACATCGGCCGGACGGCCGCCAGGGGATTTAATGAAATTTGTAATCACAGGCAGCTTTAGAGGGTTGGTGACAGGAATAGGGATTTGTCCGTTAAATAGAGAGGGCCGAGCAATGTCGCCAGTGCAAAAGAGAACAAGTCACATTCAACGAAGGTGTGCTCTAACGATTTGCTGTCGGCGTAAATTCGAGTAATTACTCGAGAGAAGAGATGTTTTGAGGGGTGGAGGGGTAGTAATGTTACACGTGAAGACTATAGACGCGTCCTTGCAGGGGATATATCAAGTGACACGCCAGGTAACGAGGTAACGAGGTGGAGGGGTGGAGGGGTAGTAATGTTACAAGTGAAGACTATAGACGCGTCCTTGCAGGGGATATATCAAGTGACACGCCAGGTAACGAGGTAACGAGGTGGAAATTGACCAATCATTAAAGAACAGATTAAGTATCGGGTTTTTTTCTTCTTATATAACAAATTGGCACAATTTTTTGTCCGGCAAGTTATACGATTGTATTAATTGCCAATTAGGCTGCTGTAACAAGCAAAAAACAAAGCTCTTGGCTGGAATCCAATTCTGCTCTAATTTGAGTGCAGAGTAATTTAAGGCCAATTATTTTAATCACGTACCTGCCACTTATTTAAGATAATTATTACGTTTACAAAATAAGGAGGGCTCTGTGTAGATTAACACCCGTTTTGAGGGTGGTCTAAAATTATCTTCTATATTTCCAACGACTTTAGTAATGAAACATGAAACAATACATTTACATGAGTTAACAATAACATCAAACGCAATAGAAAGTAGACCTACACCTTACAGAATGCGTCGGGATGTATGTGGATGTCATAGTACACTAATATCAAGCCCTATTGTGCGACACTGCATGTCTGGCTTATTCTCCAGTGAGTCAGACATTATTGGTGCGGTTAGTCAACCCTGTCATGTAGGTAACAACTTTGTTACGGCAAAAATGGAGCAGAGACCTCAAGTCTTGAGTTGGGATCTAATAAATTCGTTTGTTGTGTTGTTTTGTGTTTCATGTGATGTGAATCGTGTTTGTTTACGGAACTTTAGGCATGAAATAAAAATATCTAATAATAATAATAATAATAATAATAATAATAATAATAATAATAATAATAATAATAATAATAATAATAATAATAATAATAATAATAATAATAATAATAATAATAATAATAATAATAATAATAATAATAATAATAATAATAATAATAATAATAATAATAATAATAATAATAATAATAATGAAATAAAATTATAACTTGAACGGGATGTTTCGCCGCGTCGTGGGTGATAAGGTGGCTTACCTCGACGTTTCGTCCCTTCTGTGAGGGACATCTTCAGGAGTGCCTAGCGCGTTCCCTAAGTCGACCACTCCGCCTAGGTTCTCGCCGGACACTGAAGGGGTGACTCTTGGGTACAGGTGGGTGTGGCGCTGGTGGTGGCGCCCCATTCGCTCGTTGTGTGCTGCGTTCGTTGTCGCTGTTGTAGTAGTTCTTGCTGTCGTTGCTGTTGCTGCTGTTGTTGTTGCTGATGCTGTTGTAGTTGTTGTTGATGTTGAAGTTGAAGTACCGGGCCGCGAAAGTTTAAAATGTGAATTAATAATAATAATAATAATAATAATAATAATAATAATAATAATAATAATAATAATAAAAAAAATAATAGTAATAATAATAATAATAATAATAATAATAATAATGATAATAATAAACAACCAGGTATAGCTTGTTCTTCATCATTTACCCGTCTCCGAGATACGTTATCAAATAATACAATATTTTGCCATTATCGTTTCGTATAATTGTTTTGAAATAATTAAATTAGCACAAAGCTTTTAGTTGAAAGGTTCGCATTGAAGTGCTTGGATGGGAGGCTATACTAATTGTATTCAAAGTTATGTACGACAACAATGCGTTTCAAGGATGTTGCAGAACACCAAGAAAGATTTGTCGCTTGTAAGTTTTGCTGTTGTAGGATGTTTGTAAACGAACGCAGAATGGCCATGGCTCTTGCATGCGCAAGAATCGGTGATAGGGGAGGTCGTTTCAAGATAACAACCACCCCCATCTTTGAATTATTTAGTTGATGTCAACGACTCTGGTATGCAAAGAGCCCCACCGTGTAATGGCCTGCTTTGCTTCCTTGTTCGAGATATATACCACGACTTTCTACTCGTTCGGTGCTCAGCCCAGAAGGCAATTCCCTCAAATACGCACCTTATAATTTAACTCAATATGGAATTTTAAAATAGCCAAAAAATATATTTTGCAAATAACTTGTTTAGGTAATAAGATAATAATATTGAGATGGAAGTGGAAAATAACAGATGTGTGACATACAGAGATTCAAGATAGGCTGTTTGGCTGTGAGAATGAGAATAGTTGCGGAATGGGCAAAGAAGGAATACTTGTCTCGGACCAATGAGCTACAAGCATAAATAGTGACATTTGAGGGCCTGATTGCTTCTATGTATTAAGTAGAACCTAAGATTTTATGGAACGTGGTTATATATTATTTTATTGCGATCGTAAGTATTGGTCAAAGTGACCTAAATAAATGATTAGTTTTACTCCTATAGCTGGTTAGTTTCCCGTGAGATGGGACTTATATTACATTTGCAACCATACCACATGTCGGCCACAGAGAACCAACGTTTAGTGTGTATATTGTAGTAACACACGATACAACCGGCTTATTGTCGGCTCAGTATAACTGAATAGTGGGCTTCAACAATGCCACCAATATAATTACCAGAATATTATGCTTTCGTTGTTGCAATTTTCGAAAGTAAACAATTTTTTAATTAACCACTGACTAGGATACACATTGCGGAAGTTTGGTTTACAGGTTGTGTTTATTTATAGTTCGGTTCATGGCAGTTAAACCTTGTGTTGGATTCAAACCAACGTCCCATTAGATCTTGGCTTGTACTAGAATGAATAGCAGTATTTATATCAAAGATGGACAACTTTTATATTTTGGGAGCCCTTGTTTACAAACTACTCTATTTTCTTTAAAGGCGTACCAATAACTTACCGCAAAATTTCATTTAAGACCCAGCAAATATTTTAACTATAAATGTTGTGTCTCTTTTTGAAGTATATTTTGTTTAGTTTATATATAAATTGTATTTTGTAATAAGTGTTGTGTATAAGTGTAATTTGTTTCTATTTTCGTTTTGATATAAATTGTTTGTTATTCTGTGTCTTACGGCAACAGCTATGGCTGCAGAAACCAATAAAGGTTGTTATTATTATTAGGCCTACTAGAAATTAATAAATACAATCCGACTCTATCTTGGATAACAGATTATTTTCTACATGGTTTGTGGGGATATGGAGGGGGCATAATGAACAGAAACTCTTTCACTCAATGATAATTCTCTGGGGCAAAACCGCTACCTGCGAGGGAGAATGTTTTACGAGCATCCTGGAGAATAGGCCTATAAGGTGCCCGATGAACGACTTCTTTCAAAAGTCGTCAATTTGCGTCAGCATTTATGGAGCAAAAAGCATTTGTGCGTGTCTGACGTGCTATATGTGGCACGCGTGCCTGACGTGCTATATGTGGCACGCGTGCCATACGTGCTACTTCTGGCACGCGTGCCATTAGTTCGTCATCCCTGATTTATGTCAAACAAACAACAACACCGTATTGATAATATATAAACATCAACTATAACGTGGTTTCTTAATCTATGCCAAACTGTGCTTCGAGTTCAAGCCATGAGTCTCAACCTAATCACGCATTAGAGCCTGTTGGTTTAGAGCAGTCACACAACTGCTCAACCTAATCACGCATCAGAGCCTGTTGGTTTAGAGCAGTCACACAACTGCTCAACCTAATCACGCATCAGAGCCTGTTGGTTTAGAGCAGTCACACAACTGCTCAACCTAATCACGCATTAGAGCCTGATGGTTTAGAGCAGTCACACAACTGCTCAACCTAATCACGCATCAGAGCCTGTTGGTTTAGAGCAGTCACACAACTGCTCAACCTAATCACGCATTAGAGCCTGATGGTTTAGAGCAGTCACACCACTGCTCAACCTAATCACGCATCAAAGCCTGTTGGTTTAGAGCAGTCACACAACTGCTCAACCTAATCACGCATCAGAGCCTGTTGGTTTAGAGCGGTCACACAACTGCTCAACCTAATCACGCATCAAAGCCTGTTGGTTTAGAGCAGTCACACAACTGCTCAACCTAATCACGCATCAGAGCCTGTTGGTTTAGAGCAGTCACACCACTGCTCAACCTAATCACGCATCAGAGCCTGTTGGTTCAGAGCAGTCACACAACTGCTCAACCTAATCACGCATCAGAGCCTGTTGGTTTAGAGCAGTCACACAACTGCTCAACCTAATCACGCATCAGAGCCTGTTGGTTTAGAGCGGTCACACAACTGCTCAACCTAATCACGCATCAGAGCCTGTTGGTTTAGAGCGGTCACACAACTGCTCAACCTAATCACGCATCAGAGCCTGTTGGTTTAGAGCGGTCACACAACTGCTCAACCTAATCACGCATCAGAGCCTGTTGGTTTAGAGCAGTCACACAACTGCTCAACCTAATCACGCATCAGAGCCTGTTGGTTTAGAGCAGTCACACAACTATATAAGTAGGCACGAATAAAAGCCCACCGAATGATTTAAGCGCAAATTAGTGAAGCCTGCGATGTGTGCGCTCCTGGTGGACGGGAAATCAATTAGCGTGTGCGATTGGGGTTTGTTTCTCCCCTATTATGCGTCATCAGGGATTTCAAAACGTATTTTCTCCCCGATTGGTTGTCTTGCTTATCAAAGCGAATCATTTCACTCTCCACTTCACCGCCAGAGCCAACTCTGATTAGTACAAAACCAACTGTTACACTAAGATGTTATTCAAAATGTCAGATTCATTCTCTAGCTTATTTTAACTGGAGATTGAAGTTGGATGTTTTGCACTTTTACAATTGGTCGTATAAGTTGTTTCATATGTCGGATACCGGGCATGCTAATACCCTTGTTTACTATGTTTTATGAAACACCATAAAAAGGGACTAAAAATAATTATACTTCATGTTATTAAATTTTTAATGTGATTTTTGAAAAGATTAAACTTTTTATATGTAGGCATATACTGCCGTTATTTTGCTCATATCATTGCTTTAATCATGTCCAGTACGACGAGTGCTCGTCAACTCTGGTTGAATTGCTACATCAACATCTTTCCATGTATAAATACATTATTAACATCTTTTAATATGTAAAATTATTAGTTCGTAAGTAATATGTTACTATTAGTAACACGTAAACGTACATAGTGGGTTTATACCTGCTTCTATTGCAGAAGCTCAAGGGTTCGGTTCCCTGTTACAGGTTTTTTTAACTTTATTTTTAACTTGAATTTAATCCATCTGGTATCATACTGGTGTACGTGTACGGTGACTTTGGAGCCATCATAGCAACGAAGCACATAATAATTATAGTAGTATGGATCTACCCCGCTGATAATCAATTCTTGAATCAGAGTAGGTAGGCCTTTAGACATTAGAAAATCCATGCATGTTTATCATTGAGTGCATTTTCTTCTAGACCAAGGACCATCGTCTATTCGAACAACAAATAACTTTCTACACTGTTTAGTTATAGATATGGTCCAATCAAGTTTGACAAAACAAACCTAAGTTTAAATCATCGAATTTTAAAAAAAGTTGAAACAAACCAATATTACACAATTGCAAAGGAATGTAGACGATGGTTTCTTAGCAGCCGAATTCGAACTTCAGTTATTGCTTATCGATTGTTAACAACATATTTTATTTGTATAGTTAAATAATTTTAAAATAAACTTTAAGTGTAATATCAATTTTTTGATGAAACTGTTGACGAAATTATACGCTCTCCATCCCTAAAAAATTAGATAAAAAGAGAGAGAGAAATTATATTTCAATGCTCACATCTTCAATGTCAATTAAAGCCATTTTTTAAATTAAATCTACAATCAAAAAATGAACCGAACATTAACATCTACGACATAAAACGAGAACGTATTTTCTTCATGTGCCACACACACTCAACTTTTAGATACTATTACTATCCCAAAGAGAGCTTAGCGGTCGTAAAATCTGTGTTGCTAATTATAAAAAAACACTCTAGTTAACTGGAAAATATGTAATAAAAACACTGTAGGACTTACACAGTTAGAATATTCTTGATGTTGTTCAACATCACGTCACGCAATATTTCGACAGCTGCTCTGCCGTCATCATCAGGCACGACTGTGTTGCTAAGTTGTCGCATGGGATGTATCATGTAAAGACAAGGCTGCTACTAGACCTCGTGTGGCCAATACACCACAGACCGGTTGCTATAGATACGAGTCCTGAGATGACGCGTCATGTAAAGCCACTCACTATACGAGGCTTCAATCACTCGTTCAACGGGTATAACAGTCGACGAGCAAAACGCATTTGATCTCGCTAATGTTTTTGTAAATCTATGATTTTATAAATATTAGTAAAAACATAAATATGTGCTCGCCAGGTATTTGATGTGAGCGGAATGGACATAGGTATCACAGTATTTGTTATATGCTTTTGGAAGTTCTCGTACCTATTAATGAAAGTAGAACTTGCGTGCGTACTTTGGCAATGCAGCGATATCATCATGAGAGTTATCCAAGCTGGCCGGGCCCATTATAGAAAGTACGCTGGTCTGTGATCTATGGAACAACGCTAAACTCACATGAGAGTGAGCCAAAACGTTCACACTTGGCTAACAGAGCTTCAACTATAAGAAACAAGGAGCACATAAATTTAAAACACTAAACATGGGGCCTAATGAGATATTTCAATCTTGGCGTAAAACATAGCTACAGAAATTTATAAACATTGCCTTTCGTGTTGAGAGGGTTTATTTTCGCAGACGTTGCTATTTTTAAATATAAATTTGTTTTCTTGTAATAATCCTAGTTGCCTCGTGGGTTAGCAGCTTTGCACGCAGCCTGGCGACCGTGGTTAGTTATCACCCGAACCAGAAGCGCGCCGGGTCATGATGCAGTTTGCCGTCTCATCATCTTATCACACTTCAGCGGCCGCTTGGGCTCCCTTCCTCACTTTCCCCAGCTTGCGGGTATTTACATCTCATTTTTTTTTTCAAAGCATTTTATTATTTTATTGAACAAAATACATATGTACAATATAATAAGCAAAATCATACAAAAATATATCACAAATGTGAATTAAGATGTGCATAAACCTATAAAAGAAAATTAGCTTACGTAGGGTAAAAACAACCTTTATATTGGCTGAGCAACTAAAAATTAAGTAAAACATTGTTCCAAAAAAGCGAAAACATATGTGTAAGTGGTCATAAATTTCAAATTAATACAAACATGATGATAACGAATACTAATATAAATAAGGCGCGTACATTTGTGTCAAACAAAGGGAAACAATTTTTAAATTAAACAATAAACTAATAACAATAGATTTCGACAATGTTCTCGTTACCGTTAAGGCGGGTTCACACAAAATGACTAAGACTAACGATTAGTGTTTAAGACTAACGATTTAAGGTTTAACAGGGTTGAAGTATACGATTTATGTCTAAGCGTTAACAAACTTTTATAGTGATTAGTGTTTAAGAACGAGTGATTAAGAAAGTTGATTTTCGATTGTTGGCATTGTTGAAATACATTTGGGGATGGATGTTTCCGAGTACGTTGTTTTCCCAAGGCTTAATCACTCTATTGTTAGTCTTAGTCCATAGTCATTCTGTCTGAACGGGCCTTTACTGATATTAGCCGTAGTCACCGTACTTCAATGTGCGCTGGTTGTCAAGATAGTTGCAAACCGTCTTGTAAACAATACGGAACAGAGGAGACCATGTTGACATACGCGGTTATACATGTGTTAGTATGTAGTGTACAACACATAATAATACTGCCCAGCAAGTGTTTTTGTAGAAGGTTATACATGTGTTAGTATGTACAACACATAATAATACTGCCCAGCAAGTGATTTGTTGAGAAGGTTAAACATGTGTTAGTATGTACAACACATAATAATACTGCCCAGCAAGTGATTTGTTGAGAAGGTTATACATGTGTTAGTATGTACAACACATAATAATACTGCCCAGCAAGTGATTTGTTGAGAAGGTTATACATGTGTTAGTATGTACAACACATAATAATACTGCCCAGCAAGTGATTTGTTGAGAAGGTTATACATGTGTTAGTATGTACAACACATAATAATACTGCCCAGCAAGTGATTTGTTGAGAAGGTTATACATGTGTTAGTATGTACAACACATAATAATACTGCCCAGCAAGTGTTTTTGTAGAAGGTTATACATGTGTTAGTATGTACAACACATAATAATACTGCCCAGCAAGTGATTTGTTGAGAAGGTTAAACATGTGTTAGTATGTACAACACATAATAATACTGCCCAGCAAGTGATTTGTTGAGAAGGTTATACATGTGTTAGTATGTACAACACATAATAATACTGCCCAGCAAGTGATTTGTTGAGAAGGTTATACATGTGTTAGTATGTACAACACATAATAATACTGCCCAGCAAGTGATTTGTTGAGAAGGTTATACATGTGTTAGTATGTACAACACATAATAACTACTGCCCAGCAAGTGATTTGTTGAGAAGGTTATACATGTGTTAGTATGTACAACACATAATAATACTGCCCAGCAAGTGATTTGTTGAGAAGGTTATACATGTGTTAGTATGTACAACACATAATAACTACTGCCCAGCAAGTGATTTGTTGAGAAGGTTATACATGTGTTAGTATGTACAACACATAATAACTACTGCCCAGCAAGTGATTTGTTGAGAAGGTTATACATGCGTTCAGCGTTAGTATGTACAACACATAATAATACTGCCCAGCAACTGATTTGTTGAGAAGGTTATACATGTGTTAGTATGTACAACACATAATAATACTGCCCAGCAAGTGATTTGTTGAGAAGGTTATACATGTGTTAGTATGTACAACACATAATAATACTGCCCAGCAAGTGATTTGTTGAGAAGGTTATACATGTGTTAGTTTGTACAACACATAATAATACTGCCCAGCAAGTGATTTGTTGAGAAGGTTATACATGTGTTAGTATGTACAACACATAATAATACTGCCTAGCAAGTGATTTGTTGAGAAGGTTATACATGTGTGTTAGTATGTACAACACATAATAACTACTGCCCAGCAAGTGATTTGTTGAGAAGGTTATACATGTGTTAGTATGTACAACACATAATAATACTGCCCAGCAAGTGATTTGTTGAGAAGGTTATACATGTGTTAGTATGTACAACACATAATAATACTGCCCAGCAACTGATTTGTTGAGAAGGTTATACATGTGTTAGTATGTACAACACATAATAATACTGCCCAGCAAGTGATTTGTTGAGAAGGTTATACATGTGTTAGTATGTACAACACATAATAATACTGCCCAGCAAGTGATTTGTTGAGAAGGTTATACATGTGTTAGTATGTACAACATATAATAACTACTGCCCAGCAAGTGATTTGTTGAGAAGGTTATACACAGCGTGCATGACTGACTGGATTTCATACAGCGCACTCAAGTGGGGAGATTTCGAAGTAAGACAGACAATCTTGATGCGAGCAAGAATAACATGGCTTGGGGGGTGGAAGCGCTGCAGAGCTCACCAGCTGCAGCCCCCGCCCCCGCCATAGGATTAACAGCCAGCAGCGTTGGAACAGATTGACAAGATTAGAAAGCTACTCTCTTTTAGTCGCTTAGCTTATTGCGCATCATTTTACCACCACTAAGCCTGCATTTATATTTTACTACAGATATTGTGGAAAGGCGTGCGTGGCCGTTTGTATGTAAAATTAAAATTTGATACACAAATTGATTTGTGCACCTTTCTATTTGATTCAGATTCATAATAAAGCTTATGTTCCAAAAATCATAAGATTTAACTAAATCGTACCCTGCTATAAGACTCGTGGATATTTTTAAAACTAAACATAACGTCAACGTCAATTGCAGAAACCGATAGATTGGCTCAGTGGTAACATGGGGGACTCTAATGTGGTAGAGCGCCGGTTCGATTCCAGCCACCACCTTCCTGACAGATATTTTTTCGGAGATTTTTTAGTCTTATAAGTTAGTAGTCGGTAATGCATACTCAAATATGTACCTACCTTTATGTACGTACCTAGCTGGTTGGCATCCTATAGCAAGTATTCATACAGAACTACATTATTGATTGTAGAATACACACTGACCGATTGCTGTAGCTGCAACCGATCCTAATTTACTTTGAATAATATGAAAAAAGAAAGGTAAATTAAAATTTACCGTTTCAGTCAAATATACCTAATATAACTGTGTACATATTGTTACATGAAGTTTGAGAGGGTATCAAACACACATGCCACAGCCTACAGCTTAACTTCAGAGACAGTCATGCGTGTGAATATTGAGTGCGTTCAGTGCCAGACTCCACATGTCATAAAACTCGTAGTGAGATCAGACAAACAAACATTATTGTTTGAATTTTGAATTGAAGAACATTTTGGCTTTAAATTTATTGTTTAGAGCCTTAATAAATTTATAATACAGCGACTATTAAGAACGATGATAGATAGTAGAAATACAAGTGGGATAAATTATAGTTTATAACTTACTTTAAAATTGGATTATAATATTATGGTTACTGTAATAGTTTAAGGAACGACGTACTCCTTTTGATGAGAGTTTCCTCTTGTTTTATACTCTTAAAATAATAACAACTATGAAGCAGCAACTCCATTAAAACACATGTGAAACATGTGAAAGAAAATTGTGCATGTATGCGACAAATTGTGACATTCTTGTTAATACGTTGACCCCGGAAGTTGAAGAAAACTACGCAAGCTAACATATCGTTTATGTTCCGGTATTAATAGGAGGGAAACAACAAAGTTAACACAAAAGTATGCGCAAAGTATGAATGCTCAACAGAAGTCTTTCATAAATAAACCTGCATGGCTGCGAAAACTTTCCGGTCTTTAAAACGACTGTTGGGGAGGGTGATGAGGAGGGGGGCGGGGGCCAGCGAAGGGGGGGGGGGGGAGATAATTTGGAAATCATTTACTCTCGATTAAGTCGATTCTCGATTCAATTAAATTTTGTGTATTTTCAACTCACCACAAACCTCGAAAGAAAAGTTAAAATCTAGTATTGAACGTTGAATCTCGCACAAGGCCTAATTGTTTTGAAGAAACATGACAGCTGTCAGCTATTTTCCATTGGAAAATACATTTCCCCCGCATTAAAAATAATTAAAATAAACTGAAGCGTCTATATTTTAGAACAGGTACACACAATAATATTAACCAAATAACTCATGATTGTAGAGCCATGCCGCGCACGTTCGGCTTCTTATGTTCGAATACTGGAGCGATGAAGCGTTGTATAACGCACAGGAAGTTATGTAAGCTAATAATATTCGGATAGTGTTTTCATGTGTGGATGAACCTCACGGAGGGTTGGTTTTCACACATGTGCTACTTTAGTGTGGTTGGCAAGGTATCTAATGATGGAAGTGTACTAAACTATGCATGTCCTAGTATTTAGTTCTATGTTCATTATGTCGTTCAAACCGTTCAAGCTGTACTACGCTCAATGTTTGGCACCACTCCTTAAAAAACAAAATTCCTTTTTGTATGATCACAACTCAAAAGGGGGCTTCTTTTTATAAAGACGGATATTTTTTAGATGAACTGTTAATACGTAAATAACGAGTTTGTTCCATGTGTTTTATAAATAGAGGTTTCATTACCAACCAATTTTAAATTTAGTTTTTCTACAGGTTTGACTTTTTACCTATCAATTTAAAAAAATCTCGATTTTGTCACTATTCTGTTCTAAATTAATATACATCTTTGGAGATTATTCTTAGTTTGCTAATCGGCTCATTTGTCTGAGTGCGATCTGCTTACAGTGCTTTGAAAGCAAATAAGACTAGCCGGAAAACGGAATATGAAAGAACATTAAATCTCAATAATTTATTTGTCTTTTCAAAGTTTCTGTCTGGCACACTTGAACAATGTTAGTCATGTTATTATAAACATTAGTTCTTTGGGTTTATTACGTCAAGTAGTCAAACACTCTTGCGCACAATTAAATATTTCTCGATTAAGTCAGCACGGCGAATTCTACATTCTATAAAAATGTTTATACATGCCAATTGTCACTGAAGTTCAACAACTACAAATTATTAATAATCTTACTTTTTAGTTTAAGTTTGACATACAAACGTTATAATGTAACTGGACCGAAGCATCACGAGAGCAGCATCGGACACATGGGCACTGGGCACTGGGCAGTGGGCAGTAGGCAGCAGCACGTAGGGTCATTCCCGCATGATGGTTCAAGATTTATTAGCGTTTTAGTCACTAGAGAGACATAAACTTGAATTAGTATTTGTGTTAAGTTTCAACGAGCACTCTTTCATCTTTCAAGTAGTAAAATGAAGTTATCTCATATATTACGATTGCAACAGCTTTTCTGGCTAAAAATCTACTTTCCAGCAAGAAGGAATTGAAGTGCAGTCGGTTGGGGAATAGGTTTACTTTCGATGATTTACATCCAACTAGACTGGAGGTAAAATATTCGAGTATGCTAGCCTTTCGTTCACTGCTCTCTCTCAAACTTTTTTCTCTTGGAATAATAGCTATAAATCGTTTTTAAGTGCAGAATTGGAGATTTCCTGCCTACATTTTTTACTGTTTGCCATGTTTTTATAAGAGCCCAGCATCCGGTGCCGGAACTTCCGGCCTGAAACCCACCACGGCGGGCGTGAAATCCATCTTCTTATAAAGAAACCTTTAATTAAAACGTAGAATTTCACCGCTCTTTATATCTTAATGTTAGCAAACACTTGTTTCTGTTCAATAAATTACTTTTTCACATTCATTCTGAAATCAACCTCTAGAGAGAATATGTGAAAGAGGAATGAAATCCCTGTGCATATGCCAGGTTTGGTTTATCGCGGGCAAACATTCTGGAATTCAAATCAATACTATTGGAATTTTTATCCGATCTCGCTTAATGATTTAGCCATATTTAACGCGCATAAAGCTGGAAGCGGCCACACCGTGATTTCTTACTACAGCGCTGCTATTAAAACCTTCTCGCGTAGAAGTCCCCACACACAACCCACCCACAATAGGCTACTCACGTGACAGTTACATTACTCTGTTACATTACTCTGTTACATTACTCTGTTACATTACTCTGTTACATTACTCTGTTACATTACTCTGTTACATTACTCGGTTTCATTACTCTGTTACATTACTCTGTTACATTACTCTGTTACATTACTCTGTTACATTACTCTGTTACATTACTCTGTTACATTACTCTGTTACATTACTCGGTTTCATTACTCTGTTACACTATGTAACATTACTCTGTTACATTACTCTGTTGCATTACTCTGGTACATTACTCTGTTACACTACTCTGTAACATTACTGTGTTACATTACTCTGTTACATTACTCTGAAGTGACGCTGCTCTAAGTTTCCTTCTCCCTTGAAGGCGCCACTGAATAAGACTCTGTTGTTAATTCCAGCCACGTCTGTCAACAATTTCAAGTGGAAATCCTCATCTCGGATCCAAACGAGCGATGTAAAATTACAAACGAATATACTGAAACCCAGACCTCATAAATCACAATTGTTTCAACACGAACGTGAATAGTTTCCACAATAAGTTAAGACAGATCTCGTATTTAAATATTTATACGCTCACTGGTCGTGTAAATGTTTTTAAGATCGCACAATCAGGTTAGACTGCAACATGCATGTAATAAGTAATGAGAGCTAAGCTTAGTATGCAATGCACTATGTACGTGTGCGTGCATACTATTTGGGGTTCGGGGCATCAATTCACTTCAACTCACTTCGTTTACTGTTAGAAAAATAGATCATTTTTTAACAAACTGTTTACAATATTATTATAAACATTTTGTGATTTCTCATATAAGGAATTACGTATACTCACTAGAAACAAAAGACGTAACGATTGGTTGTGAAAGTAGCCTCGTCACGGGTGGGTCGTCGAGCAGTGTCATAGTTAAACTACATCTTCATTATTAGACTAATTTGTCTAATGGATATAGGTAATGGGTGCATCCTGTTCTGTGCCGACATTATGGGTAATACCCATAATAACTAATCAGCATGTTTCGTTGTCTAGGCAATATTGTAGCAAGGCTTAGCCACTCAAACACTGAACTTCAGCATACGCACTTTACAATAAGCTCATTACCTAATACGTATCCGTTTGAGGTTAGGTTCAATATAGGCTGACTGCCGCATGATATTGTTAACAAGGATTGGCAATCCCACCTCCCCCTTGAGGTTAATATGGAATGAGCCGTCTAATTGATGAATTATCGTCATCAATATTTCTATTAGCAAGCGCCAATGGGATTTCCCATTTCCAGAGTGCACAATATGATCAACTAACATCAATTAGTTTTATTTCATCTTGATAGTTGCCCAATATATGACATTTCATTCCCAATGTTATGTTTTTGGTGTGTAAGTCGAAGAAGTTGTAGTTTTCTGTACAAAAAAAGTGTAAGTCATAATTGATGATGAAGTAGTAGTAGAAGGTGGTTACCAGGATTAGTAGTTGAGGTACATTTCTAAAAACTATTGTTCACTCAACAAAATATGAACGCCTTGAAAAGGAGTAGACGGAGAGCCAGCAACATAAAAGCTCCCCTCATAAGGTACATATGTTTTGACTATTGAAATAGGAGCGGAAAAACTACTCTACTAACAAAACGCGCGTCTTACTCCTCAACGTGGGGGCTTTTAGGCCCCACAGGGGGCCAAAAAAGCCGAAAAAAGGCCCAAGGTTCCCCTCATAAGGTACATGGATGGAGTAAACGCCATTTTGTAGAGATAAGTGTCCCAAATAGGAATTCGAAGAGTAAGACGGGATATTAGGGGGCGTTTACCGATCAGACGCCATTTTACCTAAAAAGGGCCATTTTTTATTTTCGCACATGCATGCGCTTAAACACTCAAATCATATCCGGAAATGTCTCGAGACGTAGAAAAACATACATTTTAAAGAAATTTTGGGTTATTGTCCTCGCCAGACGCCCTCAAAAGCGGCCGAAAAAAGGCCAAGGTTCCCCTCATAAGGTACATGGATGGAGTAAACGCCATTTTGTAGAGATAAGTGTCCCAAATAGGAATTCGAAGAGTAAGACGGGATATTAGGGGGCGTTTACCGATCAGACGGCATTTTATTAAAAAAGGTCCACTTTTTGTAAGCGGAGCTTCAAAACTATCGCATCCGGATCGAGGCTGTGGGGGGGGGGGGGGGCTGGCGAGGACATCACACAATATCTATGAAATGTATTCACCTCTAGGGGCATTTAAGGATGTTTTGGGTGTTAAAGCGCGTGCACGTGTGAAAATAAAAAGTGGCCCTTTTTGGACAAAATGGCGTCTGATCGGTAAACGCCCCCTAATATCCCGTCTTACTCTTCGAATTCCTATTTGGGACACTTATCTCTACAAAATGGCGTTTACTCCATCCATGTACCTTATGAGGGGAACCTTGGCCTTTTTGGGCCGCTTTTGAGGGCGTCTGGCGAGGACAATAACCCAAAATTTCTTTAAAATGTATGTTTTTCTACGTCTCGAGACATTTCCGGATATGATTTGAGTGTTTAAGCGCATGCATGTGCGAAAATAAAAAATGGCCCTTTTTAGGTAAAATGGCGTCTGATCGGTAAACGCCCCCTAATATCCCGTCTTACTCTTCGAATTCCTATTTGGGACACTTATCTCTACAAAATGGCGTTTACTCCATCCATGTACCTTATGAGGGGAACCTTGGGCCTTTTTTTCGGCTTTTTTGGCCCCCTGTGGGGCCTAAAAGCCCCCACGTTGAGGAGTAAGACGCGCGTTTTGTTAGTAGAGTAGTTTTTCCGCTCCTATTCCAATAGTCAAAACATATGTACCTTATGAGGGGAGCTTTTATGTTGCTGGCTCTTGGACTAGAGCCTTATGTATGAATTTAAAAAAATCTAAAGCATTTGTCTGAGTAAAAATATCATCTGATCTTACAAGGCAAGAACATAACCAGTTGAGTAGTTTGGTGTGAAGTTGTTTTATGTCTAATCATTTCATTAGTGTGGGTGTATATCTTACTTTAACACGCTTCCCGAAGTCGTTATAAAAGATGATAAAGAATGTAGTAAGTAGTATTTTAACAAGCCTTGGTCGACGTTTATGGCTATTTTTCGGCAAGACATCGTGAATGTGTTCTGGTATCAAGCCGGGCGCGCGTTTTAATCACAGAGTGGAGTTTAACAAGGCTGTGATGTCTTTATGGCTTTTTTATTACTTCGCGGACTGTCTTTGTGACGATCATGCGCTCGGGTGAGCCGCGTGGGCTGAAGCTGAAGGGAGAACAAAGTTCAACTCAAATGTACTACTCGTCCGCAGTCTTAGGAACACGACACTTCCTTATTAGCCCTTCGTTTATCTGCAATACATGGTAGACAATACATACGTATGTATACCCCTATTGCCACAGCCCGTAATCAGGAGTCCAAGTCACAAGCGTTTTAGTCGATTTACAGCTACGCGTTGCGAGCGAAGCGAAGGCGCGAGCTCCAATCAGTGGCCGAGTTTGCGTGAAACTATTAACTTCTTTGCATGAAACTCGGCCGCTGATTGGAGCTCGCGCCCTCGCTTCGCTCGCAACGCGTAGCTGTAAACGTAGCATTACGAGTCACCTCGCATGTTGAATTACGGTTTTAATTATTTTTGTTTCCCATACTTTTTGCTACTTTTTGTAACTTTTTACCTACTGACACATGTATTCGCGTACACAAACAATAGATGTTTTTCAGCCATGCAGAAGAGCTTGAATATTATCATCATTGAACTGTTCGTATTGTATCTAATGGCGAATAATGGGACTGAGTCATACTAACACTCCTCGGACATTCCTTCCCAACTATCCAAACACCCTAATATCCCTAGTTAGACACCTGAAGAGTGGTACGTCAGGTAAAGCAGCTGATGTGCACCCTATAACAGGGATTACTACGAAAAAAGATTATTATTGTCGAGTCTATTGTTTCTGTATGATACAATTATTAACGTTTTGTTGGCGCATATTTCGCCGATATTCTCGTCCGTGATGCGGTTAGAGTTATTGGATGTATCAAACGTGCTGCGGTGGGGGTGAGGGTGAGGGTGACGCAGTTATACTAGAATATACATCTCTGTTATAAGAGGGGCCCTCTTTCTCCCGCAGCCCATCTGGCCAGTAACCAAAACTGCCCTTTCTACTACCCCGCGCTCGTTTATCCCCATTGAGAGTAAATTTGCTGACTCCTGGACTGGAAGCGACTAGTGCAGACACTATCTTTGGCCTCTTCGCTTCTCATCCAAACCAACTAGGGTCACAAAGTCAGCGAGAAATTTTATATTTATCTTCCTTCCTTCCTCTTTTATGTTATACCCTGAAAATTACATCACATATCTCTTTATATATCTTTTTTCTCCGTTTAACGTATTCGTTCCGTCTCTATCTCTCGCAACCAGTTTATCGTTCTCAGTTCACATATGGTTCATTATTTGTATTCGAGGCTCTATAACGATTTATCTGGTGTATCTCGCCCCAATCTGCCTCATGAGGTTCATAACCGCTTAGCTTAATATCGGAGCTTCCGCCTCTGTCTGCTCAGCGACTCGTAGTCGTCTTCACAAGCATTGGTAACACTAGTATCGTACGAGTCCCATTACAAATATCTATTCTATACAAATGGTCAACTTATTGAGATATTCATGTTATGTTATTACTTTATATCAAAAGTAATAAACTGATTGAAAAGCAAATTTGAACTCTGACTTGGGTACTTCTAAGTACTTGAACAAGATTAATCATTAAAGAGGCCCCAAGTTGTTAAATAATTTGTTTTCCTTGTGGAAAAAAAGCAAATATAAAAACTCCGTAGCGACCATAGAGTTTTCCTAACTAGCATTGAATTACAAGAACATTTATATTTAAATTTGTTTATTAAATGTCTATTCGCTATTCTAAGCGTTGAATACCCTTTTCATGTAATGATTATGAAAGCTGCTGTTATAAGAATAATATGTTAAATATAATTATATTTCAGTGGGCCAAATCTTGGCCTTTTAACATAATTCAATGTTGGCATGCGGCAGAATATTATTTTAAATCATCCACTAGTATATCGTGTAGTTTTGTTCGGCCCAGTAGCAGCACTGTTTCTTGTACAGTGACAACACAATGTGTGTTATTTGCTTCAAAAGATAAACACTTGGATCGTTTACAGCGCAATCGAGGTTGGAGTAACCGTATCATGTGATTGGCTGGCTTGCGTCGCAGGTCTCTGATAAGCCCATCACAGCTAGTTAGCTCGCTACAATGTAACTCCCCAAGACATGTGACGTCACTCGTAAGCCAGATGTCGGTTCATCTCATGGGTTTCCGGCCAGACTGGTTCGCATAAAAATATCATAAAAATATCATAGCATAAAAATATATCCGTCACGTTGGAGCAGCGGGTATAATGTTTTATTCTAAATATGAAATAAATTGTAAAAGAGGACATTCTACAGTTTTAATTTCACATCCAACTCGCCATTTGTTTGGCGAGGAATCTCAAATATAATTATAGTGATGTTTAAAGCGTTTGCCACATATATTGGCAAATAGAGAAGATGACAAGGTAATACGAAGACGAAACATAACCATAATATAGGCGTCACAGGCTTCGAACCTGGAGCGCAGTAATCATAGTTTACCAGACCAACGCCTTATCGACCACGTCCAATGCGCAACCATCAATGAGTTGAGTTCTTTATTCATGTAGAACGCAGAGAAAGTGTAATCTCTATTGTTGAGGGGTTGACATGCAACAAAGTGACTCAACTCTACACAGGGTAAAGCTCTTAACCCTCCAAGTTTACACGGCAACTCCTGTATTACGCAGGCTTTGTGTTGATCTGGTTCGATCCCCTGCAGGTATACGAGGCAAAACTTAGTTACAGAACCTGTGGCGAAAAGGGAACCGGCGCTTCTGAAGTAAACTGAATATTTCCTAAGTCGTCAGAACAGGCTTCAAGTTTTAGATACAGTATTTAAGTGTTGTTTTGTTTATTATGTAACGTGTTTGTTATATTTCACAGTACGTACAATACAAACATAAAATCTTGTTTTATAAACATATGATTTAGCAGACACATAACGTGGGAAACCCTAGTAACTGGGTGCCTATTAATTTTAACTGCCCTGAAAAGCCTGATAGAATACTAGGTCGTTCATGTTAACGAAATTAAACAACACTATAACGTGTTCGGGTAATTGAAAACAACGCTTTTATAAGCGAACAACCACCTCTTCAAAGTGAAATTACGGATGTAAAAAAAAAAAAACATGTATAATTTGAAATAAACGTCCGCGATAGCGTGTCGCATCGCCGTTAATAGAATACCTTGATAGCTGTCATGCTTACACACAGCGTTCAGTCACATTGATTAAATATATGGAAATTTATACTTTGTGTTTTAGAACTATTTATGAACTGTGCCGGAAACATATTCCGTCGTGTAAAACGTTAAGTTGAAGTCAAATTAAATTTTCTTTGGTGGTGTTTATGTTTATTTGTACGGGTAAATGCAGAACAATCCAACACCGGTCGGGATGGAACAATTGTGTTGCCTCCATTGCCTATTTGTAACTTGAATTAAACATAAGAATCTAAATGCGCTGTGTTCAGTCAATATTTCAGATATATGGAATTAGTTTATTCATATCAAGGGTTCTGAAAACACAAACATTTTCTTCAAAGAAGCTAGTAAAAACTATTTCATGCGTTTGTTTTTACTCTACAAGATCCAGAGATCTTTTTTGTTTTAGATAAAGCAACATTTTATTTTGTATTCAACGAATAAATTTAATTTGAAATATGGTGAACATATTTTGAAAGTATTAAGTATTTCTGCAAAAAAGTTTGAAGCATGTTCTTAGTTGTTTCCCCTACGGCTGTACAAACAGAAACATTTGAGACTATAAGTTACGATGCAGCTTGAAATCATATTTTAGTATGAGTATTATTAATAAAGTTCTCTGCGGATATTGACTCTCCTGTTCACTATAATGCAGGCAAGTAATATTAAAATAATTAATCGCAGATCTCAAGAAGTTTCAACTCACCATTATTATGCGCAAGCAACAGATCATCCAACGATGCTGCTCAAATATAAGACATGGAGTCGATATTGTTCATATTGGTTGCTTGTATATCAATCAAGTACATATTGGGTTTCTGTCTGATATGTTTCCAATACACACTGATTATTGCATTCATAATCGGGACAATAACGTATTAGTAAAACAATAACGAAGATTAATATAAATATAAAGAAAACACGAGTATTATAATAGACTTCGTATCTTAAGAAATTAAAAATATATTACGTCAACATTATTAAGTTAACACTTCCTTATGATGTTTTAAGTATATTGCACACATTCGTTTGACAGGTTTACCTTGTAGCCCCGCATTGCTTCTTATAACGCAAGAGAGAGAATACAGTAAATGATAGAAGCACTATACAGTATCGTAGATATTTCATTTAATATTACAACCACGACAATGTCACTTTCTACAGCGTTACAGCAAAGCTATATTTGGAGAGTGAAGCAACAAAGCGGGGGTCTTGAAATCCAAATCAATTGTTCTAATTAGAATAAAAATCTCCTTATACATAAGACATTTCATTCTATTGACTGTGAAGAGGAGAAAGATAATTGGTTCTAAATAATCATTACGATTATCAGCAGTAATTAAAAGTATCGTTCGATTCGGAAAGTGAAAGTATTTAAAGAAAAGAAAACTTTACTAATCTCTTTTAGAAACACTCAACCGGGCTTTTATCGGTACGGGTTTATTTTACACCCGAGTTTGTGTTGGCAAATAGTTGTAATTGAAGAATTACACACCCAAACACAAGTTGTAAAAATAAAACTCATAAATAGCATCTCTTACCCTCTGTGACAGTTTACGTGTTATTTCAAGCAGACTCATAAGGCTACGGAAAACGACAGCGCATAAGGATTACACACTAAAACTTTGAACGATTATAAAATCTAAAACGTAAATTTCATATCTAATCCGCGTTTTGAAAGGAAAGGGTGCTCGAGCTAAAACGTGCGTTCGAATCAATGACCATTATTAATGAAGAGCCGACGGGTATCAAACTATGCCAGGTGCCGACGAAACTTGCCACAACAATCCAAGCCAGCTTTGAGTGTTTGATTTATTGAACATATTTCAATTGTTTTGCATAATACCTGACACTTTGGACGGATGAGGGGAGGGGGGGGGGTCACACATTTAGCACTATCAGCGAAAACAGTGATAACTCTAGAGCTGTTCTCTCCTGTGTACACACCCCTCAATTAGATATAATAATGCAACTGTTGAAACATAACCTGCCACAATGGTTCAACCCGCTGGTGTAGCCACACGGTCCAAGAAGACCCAAGTTACGAAGCAAATGCTCGCTTATACTTCTCTCTATACAGCTGTGAATATCATATTACCAACGCGTGGACAAGATCTGCATACAACATATTTACACGTTTATCTTGTCGCGTGTGTTTAAAGGCTGCATGGATCAGTGTGTGAGTGTGGGACGCTACGCCACTGGATGTAATCAATATATCTCCCTGACAGCTGTCACTGATCTACGTGCGTATTTCAATTAGGGCTAGGAAAAATCTGCTACACGAAAATCACTTCGGTGAAAATATAGCCATATGGAAACTCTTTTGATTTCAATAAGCTATAAGGCTTCCATTTTGCGCCGAGCTCGGCACTCGAGAGGTGCCTAACTGTGAAACGGAAATATTTATGTCTACACTTCTGACTTTTAGAAGAATTGAAACTTTTCATTCAGAGAGTTCGAGAAACCTCATAGATGTCCACGTTAACTTGTTTTTAATGGAACCAGAAATCTCAAGAATTAATAAAAGTTTGCATTCATTACGTGAGATATGAATCATTCTGCCTCAACTCCAGCGTTTGATGAATGGCCGCCCCTCAATGAAACATGCCAAAGCTTTGTCAGTTTGTTACCGGTAACCATAGGCGCCGACTTGTTAACATTTCAGGGGGGGCTCAGAAAGGACTCGCATAAAAACTAGGGTTACCATATTTCAAAATTCATATTAATATTATTATAATTCTTATTCATATTATTATAGTTCATATTATCTATCGAGGAGAAAAAACACGGGTGGTTTGGGGGGCATAGGCCCCCAATAATAGCGCCGCAGGCAAAATTTAAAAAAATCAGGCCTTTAGAGCGCGTTCTGAGCGTTTCAGAAAAAAATACCGTACTGAATGCAATACCGAAATACTGTCGTTTTTGTAGTGCAAAAACCAAAAAACCACCAGCAAATATTAGAACGATGACGAAAATTATTTAGTTATTAATTTTGGGGCTTAGGAAGTTGGGAGTAAGTAATTGGGATTCTACAAGATAATGCTTGCCTTTTCAATATCAGTTTTTAAATACTTGAACCTAATTTGCTTTTGGATTTTGATACCTGAGAACGTTCTGGACTGCAAGTATCTGATATTTCAAGCTATAAATCACAATATTTTTTAAATTTAAATTCAGAAAAACAATAACAAAAAATTTAATTTAAATTGAGGGAATTATGACCTGATGACAGTCGTTTTTATTTATTTTTATTATTATTATAATGAACTTTTTCTTCAAACAAAAAAGTACAAACTTAAAATCTCAGGGGGGGCTCAGCCCCCCCTGGGATTTGTCAGGGGGGGCGCTAGACCTCAAGCCCCCCCGTAGTCGGCGCCTATGCCGGTAACTATTTACTATTTATAAACCTTCGTGCTTCACTCTGTTCCGTTATAATTCATACACTCATAAGCTGTCTTCAGATCGAACTCAGCAAAAGCTCAACTCTGTGTTAACATAAGAAACCTTTCAGCTTTCAGCCGACCTGTTTTAATATTTTCATGTCATATCAATTTAAACACAAACCACGTTTCGCATTTCTACCCTGAGAAGCGTTTTACTAGAACAAATAAACAGTTGATAAAATATGCTGAAAAATGATTACTGTCGATATAAATCAGTATAGAACCACAGTTCTCACTATGTAGTAACAACGTGCACGATGATGTAACCTATCATATCTGCACGTGAAACGTTTTACATGTGAAGCAATGAGTCTTCCGAGTTTATGGACCTCCCTCAAATACTGTCAATGATTTGTTGAGTCCAACGGTTGACTGGGAACCGCTGTTTATATTAATGCATGCTGGATATCCAACTTAAAAATGCCATCGAGGATATATTTATTTGACCCTGAAGTATAAATTGTTTGTAAATAATATTAATAACTTTTCCCATTAATCCCTGCTGATAATCATTGAAATATATGCAACAGATAAGCAATGGAATAAATAATGCGTAGAGATAAAAAGACTGACCGAAAAGTGGAAATAATGAGCGGTTTCACATCACTCCACGGATTGTTCACACGGACAAGGTGATATTTGAAACTTCCGGTTACCTTTACTAGATAAAACAAGTGAAACATGTTTTATTTTCAGAAATGATCCCTTAAGTTTAGAAGCATAAAAGCAAAAACTCACGAAACATCCCCATTGTGTGGTTTACCGATAATCCAGTGGAATATTGTGAGTTATTTACGATGCTGTACATTATGAATAGCTGTAATGTTACCAGACTCTATTTGGGTCAATTTAAATGATATTGACCCAATCTTGTTACTATAAAATCAATACCACACGAGACCAAGAGAGCAACCCTCATTGCAGGTGGTAACGTGCTGGAGGACAAAGAAGGTCAACTTGGAGGACTGAAATTACCTAATCACATCATCAATCTACTAAAGTGAATCCAGAAACGTCTGCATGATTATTTAAGTGATTATCTTGCTAAAGTAGCTAAGTTAAGTAATTAGTGGAAGTGGAACAAATCTTGCCAATACTGGGTTCGCACATTCAAGGCCAGTCAAGACAGCTTTACAGAATGCATTTGTTTACTGAAAGACGTAGTGGCCATCAACTGTATAATGTGTATCCTAACGTCGGGAAGCTCAAGTACCAACATGACAGCAAGAATTAAACTTACTGGAAAACCACTGATATCGCTTATCAGCGTATATCTTTGCCGCCGTCTAGATTGCCCTCGCTGAATACACTTAAACACTTTTTTTAAATAATTTTAGATTTTTAAATATTTAATATTAAACTTGCCATTTAATTTTTGTGTAAGATATAATTTGTCATCTTGCTGACAGAAGCGTTAAAAAATTAACCAAAATTTAGTCCGATATCTACTTAATGCTCTTACCAGTCCTGAAAGTCGAATTTATTGCTGTCGGTACATAAAGCTTAGCTAATGCTATTTATAGACCTTCATTGTGATATGATATGTTAGTGTGAACGCCAACAATATACCAAGGATGAGCGAGTGTGTTCTAAATGAACCGAATGCCATGCATGATGAACAAGGAACATTGCCATGCATGATGAACAAGGAACAATGCCATGCATGATGAACAAGGAACAATGCCATGCATGATGAACAAGGAGCAATGCCATGCATTATGAACAAGGAACAATGCCATGCATGATGAACAAGGAACATTGCCATGCATGATGAACAAGGAACAATGCCATGCATGATGAACAAGGAACAATGCCATGCATGATGAACAAGGAACAATGCCATGCATGATGAACAAGGAACAATGCCATGCATGATGAACAAGGAACATTGTCACTAATAAAACAATACTGATTTACATGTTTTCGATTTCATTTTTTTCCTGCAAATTCTTCTTCTTATTCCATGCTCACCAGTGTGATATAAAATTTTCCCAATCGTTTTAACTATTTACTGTACTGCTACCGTTACTAGTACCGTAAATACGGCTTTAACACCTGTGAGTAGAGTAGTAACTTCTAGTTCAAGTTTAGTTTAGTTTACATTAATTGAAACAACGCAACATTTAAACGAAAGAACTTCCATTTTGAAAAATTATGAAAACTTTAAAAGCGTCGACAATCGACATGTATGTTAAGACACTTTGTGAGGACCAACACATCACGTTTATGTCACGGATGTTTTGAGTTTATATTATACCTTATTTATAAATAAGATTTGTAATGAATGCATTAAACAGTCTCAATAATAAAATCACGTTTGTTTGTTTGCTTGAGAGAGTGAGAGAGTGAGAGAGAGAAATAGATAGATTGATAGATAATGGTATTTATTGAAGGCGGGACTAAGGCCAGCAAGGCCTTATCTTCCATCCAAGAGAGAGAGAGAGAGAGAGAGAGAAGTGCATTGCCATAGTAACAGCAAATACGACTCACGAACCAGGGCTTAGGAAATAGGTGGGCCGAAGTTGAGGGAAACTATGAAACAATGAGGAAGATCCAAGCCGGAAACTGGTAGCGCAGAACAAGGTGGTGCGGTTGTGGTGCGGTTAGAGTGGGTTAAACGCAATGAGCAGCGAATGAGACGAGTCGAGATCGTGGGATGAAGAAACGTAGGAGACGCCCCCCCCCCCTTCCCCACCCACTCCTCTCCCTCCCACCTGACAACGAGACTTTCAGAAGGTGAAAAGGAAGGAGTAAAGGTGCATCAATTGAAATGTGGGGGAGATATATGTTTGTCGATAGCTTTTAAAAATAGATTAAAAATTAAAAATATGGATTTATGTAGGGCTGGGTTGTATCAAGATTTACGGACGATCGAAATATATTAAAATATAAAACGTTTTGTATGAATTCAAGACAGCTTTGATAATGTCTCAAAATGAGTTAATTTCATTTATTCAAAGTAGATTTAATATACCTTCTAAAGCTCTAGTTAATATGATCCCACTCCTTATCAAAATAATTAAGATTCTCCGTCCAGTAGAAACACACACAATCCACACTTGAATTGAAAATAGTTCAATTATGCTTCAAATATGTCGAGACAATTCGTCCGTGTCTTGCTTTGCCGTTCCACTAGCATAACATAGCCTGAACCGGTTGAACGGTGATCTTACAATAGAATGAGCGGCATTGTGTGATCGCGGCCTTGTGATAAATTCAAAAAGCTTGTAAATACAGAAGGAGTGTATTTGTATTTTAAACACAACGTTAAACTGTAATCAGGCCTTCTAGAAAAAATACATTATTTTGGAACGACGCATCGTAGATATGTATCATATCTAGATATAAATGTTCTGTTTCTAATGAACACTGAGAGCGAAGAAATATTTTTCTCAAATTCTTGAGACCAGTAAGAACAGTAGAACCTCAAGCAGAGAAACGACTGCGATGATGCCCGCTAAGTAGATTCCAGCCAGTCACGTTAATGCAGCCGATAAAACTGAAAAATGTTTTCCTCGGCTCTCGGGCGACCCCGCATCCTTCTACTAGCGGAAGTAGTTCTGCATGCTAATACAAGCGATCACTGGTAGATAGCGTGCAGGTAACACAAGCTGGGCATTGATTACAGCTGACACGACAGAGTACTGGCCTGGGTGGCTATTAGCAGCCTGCAGGGGTGAACACAATGTACTGGCCCAGGGTGGCTATTAGCAACATGCAGGGGTGAACACAATGTACTGGCCTGCGTGGCTATTAGCAACATGCAGGGGTGAACACAATGTACTGGCCTGGGTGGCTATTAGCAGCCTGCAGGGGTGAACACAATGTACTGGCCCAGGGTGGCTATTAGCAGCCTGCAGGGGTGAACACAATGTACTGGCCCAGGGTGGCTATTAGCAACATGCAGGGGTGAACACAATGTACTGGCCCAGGGTGGCTATAAGCAACATGCAGGGGTGAACACAATGTACTGGCCTGGGTGGCTATTAGCAACATGCAGGGGTGAACACAATGTACTGGCCCAGGGTGGCTATAAGCAACATGCAGGGGTGAACACAATGTACTGGCCTGGGTGGCTATTAGCAGCCTGCAGGGGTGAACACAATGTACTGGCCCAGGGTGGCTATTAGCAGCCTGCAGGGGTGAACACAATGTACTGGCCCAGGGTGGCTATTAGCAACATGCAGGGGTGAACACAATGTACTGGCCCAGGGTGGCTATAAGCAACATGCAGGGGTGAACACAATGTACTGGCCTGGGTGGCTATTAGCAACATGCAGGGGTGAACACAATGTACTGGCCCAGGGTGGCTATAAGCAACATGCAGGGGTGAACACAATGTACTGGCCTGGGTGGCTATTAGCAACATGCAGGGGTGAACACAATGTACTGGCCCAGGGTGGCTATAAGCAACATGCAGGGGTGAACACAATGTACTGGCCTGGGTGGCTATAAGCAACATGCAGGGGTGAACACAATGTACTGGCCCAGGGTGGCTATTAGCAACATGCAGGGGTGAACACAATGTACTGGCCTGGGTGGCTATTAGCAGCCTGCAGGGGTGAACACAATGTACTGGCCTGGGTGGCTATTAGCAGCCTGCAGGGGTGAACACAATGTACTGGCCCAGGGTGGCTATTAGCAGCCTGCAGGGGTGAACACAATGTACTGGCCCAGGGTGGCTATTAGCAACATGCAGGGGTGAACACAATGTACTGGCCCAGGGTGGCTATAAGCAACATGCAGGGGTGAACACAATGTACTGGCCTGGGTGGCTATTAGCAACATGCGTGGGTGAACACAATGTACTGGCCCAGGGTGGCTATTAGCAACATGCAGGGGTGAACACAATGTACTGGCCCAGGGTGGCTATTAGCAGCCTGCAGGGGTGAACACAATGTACTGGCCCAGGGTGGCTATTAGCAACATGCAGGGGTGAACACAATGTACTGGCCCAGGGTGGCTATTAGCAACATGCAGGGGTGAACACAATGTACTGGCCCAGGGTGTCTATTAGCAACATGCAGGGGTGAACACAATGTACTGGCCTGGGTGGCTATTAGCAGCCTGCAGGGGTGAACACAATGTACTGGCCCAGGGTGGCTATTAGCAACATGCAGGGGTGAACACAATGTACTGGCCCAGGGTGTCTATTAGCAACATGCAGGGGTGAACACAATGTACTGGCCCAGGGTGTCTATTAGCAACATGCAGGGGTGAACACAATGTACAGGCCTGGGTGGATATTAGCAACATGCAGGGGTGAACACAACTCTACTGACCTGGGTAGCTATTAGCAGTCCAGGGGTGTACAAACCCACTCGCTCTCAGGACACGTTAAGCAACATTCAATGAGATAGGGTTTGGAGTGGTGACCATGCTCTTCCAACACACGAGCTGCAAACAAACCGTCTATAATGTGATTTATGTAGAACATGACTAGTCCATTGCTTTGCTAGGTTTGCTGATTCAGTGGAATACTCTCTCTTGCCAATTCAAACCCATATAGTCACCTACACGTGTTATAGTTAACAGGCTTTACAGAACAATTCGTACTTTTAATAATGATGAACAATGATGAAGATGGTTTGTATTTATTATGACAACCATGAGAGTTACAGCAATAAGTGGATGACATATTAAGAAGAAAACCTTACCCTATCCTGATCGACTACAGCATTCGTACATTAATATACATTTGAGAATGTATAATTGTGGTTTATGACGTCAAAACTGTATTATATACAATACACAATACTCACCTATATCTTATACTGGTTTTTACATTTACTTTGGTGGAGGTGCCGGGTAGAGATGTATAACACGTGGGTGAATGTCCGACCATATATTATATCTGTTGAAAACAAGTAATATAGACCATACCAGACAAATACTTTATCAGAGAATTGAGTTTGCCTCAGTATAAATAATGAGTTGGGTTTTTACATAACTACACTCTCTTTTGGAATAAACCTTCCATAATATTGCAAGCAATGCTTAAATTTGTTTGCATAAAAGAAAAGCGCAATGATAGACTATGCAATCTAGAATATCCAACATGAAATTGGAACCCCTTTAAAGTAACATATTAAAAGATAAAACTGCATCGCTGTTACAGTTTTTTAGTGAGAGCCCAACAAATATAGTGTTACGTTGAATTGAAATCTCCGCGTTGAGGATTACGAAGTAAATGTGTTTCATCCTTATGACGATCTCGTGCAGAAGACTGCATAATTTGTTTGTGTTTTAATAAGACTTGCTGTGGAAGTGAGGATCTCTGTTGTGAAAGCTCTTCACTGTCATTCAATAACACTGAAGGTGGAATGAGTTCTGAGTTCTGACCTAGTTTCTTTTGTTCCAACTCACCCGAGTCTCTCGTATGAGAGGTCGCTGGTTCGATACCGGTCACTGGACATCCTGACTATAGGTCAAGGGTAAGGGTAAGGATTGAGTCCTACTAACAGTCCTCGGACATTTCTTTCCACTCACGTTGATATGGATGCGCGTTAGCCTAGTTCTAGAGTGTTCATTCCTGCCTTTTTCAGAAATACCAGGCTTCGATTCCCGGTTTGGAACATTTTAACTTTTAATTTTGACTTAAATCTATCTATATAATACTGAGGTTTATGTAAACGGAGACTTGCCCACATAGCAACGAAGCACATAATAAATGGCATAAATGCCCCCCACTGATCATCAGTTGTAACTGATTGGGTAGACTATAAATACAAATGTACTCATCTATTTATTTACCCTACATCGGGATTATACAAAACAGTAAGACCCAGTATTACAATATCACAACAACTTTTTCGTCAAGAAGCTTGTTTTCTCCATGGCAACCACCAATGAAACCTTTGAATCCTCCGAATAGCTTATTTGCTACAAACAACTTACCTATTTGATGATTTTATTTATTTATTTTATTGTAATTGAGGCCAGTGTAGGGAACAATGCCCTCTTTAGCCTGATGAGTGATGAGTGATGAATGATAATGAGGAAGGGAGGAGGGGAAGCCTGGTACCGGCACGTAGCCTACTCCTGTCGAAAAGTACCAAGGGGACCATCGGCTTTACGTCCCATCCGAAAGGACGGTGTAACTTTGACCAGTCATATAGGTTCCTCCACTAACCTGGACTGCCGAGCAGTTGACGAGAAGAACGAAGCTGTTACTCAAGCTTTCGAACCCTCCAATCTGCTCTAACCAAAGATAACTAGTGTTTCAGAGGTGAGTGGTCACCCATCCACCTCCTGACCTAGCCCGAGGTTGCTTAACTTCGGTGTTCGTATGGGAACCGGCTAAGCGACCGCGGCTAAACCGTTGGCTATTTGATGATTGTAATACCGGCCCTTAGTGCTATCGTGCTATGTCAATATTTATTTTATAATAAGGTTATATATCACTGCACTGAAACTAGATTTAAGCCTGAACCTAAAATAGTGAATGACCTATAGATAGTCGTCTAGGCTCCATGTGTGATCTTGCTGATGAGTGATGAGTAGGCCTACTAAACAAGTAGTGCCAACATTCCATGAACGACTCATCAAATGCGTTTACCTACGCAATGATCGTTGCCACACGCGCAAATAAAAGACACGGAGAATTAAACTTGGTCGGGAAGGGAATGTCCTCGATATCTCTTAGAAGACAGATAAAGTTAGAGCCAAGCACTTCGTTCCAAGTTCGCCTCACTTAACTAATGTTATTATGGCAGATTTACATGTTCTAGGTGCTTTGGGATTATTCAAAAACGGTTTAAGGCTAATAGGTCTATTAAGCAAGAGAATCGTAGGGCAATGTGTGAGCTGCGTCTTCAACAATGTGGGTGTTCATTTTATTTTGGAAACCTGAAATAGTTCCGTTTAATGTTAATATAGCGTGTTGACTGCAAAACTAGAACTTTGCACACACACATATACAATATTGTGTTGTGAGGAATAATTTCACAGATATAATTTATGTGATCCATGGTTTATAATTGGGTAGAGGATCTGTATGGCCGAAAGAAGTATTGATCATATTTGAATATTTCTATCTGAATCGATAGCAATTGTAATAAAAGTTTTCCCTGATTGGGGGTTGAACACAGATTTGGGTTTGATCCCCAGTTGGGCTAACTTTTATTACAATTGCTTTATCTCCATACATTTACTATAGAACTTGGATTAATCTTGGAACCCGAATATACCTTATTGGATAATAAACTTTCTGCAGCTTTCGTTGTTTGTAAAACTTATATTAAAAACTGCTCTCATAATTTTTGTATGAATTATAAATATTTCTTGAGCCATAATATATAGACATACTTGGTAATGACGACGTGTGGATATTTCCTTGTATTGTCATAACACGGGTTACTATAGGATGTAGAAACGAACGTAAGTGACTGAAGCGCAGAACGCACAAGTTGAATTCAACCAGTTTCTGCGCTTATCGACTGGTTTGCCGTGATTGGTCAGTCCAGCCGAGCAGTTCTAGCGCTGTAATGAAATATGCATTAGACAGCGAGTATTACTCTGTTCCTATGGTGACAACAGCTGTTCAAGAAGTCCTTAGGTCGAGCCGTCCTCTCTTCTCTTGTAATTGTTTGTGTTCGACGACGTCTCAACTCTCAACTCCCGCCAGGTCAGAACTTATTTCATCCTCCGCGTCAGATATCAGATATGTCAGTAGCATGTTTCGCCACTGCGGACACATCCTCTCTAGGCGCGCTCGATCGTTGCTGCTCTTGCCCGTCCATAGAAATACACTTCTTCAATTACATTATCATCTCTTGGCATGTACTAATGTTATAATATAATATAATAATAATGTATAATAATACGTTACATATAGCAATAGCAATAGCAAAGGTATTCATAAATAAATAAATATTCAAGTAAATATCACTATCAAAATTAATTATTATAATATACAAGTTGTTGTTTCTACAGTTTGTCAAAAGGTAGAGAGTCTATGATTATAATAAAACTTCAACTATGAATAGAGTTGGGGAGGTAGTGGGAGTTACTTTCGGCTATATTACTTTCAATTATTAATTTCTAATTTAAATTTCTATTTTGGTTACATTTTGACAATTTTAATTTATAAAAGTTGTATTCATATTTTACATATAAACTTTCGCGTGATGATATCCAAGCTGATCATTAATTCTATACGCGTTGCACAAATCGCTGGAGACCAGAAGTGGTTGTTAATGTGATACGCTTGGGGGTTGCTTTACGGAGCAATTAAGAATCCATAATGATACTTAGTTATTTGGTTACGTGCGGTTTCCACCTGCGTCCCAACTGCGTGGGCCTGTATACTGTACACTGTACACTGTACACTGTACATGCATCAAGTGTAGACTGAATCATGTGATGTAAACACTTCACAGGCTGCTTCTCTCTTGAGATATCCTGAGCTTCAAGGAGATTTAATTCCTAAACCAATATCGACTAAAACACAGAATTGTGTTTATACGTGAAGTATAACTGATGAATGAGAATAAACTCGTGAATACTCCGACTATCACGAATATTATTTACAGAAACAGTTGACGCAATAAGAAGGTGATTAATTAGACATTTAAAGCTCCAAGTGTTTCGCTAGAGACGCAGAGTTGAATGGAAAACTAGAGACAGTACACAGGTTGTGCTTCGTGTGGGTTTAGAGCCCGGGTCCTACACGGCGGAGACCCGCGCTCCAACACAAGACCAGTGTGGACGGTCAACCGCGAGGCCAATCGTCTCTGCAGCTTCAATGTGAATCGCATTTGTATTTGATTTTGTTTACCTGAGGCACTCTGGGGTTATACTTACAAGTACCGGCCTCGTGTGTTGCTCCATATAGCGCAGCGTGTACAATAACTGGGGGGGGGGGGGGGCAACTTATGCAGAAACGTCCGTTGAGCTACTTGAAACAATCATCCCAGCATTTGCATATCAACTGAACAAAACATGTCAAGTTGCGATTGCCGATTGGTAAAACAAATCCAGGACTTCTTAAAACGTGAGTTGCCCGTACGGGTACAATGCTTCGTAAGTTATTGCATTCGTCTTCTTTTTCTTCTCCAGCAATGTCTTACTCACATTGTTTGTGTTTGAGCTCAAGTACATGAGTTGAAGTCTGAGTCATTTCATTAGAACTAAAAGAATCAAAACAAGAACCCGACTACCCAACCTCACCCTGGCTGGGTTGTTATTGTCATCTGTCTTGAACCGCAGCGGACGAACATTTGTATCTGTGTACAACGGGGTAACAGGTGTTACGACAAAACAACGTGGGACAGAAATAAAGCGGAGATATAATCTGTCAGTTTAGTTTCGCACTTTAATTGTGGTGCCCATGTGTAAGATTATGTACTCATTGCAAAATAGGTAAGCGTCAATACAAATGTTTCTCTGCAAAACATCAAAAACGGATATTGAAATTGTATAAGTATTAAATAAAGACTCGTGTATAATCCATTTCCCATAATGAAATACAATATTTAACAATGGAATTGATATTTTGTAGTAGGGTATTCCATCCAAGTAGATAATGAACATGAATGTTTAATGGAAAAATGATATGTGTGTATTTCAACAAAAAACCGACTGATTCAATTGGTATTCACGTTCAAACTCCAGCACCTGCTGTATTTATTATTTATTAAATTTACGTACAAAATCAAATGTCAAGAGTATAAAGTGCTTACTGGGTTGTTTAAACACGTAATATCCGTATTAGTCACTACACTTATAATGTGACTGTTTGATCATCTACATTTACATTTTTTGTAAACAAAACTTTAGGGTGAGTTTGAAACTTGATACAACTTGTGATACTGACAACAGATTACATAACTGCTTGAATCATTGTATTCTCCCATCATTTATCCGGCAGCGTTTGGAAAACTATCGAGGTGGTGATAAAACCAACGGACTGTTCTAAACGATAAACTATGGCTCAGTTATCGGCAATGCCGACATCATTTCACCTAACCTCGGCGATTCAAGGTGAAGCTGCTAATTTAATAACAACACGTTCTTCATTCCAACCAATATCGGGATATAATCTGTCTAAGAGATCTACTAGCTAGAATTACTTTTACTGTATAAGATATTATATTTAAAGTTATAGGTATCGGAGCGCAAGGCATCTCTACCGGCTGACTGACGGAATATCGCGCCAAGTACAAACCTAGCTACTATAGTTACTGAACGCCAGCAATGGTCAGTCGACGATTATAAAGTCGGTGTTGAAAGAAGAAAAGTAGTGATTCAAATATTGGAATGTGCAAATTGGAAAGTATTTCACCGTTTTGTAATAAATACATCTTTTCTTCATTGAATATTGGATATGGTTGAAATTAAGAAGTTTGCTATTTGGATGGAATTCAAAATAATTATAATAATGCATGAATTGAAAAGAAACCTAAAATTCAAAAATCTTATACTGGATGATGATAGAAAGCTATAAGAGAGAGTCAGAACTAGATTGTTATTAAAGTAGATTATTAGATTATATATTAGATTATTAGATTAGATATTACATTATAATATATTATATTAGGTTATCGATTATTATTAGATTAATGGGAATACTTTTAACAAGCAATGTAAGCAATGTGGAGTCACACCTGTTGACGTAATCACCTAAACCAGTATAATGTTATGAAAGTTACTGATGCAACTATTACTACTATGCCTAGATTGAACCACAACAAATGGAAAAAGATGTAAATACTATGTATATTATTCCCGTAATCACACTAGATAATTTCTCTTATTTTCGCCTTCTTGGAAGTAAATAAAACCTTAGTTCTGCGTGCATCCTGAATGTCCACAGTGTTGATTCTGCAGGCCTATATTGTTCACAAGGCATGTGATATGTGGAACACACATTTTTCATGGGACAACATTACTAACAACAATATCAACAACATCGCCAACAGAAACAACAACATAAATAATAATTAGCGTAATGCTTTTGAGATATCTGTGTTTTTTATATTATTATTACATGGGTGTTTAATTATTATCTACTGTACGGATACTTTGATGCACTGATATTTTACTATTTGATTGCGGGTCAGCCAACGCTAACATACACAGCTAGTAAATGACTAGGGGGGATTCTGTAATTTCTGTGATGTCTAAAGTAGAACAGCAAACTTTACTCATTGTGCAATAAAAATAAAACGTTTCCAAAAGACATGATTCCGTGTGTAGCGAAGATAGCTTGTTCGTATTGATGGATGATTGGGGGGTTGAGAGCGGGACAGTCGCCGGTGACGGATGGAACTTGAGACCAAAGCCCAGTTTATGACCCGCGAACTATCGGAATATGTCCCGAACCGAGGATATTATTTCCAAAAACAAAAGCTCCGGCCCATCACTCACTCGTTGATAACAGAGACCAGAGTTTCGCGATACAAACGAAAATTATAAAAATGGTCGCCGCTGATGCATAAATCTTGATCGCGTGAAAGGAAAACGCAATAAAAATGAAAAATGTCACTTTCAAAGTGTGCGGCAAAAATTGTGAAAAAATATACGGCAGGGTGATCTAAGTTAAATTTGCACAACAAACTGTAGCTTATTTTGAGCAAAGAATAAATGATTCATAAACGGCTGACGAATTTACTCTCACCATTGTTGCAAATGTGAGCGACTGTGTGGCTTTAAATAAGTTCATTTTCCATTGTGGCTGGAATTTTACATTATACATATTTGCTTCTAATGTGAGTGTGGAAGAGATACCTGGACCTTCGGACGATTGCGCTGTTCTTGTGCGCATGCGTATTCTTCATACCGAGTCAGAGAGCCTTTATGCAAAGGCTATAATGAAGGATAACATTTAGCGTTGGTGAGAGAACTCGGAGTCACTCAGAGATTGACATGAGGAAGGGGGAAGGGGGTGATTGAGTCCTGGGCAGTGAACAAGTCATCTGAAGAAGGCACAGTAACAGAGAGTCACTGAGATCAGGAGCAAGATACAAACATGAATTCATTATTATTGTATTAAAATTTTTTAAAAATGCGATGAAAACTAAAATGTTATGTTTTAATGATGATGATGATGATGATGATGGTTATTGTTGCATTACGTATATATTATTGCGATCATTCGTCATTAACAATGTTTTGCAAGTAAAATACGTGCTTCGTAATGTGTCTCATATCGTATAATCTTAACACGTGTTCATGTTTGATGCATTTGCCACGACAAGTAACGCGTGTTTTTTAAAACGAAGTGTATAAGAGTTTCCATTGCAAAAGTTAGTTACCACGAGTCTGTATAAGATAGGCTTCGTTATAATATATTATGATACCTCCACACTGTGTGAAGTTTCCATCCGACTGCTGTATAATAATGTAATTTCAAAATTAAATTTACATTCCAAACCGTATGTTGGAGAGGACAGAAAGCAGAGAGACGGAGACATTCTAAATGTATTCCCACTTCCACCTCTTACTCTTTTGAATACCGTCTTATCGTCTTCTTCTTTAAAAAAAATTATAAAACCGTGCTCGGAAATTTCAACACTTCAACTTTCAACAATCCGAATTCCGAAGCGCAAACGCGTTGTTTTCTCGACATTGCGGCTAAATCCTACTCAGAGTCAGAGCCAGAGGATTAAGCGCGCATTAAAGCTCAGTAAGTTTATTAGTGTAAGCATCGTGAGTAGTTGTTTTAACCTTTAAACACAGCTTCAAGGTTAACTTCTTCTTGATCATTGCTTATACCGCAGTAAAGCAATGTTATGGCTCCCGTTATACGTTCACGAAATTGCAGATGAATATGTTTATGAACCACAAATAGTGTTTTATAACAAATAAAACAGACAATTGTGATGATTTTGAAAATAAACTGCTTGGACAGTTCCAGTATTTTTCTCTGCGGAGGTTATGAAGTTTCGCTGATATTGTGTTTGAGCTGCACCGGATGGTCAAAATAGCCCCAAGAGCTGTTGCACCGAGGCGCTCAACGTTGTGCGGCGGCAAAACCTCCAACTATTGTCTTCTCACACTGGAGAAATAAACACAATTACATCCTACTTGAATGGGTAAAAAAGGTAGCGTGTTATTCGGTAAGAAATGCCCATTGCTGCATTGCATCATGAAGTTACTAGAGTTATCCGCTTTAGCGAGCAAAATCTAATCTAATACCGAAATAGGTGCCGCACTTGTCACTATAGCAGGCTTTAGTCAATGATACTTATTATATTTAGGGGGCTTATAATAAACCCAATACGACTATAGATCCAATTCACTATTATATTTGTTTAGAGTTGAATAAATATGATTTTCTCACCTCCACACTTCTGTATAGGTAAACGTTTTTATTGAGGTTTAAGTTAAAACTGTTTACAACCCCCATTGGACTACGTTTGGGAATCATGTAGAGTCGCACATATGCATAAAAACTGGGCATAATTGTTCCGAAGCAACATGACAAATGCTTTTATCGTAGTCGGATGTATTTGTATGAAAATGTTATTATGTTTTCTGAAATTACACCTCACATTTATAAATAAATTCTTTGTGAGTGATTTCCATTTACCTGTCTGCGAAAGACAAGCCCCTCTTCAAAGAGGCCACTCGTTAATATTCAAACGGTTTCTGCTCTATTTGCACTAAACAAACACACAACACGCAACTCTGCCACTTTCTTTCATCCGAGCAATAGCGGATACAGTTTCACTCGACTCAAAAGGGATGTTGTGTGTATTCAATTAAGCTCTCGCTTTTTACCCATTTTCAACGTTTAAATTGCTTGCATTTACCTTCTCATCAAATTAGTACAATTGTTCGCAGGCGTTGTACCAGCTATTGTGTAATTTTTGTGCATATTTTAAAACTGTATTTTTATAAATTGTTATAACGGGGTTGAAGAAGGAATATTCAATATAGGATATTAAACCGAGTCGTTCCAAGGTTTGCTCTATAAGAGTGGTGGGTCGTCTTCTGAAGTTATTGAACACTTTAGTTGGTCTGCGGTCTCACTTATGTGAGTCAACCATTGGTCTCTCTACTCAACGTTGAATCTGAAAATTCCTCGAGCTATTTTGATATATAGCAAAAGCGTGTTATTCTATGGATGCTATTTTATTTTTTTGTCGTGTATCCATTGATAATATTGACAAACATAAAAGTTCGTAAACATTTTATATTGGATCATAATTGGAAATGTTTCAAAGATATTTGCAACGTTCTATTCCTCTGGCGAATGAAGTAGTGGCTTTATTAGATTATCCGGTTTTCGAGGCAATGTCGCGCGTAAGATTAATGTGAGTAATACACTACCTGTAATACTAAACACAAGTTGGCACGCAAGAGTTGCAGTGTCTGACAATCTTCACTGAAGGTTTTATTAGGCTTCTCAGAACTTATAAGACAAACAAGCGTGTTTTGTCCTCAAACAAACTAGCAACTGTATTTGCTTTGCGACTGAGCGAAACAACCTAATACATGTAAGTCACTGAAGACAGTGTGCAGCATACAACAGGCAGTCCAACGAATAAAATAGTAATAATTATAATAATAATAATTGTACTTTTAAAATAATTATTGTATATTATAAACAGAGAAAAGGAATAATAATAATAATGCAAATACTACCACTAATAACTTATCGCAATGCTGGGACTCGTTCTCTGTAAAAGTAGTTGTACGTCGTTAGGTTCAGCCCCGTGAAGAATAGCGTCAGGAACATCCGGACAAGAAGCTACAACATCACTTGAACGAACTTGAAGAGCCGTTAGCCCGCGCGCCCCGACTTAAACGTTCCTTCAACTCGGCCCAATAAAGCTGAGAGGAAATCCCACACAAGTGTAAGCTGTATTAATGCCGTTTGATCGGAGCCATTCAGTCGCGGTATATCGATGGTGGAGTTGTAAGGCGCTTTCAAATATAGTAATATTTGAACAGTGATGAACCGCGTTGTACTGGCATTTGCTTGGCGTACCACAATGTTTTGACGGTGCAGCTTTCTGTCTGGCTTCAGCAAGCTTAACGTACAGCGTTTTACCAAAATAACACATTTTGATTATTTACTTTTATCCTTAATTTGTTTTTGTTACTGAAACGATATGCAGGTAGCAGGGGCGGACTGGGAAAAAATTCCAGGCCGGGCAAACTTTTGGTCAGGCCAGGCACGGGGGGTTTGGGGGGCCACGGCCCCCCAACAACAGCGCCGCAGGCGAAATTTTTCAAATCAGGCTTTTAGAAGGCATTTGGTGCGTTGTAGAAAAAACATAGCAGGCTGAATGCACTACCGAAATAATATAGTTTTCGACGGTTAAAAGTAGAAAAACACCTGCAAGAAGATTGGAACACTGTCTAACGACTGATGAGAATGAGATCAAGTTACACCGAAATCCAACGATTCTACAATGTAATTTTTAAACCTTGCAATATCGTAACGGAAGGGGGGTGGGGGGGAGGGACTCAGATTTAAAGAAATTTAAATTTCAAACTTGCACATGTAAGCCCATTGATTTTTGAGTATATTATTGACAATGGAAAGCGAAAGTTTATCGTGAAATCTATATCTTCTTTACAGTAACATAGTGTTATACATATTTGGTAAAGAATATAAAATTGTCAGCAAAAACTTACATTGTTCTGTGGGAGGGACTGCAGCGCTGAGGCGTGCACAGAGGTTGATCAATGGGGGGGCACAATAAATTCCCGGCTAAAGTACTTCCCGGCGGCGCCCCACACCCTCCAGGTGTGGGGGGGATACCCACTACAAAAAAGCGCCGCAGGCGATTTTTTTAAAACAGGCGCTTTTTAATGTGTTTTTAAGCGTTTAGGAGGAGTACAGGTTGTCTGTTGAATGGTTTAATTTTATCAGTGATATCATTGTTACAAAGTGATGGTAAAGTGGTCAGTCACAAAGCCAAAATTTTGGTGTTAGGGCAACAGGTGATGTTGACTCCGGTCAGCTCATTCCAAAGTCAAACCAATCTAGGACTTCAGATAAAATTAGAACCATTTTGTCATATACGTCATCATTTGTGTCGCCTCTTACGACAGGCACTGTCCCTGGACCTATTCTTTTCCGGTCCAAACGGGCAAGACAGTTGGAGAAACAGTGAAAGTTTGAGGAATATATTTATAGACATTTCTACTGTGTTGTGACTTGCGAGCAAAGCGCCACTAAATATGATTTTCCAATCTAATGCCTCATTCTGCAAAAAAACACCTATCCTAATGGGGGGGAAACTGCCCCCTCCTGCGCACGCCTATGCCGGGCAGCGCACACCACTATCTGATTGTTATTAGTAGATTAGGGTTTTCTTCATTCACAGGTACACGGTGGGCAGCGCCGCCAGCGCGGCAACTATACCGCCGGCGCCAGGCAGTTTAGTTTATGCCTGTTCCAGTCGGACCAGGCCAAATTTGGGCCAAAACAGGCAGGCCACCGGGCATTTGCCCGGTTTCCCGGTGGGCCTGTCCGCCCCTGGCAGGTAGGCGTTAACAAGTGATAGAAAGTGCAATATAATATGTTTTATTTATTGCTTCAAGATTCGTTATAATAAGAAAATTTGATGTTTTAGGAATGTGTGATAAACATATTGTATTTTGTTTTATAAAAATCATGCGTATATTTCCACACTGAAGGTTTTATTTTTAATGTCGTTTTAGATTGTACAGTTTTTGGTGGAGGCGCCGGGTAACTATATTGAACCCAGAAACATTGAAACCATATAAAGATTGGAAGTAGAATAGAAGAACAGTATAACACAATACAACACAAGAGAATCACTGTTGAAAGTCACAACCCCGACCCTGGGACACGAAAGCATCAAGTAGAATTAATGAAGTGTGTTATGATAGTGATGTTATAGCATTGCAATTATATTGTAACCGAGAATCATATCAGGGTTAAGTTTGAAGACAACACTCATTACAGAGTGTTGTCTGCAATGAAACCATATACAATAAGATTACCATAGAAGTAATTGGGAGGCTATTTATTTCTTAATGTCACCCTACGCATATGAAATGGAAAGAGCTAACCTTGTGCAAAATACTACCCCGATTACTCTGGTGCAGACAGGACGAACATGTAACGGATGATCTTAGAGGTAGAGTAGGATGCGTAACAAGCAGGATTTGCATACACATACACACTCAATATCTTGCTGTCTACATTTTACAATCTACAACGCTTACAATATTTAGTAGACATTTCATTCTTTTAAATAGTTTCAGAATTTATTGTCTTGAACGAAACAGTGCTTTAATGAGTGTACGGTTGTCTAAATCTGCTTGCCGATGTAACATACGTTTAGTACGGTGAAAAATATTCCAAGCACGAGCTGCGGAGTTATTACATAATAAATTTCAAATAATAAGTGCAATGTGTACTTACTGCATATTCTACAAATCGTTTATAACGTAGTAGATATGATACTCGTTCTTCCTGTTAAGATTATGGTATTAAAACTGAGACATTGTAAGCCGTAAATCTAATACAGTTTGATAAGACATTTCTTTTACAGTTCTCTATGCGCCATAGAACGTTTTGTCTATTTTCAGGAGACTATCTTAAAGTATATGTTATTTATAGTCAAGACGGATTCACTTCTTATGATTGGATGAAGCCCTCGAAACACATTAGCGAGTCCTTAAGGTTGCTGTGGATACAAGTCGAACTCTTTCATTATTTGTGTATTACCATTACGTACAAGATATTACCATACATGTTTGAATTAATCGAGGCTGGATACACTTGTTCATCCAGTAGTAACTTCTACAGGAAATCTACAAATTAATATTCATTGATGGCTTTATATTTTTTTAAATCCAAAGTAAACTTTGGTTGGAATTCATAGTCGGCCCCTACACCTAGGGGCGCACATTGTTACCAAGGTAACAATTGTTTGCATGTTATTTCCCATAAAAAAACAAATCCATAGCAACAATGGGTGCCCCTAGGTGTAGGGGCCGACTATGAATTCCAACCTTAGTGTGCCTTCGAGATATAATTAAAAATTATAACATATTTATAAAACATGTATGACCTTACACATTTTGAGGATGTGAATGTAGTTTAGATAATAATATATGAAATAAAACTCTAAGAATGTTTGGAATGGTCTAGCGTGTTAAATGTTACAGTGAACCACCTCAGCTGGTCTAGTTTCACTTGTCTATAGTGCAAGTGATGTATGTGCGAACACTTGTTCAGTGCAAGTGATGTGTGTGTGTGTTTGTGTGTGTGTGCCAACACATTTTTTTCTCCCCTGTTATTAATTATACGGGTTTTAATTAAGTTTCTTGATTTTTATTCACCCAAAAGCATTTTACGTCTGAAAAAACATCTTAAACTTTGCTTAGTTGTTAACGTGTAAATGAGGGTATTTGCATGTTGTTATTTCGTTTTAAGATTCTATCAAGCCCATTAACACCGTTTTAACATTCTAATTGTCAATGTGTAACTTTTTCGTTTGAATATATACATACGATGACCCTCATTTACATTGAAGCAAAACTTTGTGTTATGTACGTTATAGTAACGTAAAATTTACGTACGTATTAACATTCGTATGAATTGATTGTCCTACTTTAAATCTATTACTTTTATTTCTGTAAATAAGAAGATATTAAAATCAAGATTCAAATTACATAATTAGAAATAATATTTACCGTGCGCAGCCTCCCAAGATCAACCAATTTTGTCATTGAAACAGAGTTTTTTACGGGTTGTTAGCCGAGATTTGTTGACACCTAAAGGTTTATTTACATAGGCAGACAGAAAACACTCGTCAATAGAAATATGTGTATTTTGGAATCCAGAACACGAATAACAGTCTTGAAAAACACCACCATAGCGTATTCAAATAACGCGCGTGGAAGCCAAAGCGGTATGATTTAATGGACGGCCATTGTTGTGCAAAATATCGGTTTCAAGAAGACTTGCTGAAGGGAAAATTCAAAATAAATATCAGTTGCAATTTAATCCTGGGCGTGGTACTGCAGTCTCGACGGTGAATGTGTGAGTCTACGCGCTTCTGCGCTAACTGACAAAACTTGCCGTGTTCATCTTAGTTTGCGTCTTAAAAAGACTTCCGCGGATTTTTTATAGCCCTGAGAATATAATAAATCGTACCCATTGGGATTTGGATTGTTTTCAGCATGCAAATATGAGGTTGTGGGTATAGCATGTTCGAGGTTCTTCTTTCTATGCTCAAGACTGTACAGTTATAAGATTATATCAGCAAATATGAGGTTGTGTGTATAGCATGTTCGAGGTTCTTCTTTCTATGCTCAAGATCTGTACGGTTATAAGATTATGTCAGCAAATATGAGGTTGTGGGTATAGCATGTTCGAGGTTCTTCTTTCTATGCTCAAGACTGTACAGTTATAAGATTATATCAGCAAATATGAGGTTGTGGGTATAGCATGTTCGAGGTCCTTCTTTCTATGCTCAAGACTGTACAGTTATAAGATTATATCAGCAAATATGAGGTTGTGGGTATAGCATGTTCGAGGTTCTTCTTTCTATGCTCAAGACTGTACAGTTATAAGATTATATCAGCAAATATGAGGTTGTGGGTATAGCATGTTCAAGGTTCTTCTTTCTATGCTCAAGACTGTACAGTTATAAGATTATATCAGCAAATATGAGGTTGTGGGTATAGCATGTTCGAGGTTCTTCTTTCTATGCTCAAGACTGTACAGTTATAAGATCATACCAGCTTTAAGAATCAGTTTTGTCAACAATGATAACATTGTTTTTAGCAGGGATGTTTTCTCCAACAAGTTAAACGCTGTTGTTGACTCCAGTTTGGCAATCTTTATTCGATTGGGCTCCCTTGTTGTTCTGTGCTGTGGGCTATCGTGCTGGCGTTGACAGATATTGAGCCTCGCCCGCGGACCAGCTGCGGAAACTTTTTCATCTCTGTAGAGCGCTCGTCTTCCCGCTCGATAGACGGGTATGAGCAAACCGATTGACATCCGCGTAATCGCCATGATTCATGCGGCGCGCGGGCCCAACTTATGGGGCAACTAGTCATTTCCGGCGCTTTCAAATAGGACACCCGATTTATTCCATTTGACTAAACATGTCGGCTATTACAATATAATACAAGGGGAATGATAATTAATTTCACGGAAAAAGCATTTCAAAAATTCTAAAAAACAAAAATAGACGTGTGCAATAATCGTTGAAGAGAATGTGCAAATTGGAACGCAAAAGTTTGTAAAAATGATGTTGAATGGCTCTTGGGCTTTGAGTGGGTTGGACGGGAACATGATCTGTGGGTTGTCAGCAGAGCCAATAAACACAAAACAACAATCCAATGTCCACTCTCATATTTTTTTACTTTGGTGTAGAGAAAATAAAAACGTACAGCCTATGTGATGACATGCATTCATTTCCTGGGCAATAACTAGAGCCAGGACTCGCATAAATCATTAATGAACACATAGCGCTCTCTTAATAGTCGCTAGCGATAATTTACGAGCCAGAATATCGCTCCCTTCCATTTGATTGAAACCCAAAGCCAGCGGATGCGGCCGGATCTCTGAATTCAATTGTAGTGTGAAATAATCAAATATTTTTGTCATCACTCACCAATATTGATCTTTCATGGATCGGCTCGTGTTAAAGCTAATAATTTATGAGTTGTTTGCATCAAGGGTCGGAATATGCTGTTGTACAATAATGATTTTAATAATCACTGCCCGCTTAGCAGGTGTCGAAAGGGAATAACTAACTGGTGGCATTAGGCCTACTGTGCTTGTGCGTGTAGTATGGTGTAGTTGGCTGGAGCCTCGCGGGACTGCAGTGATCTATAACAGCTTTTAGTCGCAAATGCTGTTTGTCGTTTGACGGTGAAGTTTTCCGACGAAAATGTTTATTCTTCAGACGATATCACTGTGAGATTTGTACAGACGAATAAAACACTTAACATTAAGTAACATTTTAAATTGTAAGCCTTTACAAGTTTTATTAAGTTACAAAATTTCGGGTATTTGTTAACTTGAATGCATGGTTTATATGAAGATTTAATTTCGTTAGATATATTCGATTTTAATAAACAATCATACATTTTAAAAAAATATTTTTTTAGTTATACGTAGTAGGTATATTAAGTATAGATTCATCAAAACCCCCATTAGATAATTTGCTCCGAACCGATTGCAATTTAACATTTCTACTTTCAACGTATTTTCGCCTTTACGATTCGTGCTAGCAAAAAGGAAAGGCTGGTTTATTTCGTCTAACGCGAAAGGAAAAACTCATCTAAAGATTTTTCACCACGCTGGAGATAATCAGCTCTACTACGACTCTCACTGGTCCGATGTGTGACTGTGACTGTGACTGTGACTGTGACTGTGAGACAAGCTAGCACAGTTGACAGTAACACAGTTACTCTCTGGTCGAGCTGAATGCGTCAAGCGACCAGACCAGCTCTACTACGACTCTCACTGGTCCGATGTGTGACTGTGACTGTGACTGTGAGGCGAAACATTGAGACAAGCTAGCACAGTTGACAGTAGCACAGTTACTCTCTGGTCTAGCTGAATGCGTCAAGCGACCAGACCACCTCTACTACGACTCTCACTGGTCCGATGTGTGACTGTGACTGTGACTGTGAGGCGAAACATTGAGACAAGCTAGCACAGTTGACAGTAGCACAGTTACTCTCTGGTCTAGCTGAATGCGTCAAGCGACAAGACCACCTCTACTACGACTCTCACTGGTCCGATGTGTGACTGTGACTGTGACTGTGAGGCGAAACATTGAGACAAGCTAGCACAGTTGACAGTAGCACAGTTACTCTCTGGTCTAGCTGAATGCGTCAAGCGACCAGACCACCTCTACTACGACTCTCACTGGTCCGATGTGTGACTGTGACTGTGACTGTGAGGCGAAACATTGAGACAAGCTAGCACAGTTGACAGTAACACAGTTACTCTCTGGTCTAGCTGAATGCGTCAAGCGACCAGACCAGCTCTACTACGACTCTCACTGGTCCGATGTGTGACTGTGACTGTGACTGTGAGGCGAAACATTGAGACAAGCTAGCACAGTTGACAGTAACACAGTTACTCTCCGGTCTAGCTGAATGCGTCAAGCGACAAGACCACCTCTACTACGACTCTCACTGGTCCGATGTGTGACTGTGACTGTGACTGTGAGGCGAAACATTGAGACAAGCTAGCACAGTTGACAGTAACACAGTTACTCTCTGGTCTAGCTGAATGCGTCAAGCGACAAGACCACCTCTACTACGACTCTCACTGGTCCGATGTGTGACTGTGACTGTGACTGTGAGGCGAAACATTGAGACAAGCTAGCACAGTTGACAGTAACACAGTTACTCTCCGGTCTAGCTGAATGCGTCAAGCGACCAGACCAGCTCTACTACGACTCTCACTGGTCCGATGTGTGACTGTGACTGTGACTGTGAGGCGAAACATTGAGACAAGCTAGCACAGTTGACAGTAACACAGTTACTCTCCGGTCTAGCTGAATGCGTCAAGCGACCAGACCACCTCTACTACGACTCTCACTGGTCCGATGTGTGACTGTGACTGTGACTGTGAGACAAGCTAGCACAGTTGACAGTAACACAGTTACTCTCTGGTCGAGCTGAATGCGTCAAGCGACCAGACCACCTCTACTACGACTCTCACTGGTCCGATGTGTGACTGTGACTGTGACTGTGAGACAAGCTAGCACAGTTGACAGTAACACAGTTACTCTCTGGTCGAGCTGAATGCGTCAAGCGACCAGACCACCTCTACTACGACTCTCACTGGTCCGATGTGTGACTGTGACTGTGACTGTGAGGCGAAACATTGAGACAAGCTAGCACAGTTGACAGTAGCACAGTTACTCTCTGGTCTAGCTGAATGCGTCAAGCGACCAGACCACCTCTACTACGACTCTCACTGGTCCGATGTGTGACTGTGACTGTGACTGTGAGGCGAAACATTGAGACAAGCTAGCACAGTTGACAGTAACACAGTTACTCTCTGGTCTAGCTGAATGCGTCAAGCGACCAGACCACTTCTAAATGGTGTCGTTATCTTCGACATTGAGATGAAAAAACGCCTAATATTTGATTCGTACATAAAGCGATCCAAACCACATTATTAATATTTATAACGTGGGATAAATTGAAGGATATAAAACTGGCAAGAGAGGGAACTATGGGCTGCAATAATCGCCATGCGGTGCCGAAGAGGAGCCTTAGGGCTAAATCAAACGCCTGCTTGGTTTAAGATAATATATTGAAGGGAGGATATACGTGCAGGCACAACTGCCCGTGTCCCCGCAAACACTGCGAGGATATGCGTGCAGGCACAACTGCCCGTGTCCCCGCAAACACTGCGAGGATATACGTGCAGGCACAACTGCCCGTGTCCCCGCAAACACTGCGAGGATATACGTGCAGGCACAACTGCCCGTGTCCCCGCAAACACTGCGAGGATATACGTGCAGGCACAACTGCCCGTGTCCCCGCAAACACTGCGAGGATATACGTGCAGGCACAACTGCCCGTGTCCCCGCAAACACTGCGCGGATATACGTGCAGGCACAACTGCCCGTGTCCCCGCAAACACTGCCAGGATAAACGTGCAGGCACAACTGCCCGTGTCCCCGCAAACACTGCCAGGATATACGTGCAGGCACAACTGCCCGTGTCCCCGCAAACACTGCGAGGATATACGTGCAGGCACAACTGCCCGTGTCCCCGCCAACACTGCTTCGTTACCCTTCTAATGAAACGGCAGTTGGCGATTTTCTGTTTACTCATTCATCCTTTTTAACTAGGGTACCACGTATGTGGGCAGTACAAGATTGTTTGATAACTTTATTATAATAAATAATAAAACAAATGGCTTTTTCGATACATGTCTAGACGCATTAAGGCTACAGAGAGATTTTTTTATGAATGAAATAATTTAATTGCAACGTATTCTAGGTAAATATTGTACAGTGTGTACTCATAGTTTCCATGTGGATGACAGAACACAGGTACCTCGACAACGTGACGTGTTTTAATATTAAACAAATAATAACCCCGTATATTATTTATAATTTAACACAATGTGAAGGGTTTTTTGCATAACCGACATGCAAATATACTAAACTATATGTACACACATGATATTATTCTTCAATTACTAATACGGAAATAGTCAGAGATGTAAAATAGTTATTCCCGATAATACAGCTCATGTGGTTAGCCCAGTGAACAGAGATCCAAGGTCCAGTCTACCCTGACGTCTGGCCATAATAGCGGCCATATGCACCAGGTGCACCATGTGTTATGCCGCGTCTCACCTAATAAAGCGCGGCAATATATTTAGCCGCGCCACAGGATGATCCCACACGGAGAGAAAGTTGGTTCACGGAACTTGAAATGCAACTCTGACACCTCACCAGGAGAAATGCTTTGAGAATATCGAGTCGGATTTAGAACGAATACATTTTCAAATTTCGTGTTAGAGCTTTGGGGTTTGATTTGTTACTTAAGTTTTGACGTCTCCGTGGAAGAGCTTAAAATATTCGTACGTACTATTCATTCAAAAAACATCTCACTAAATATTGTAATCGAGCCGAACGTGTGTTATTGTAGTGGTAGTGTTGCGAGTGTCACGTGAATATCAAGCCTAGCACTGCAATGTAATATCAATTCATGTGGATTTAATTATTTCCCTCCATTAAGAACCTGTTACCGGTTGATTTGGATATCCATAAAGTGAATTAATGACCCAGACCGTATTAAGCATATATTCATGCAGTAGCATTAGTTCCGCGGCACTGTTCGATTTAGACGTTCAGTAATCGATATCCAATACTGTGGTTGCGTGTACGGCTCATTACAGGGCCTTAGTACACGTGCACGTAGTAATGCTAGCATTTCATACACTCGACGTAACTTATGAGTTAAGGTGGATGTAAATTACATTCTCGCCTCAGCTTCCACCCTTTACAGGTAACGTTTATGGGTGGATTTCATTATTTCCCTCTAATACGAACCTTCAACAAGACTGAAATATTGAAATTCTGTTACCAATTATTTTTAAATCAATGAAGTCAAAAACTGAATATAGTTTTTGGGGAAATGAAATCATATGAAATCATATTTACAAAGATTAATTATTAACACTTAAAATGCCACCAGGCGATATTGTGGCCACGCTGAGCCGAGCCCACAACGTAGAAACTTATCATCTCGATTTACAATTATATATTAAAAGCAATAACACCATTAAAATAATTCAAGTATTATATTTACCCCAATAACGTATTCATTATTAATTTGTGTGTATATAACAATTGTATTTTTAAACACGCCTGCAAGGTCCCTATTCACAATTATTTATTTTAACAACTGTTATATACATTTCAAACCCTTTTAACAAAATCATTTTTAGCCTCTTTCTAGCACGTATGCATTTACTGACTGAAACCTAGTAGGTTCTAAACTAGATAAAGACATTTTTACTACCTATTCTGAGCATATTGGTCATTTGAGTGTAAGAAAATAGCCTCGTCAACCAGCTTTAGGCGTGACATGGTGTTGTAATGTGAGCTCTTGTTGTGGAATGTGTTTTAGATGACGAATCACATTGCTGATCTGTGAGTGGAGGTTATTACACGCAGACATTTCACCCCGTGATTTATTTCGTTTCACCTCTGCTGAACAAGTTATCAGTTTCGCGCTATGTAGAGGCGCACATGCCTACTTCAAGACTCTCACATGCTGCCTATACTAACTAGGCACTAAGTATTGTAGAATACATGTACACCGACTAAGCTTGTTTCAAACTTAGCAGCACACGCTCTTCATTAGCAAAATTGGTAATGCCAATTTCCATGCGCATTCTGAGCATGATAAAATACGTTGAACTTTTGTTGGTGCTTCTTTTGCAGCTAATAATCTACACATATGATTATATTGATTTTTGTTTTAAAACTAGGTCTAATACCAAATAAATAAGACGGAGTAGGCAAAGAAATCTTGGGGAAATATCGCTATTTACTTTCAAAACGTACATGTTTGGAGCTTTCGACTACCTAATAAGAACATTTTTAGCAAACCTGATTGACAATTGGGCATTGTCGGTGTGTTATCGGTAGAGTCAGTTGTAGATAAGATAGTATTTACAGATCACATGTATGCCTGGTATGTACATGTATACAGGTATGCCTCGCATGACTGGAGGTAGCTCACGCAGGTCCTTCGTGAACATCTAAGTAATGTGTTGCATGAAGCATTGCATATACATGTACATAGAGCATGTTTTCAGTCAGTGATACGGCAAGCCTACAACTGTCAGTAGTATTCTATATATTTTACAAAATGTTAACTGAAGATACAAACTACGTCCTGTAAAGGTATTATAAACATTGTTTGTTTAGGTATTGAGAACCTAATGCACGACGAGCCAAGATACCCACAAACTTCTTCAACACACTTTTTTCAAAACAAATATGTAGGCCTTATTGTAGATATTTGCAGTAAAGTAATAAATACATGTGTGTTTACTTACGTCTTTGTATTTTATATTTGTTACAGAAACTGATTTCCAAAGAGTTTTTATTTTATGATATTAAAACATAAAAAAACCCGCTTGCTTTCAAAGAATCCAATGTAAATAAATAAAACAGTGGAATCTGAACGTAAGCTTGGCGTCGGTTCCGTTTTAGCGTTCACATAGGCCTATCTCAGTGCACTAGTACGTAGGACGAGTGCGCCCGTATTTGCTTTGTACGCAGTCACTGCACATACACTGCACTGACTTCCTAACGCATTGAGTCACGGGTAATGTAATGGGCATACAGTGGAATCGTGCGTCCCGTGTTGGCGAAGAACAGACTGAGTCATTCTATTAGCAAGGTCGCCACCTGCGGACGTAACTAGACTCTCACGCGTCACGGATCATTCGGGAGATGAGCTCTTCTCTTACCCCCTCCCAACAATGTGAACAGACAACCATACACGAGAGCCATAGACTCGCGTCACGGATCATTCGGGAGATGAGCTCTTCTCTTACCCCCTCCCAACAATGTGAACAGACAACCATACACGAGAGCAATCGTGAAGACAAAGCAGAGCCAGGCTCCGAGTTACCCGATTCAAGAAATGTCTTACGTTTGCCTGATCGAGTTAATCGTATCCACGTTCGTGATCTGGTTCCGTCGGATCAGTGACCTGGTGATCCGTCTATGACCAGGGCTAGCCGGATCCAGACGCTGTTTTATAGCGGCAATATGAAACAACGGAAGCAAGTTTCAGGCAATATGAATCAACGGAAGCAAGTTTCAGGCAATATGAATCAACGGAAGCAAGTTTCAGGCAATATGAATCAACGGAAGCAAGTTTCAGGCAATATGAATCAACGGAAGCAAGTTTCAGGTAATATGAATCAACGGAAGCAGTTCCAGGCAATATGAATGAACGGAAGCAAGTTTCAGGCAATATGAATCAACGGAAGCAAGTCTCAGGCAATATAAATCAACGGAAGCAAGTTATAGGCAATATGAACCAACGGAAACAAGTTTCAGGCAATATGAATCAACGGAAGCAAGTTTCAGGCAATATGAATCAACGGAAGCAAGTTTCAGGCAATATGAATCAACGGAAGCAAGTTTCAGGCAATATGAATCAACGGAAGCAAGTTTCAGGCAATATGAATCTACGGAAGCAAGTTTCAGGCAATATGAATCAACGGAAGCAAGTTTCAGGCAATACAAATCAACGGAAGCAAGTTTCAGGCAATACGAATCAACGGAAGCAAGTTTCAGGCAATATGAATCAACGGAAGCAAGTTTCAGGCAATACGAATCAACGGAAGCAAGTTTCAGGCAATACGAATCAACGGAAGCAAGTTTCAGGCAATATGAATCAACGGAAGCAAGTTTCAGGCAATATGAATCAACGGAAGCAAGTTTCAGGCAATATGAATCAACGGAAGCAAGTTTCAGGCAATGTGGGAGCGATGTGAAAACACCTGCCCTGAGGTAACTAACCGTTTAGTTCGCGAACCTCCACGGATCGAGTTAATCCATCACGTGATTAGGATGGGTCCAGTTTCGATTGAGTAGCTTGGTTATGTGTTGTAGTAGCAGCAGGATCAGGTTCGCGTAAGCGCCCTATGGCTAACATGCCTATCTACTGTTGATGCTATCCCTATAGTCATAACACGCGAAGCTTATCAGGCTTCGTCTGCTGTGCACGTGTGTAGGTATTTACTCATCGCGCGTAGCCGGGTGGATTCAGCATTCTTCAATGATATTGTGTTAAAAACAAGGCGGCGCGATCGATACAATAGACTGTATGAAAGAATCCTTAAATTTTTGAAAGGCTACAAAGAAGAAGCGAGCTAAGCTTTGCTTTGAGAGAAGCTTTATTGCTCTTTATCACGTAAGCAATACAAACTCTGCTGCCTGCTGCGAGTTACTCCGCTATAAATCCTCGAATACTCTCTTACAAATGGAGCTTCTTGTATTAGGTTGCTCAAGCCTCTACAACTTATCACAGCACGGAAGACGGATCTCATATCACAATGTAATGTCTTCATGTACTCCAACTTTATGACAGGGTATTTGTAAGTCATAGAGGAGGAATACTTATTTTTAATTGATGTAACAAGATGAGATTATATATTGCTTCCCCCATTGCAAAGCTATCATTAATAAAGTAATAAGATCAGATAATGTGGAGTGTTTCATTTGGCGGTGTTGCTTTAAATACGACGTTTTAAGCTTAGAAGAAGTGAAGATCTCTCTTTGATAATTTTGTGGCAGCTCGTTTTTGACACTAATTGACGAAATAAACAACGCTAAAGCCACTTCAATTACAGCCAATCGTGCACTATATAAATCATAAGTACTACCGTGATGGTTCTTACTAAACAAACTTTGTAAGACATATTGACGTGATCAAATGGTGCCAGCTTCTAAGTCGACTGGCTTATCGTGATACTGTGCGTATAGACTCAAGCACGCTTATCAACGAGAAGGCGTTACTTACATCGTCCGACTTGAGTATTATACAAAAAAGATTAATCGAAAGGTGTTACATACTGATGAGCCAACATTAATAATATGTGATGTAGGGAGGTTTTTCATTTATTATTATTTATTGTTATCATTATTATTTATTGTTCTTTCGTGTAAATCAGTTTTGTAACGGAATAGCGAAGACGGTATATAATAAGAAATGCAAATCTGAGACGAATGAACAAAAAAAGTTAAATTAATTTATGAAAGAAGGAAATTAGATGTTAACAATACAAAACATGCAGGACTTGCGGAAATTACCTAAACAATCACTAAATCATTCCTCTGTTTCATTTAACCTCATATTTACTCCCATGACACCAGTAAGTAGCTGATAGTTCGCCACTGTGTTCCCGCACTTTATTAACGTCTAAAAATAAGTAACCTTTGTATAAGGAGAAACCAGAAATGTTTGATTTGATTTTGTTATATTTCTAAAGCAACTTTAACGAGTTTTTTTTTATGTACCCAGTGGAATATTTACTAATGCGTTTAAAATTAATATTCCTCCCCCTGGGTACACATCTTCTTTGAACTTGTGTATGTTTTACCTAGAAGCTGTTAGGTAGTCAAATATAATTAACCCAACTCATCTCTGCCCATGCAATCTTTGGAACCCGTTCAAAGACAGGATCGCTGCTTTCATCTTGTAATGAGACTTTTCACAACTCCGAGGAGAACTTTGATTTTTACATTTTCTAATGGGGTTGAAATTAAACTTCTTCTCCTAACTGAATGGTGATTTTTTTAATATCGTGGGATATTTTGAATTGCATGAGGTTCGCAAGGCTTGATGGCTTGAAGGCGTACCGTACACTCTCTACACTCTCCAGCTCAAGATAGGAAGGCGTACCGTACACTCTCTACACTCTCCAGCTCAAGATAGGAAGGCGTACCGTACACTCTCTACACTCTCCAGCTCAAAATAGGCAGGCGTACCGTACACTCTCTACACTCTCCAGCTCAAGATAGGCAGGCGTACCGTACACTCTCTACACTCTCCAGCTCAAAATAGGCAGGCGTACCGTACACTCTCTACACTCTCCAGCTCAAGACAGGCAGGCGTACCGTACACTCTCTACACTCTCCAGCTCAAGATAGGCAGGCGTACCGTACACTCTCTACACTCTCCAGCTCAAAATAGGCAGGCGTACCGTACACTCTCTACACTCTCCAGCTCAAGATAGGCAGGCGTACCGTACACTCTCTACACTCTCCAGCTCAAGATAGGCAGGCGTACCGTACACTCTCTACACTCTCCAGCTCAAGATAGGCAGGCGTACCGTACACTCTCTACACTCTCCAGTTCAAGATAGGCAGGCGTACCGTACACTCTCTACACTCTCCAGCTCAAGATAGGCAGGCGTACCGTACACTCTCTACACTCTCCAGTTCAAGATAGGCAGGTGTACCGTACACTCTCCAGTTCAAGAAAGGCAGGCGTACCGTACACTCTCTAGTTCAAGATAGGCAGGCGTACCGTACACTCTCCAGTTCAAGAAAGGCAGGCGTACCGTACACTCTCTACACTATCCAGCTCAAGATAGGAAGGTTTATAAAGCTCCTGACCGACGGAAGTCTTCAGTTGTTTAACAGGTGATATTATAATCATTCACGCTAAATGTTCTCAGTGTTCCTAAATCTCCAAGGCCAAAGATAGTCACTAACTGGAGATAGATATATTGACATGTTTTGATGCAGATATAAACTATTCACATCACCAGTGGTTAATTTCTAGGCTAGGATAAAAAAATTAATTTAAACAATGAGTATTTCCAATCACATAGGTATATGTTCTAAATTTCTAAATTTCATCATGTAACACATCATAATTGCCTTGGTTAGTGGTCGACGCAAACGAAAGACATTGTTGCAATTACCTGTAGAGTTTGGTTTGTATTTTAATTCTGATTTTAGCTGAACTATTACCATCCAAGGGAGTCTAACTAATAATTAATTTCAATACCTTGCATCATATTTAATGAAACTATTGAACCAAATATGTGTGCCATGCCAAGCGGAAAGTAACTTCGCAATTACACAGAAGCAAAGCATGGTTTACAGACCTAATTTCCCACATCTTCTTTGACGTTAGAAATTAAAACTGCACGATAAAATTAGTAGTGCATAATTAATTACCCCTGTGTCGACGTAAGTGCTCCAACAATGTTAGCCATGCACTCACCCAGAGCTAAATAGCAATTATCCTAACGCGCATATGGGGTCGTAGGTTAAAAGGGCTGAACAAAGAATGGTTGTCTCGGTGCATTCAGTGCCCGCTTAACTCGTTGGTGCAATGTCTCGCTAATGGCGTTAAAACGATTCTTGTCGCCCCGACCACCTGAGACTTGAGGGCTCTTGACTGGTGGCGCCGCGACCTAGGGGTGTACAAACAGCTGCAGGCTAGACACGCTCGTAGACCAGTGCAGCCACCTGAGACTTGAGGGCTCTTGACTGGTGGCGCCGCGACCTAGGGGTGTACAAGACAAGCAGCTGCAGTCTAGACACGCTCGTAGACCAGTGCAGCCACCTGAGACTTGAGGGCTCTTGACTGGTGGCGCCGCGACCTAGGGGTGTACAAGCAGCTGCAGTCTAGACACGCTCGTAGACCAGTGCAGCCACCTGAGACTTGAGGGCTCTTGACTGGTGGCGCCGCGACCTAGGGGTGTACAAGACAAGCAGCTGCAGTCTAGACACGCTCGTAGACCAGTGCAGCCACCTGAGACTTGAGGGCTCTTGACTGGTGGCGCCGCGACCTAGGGGTGTACAAGACAAGCAGCTGCAGTCTAGACACGCTCGTAGACCAGTGCAGCCACCTGAGACTTGAGGGCTCTTGACTGGTGGCGCCGCGACCTAGGGGTGTACAAGCAGCTGCAGTCTAGACACGCTCGTAGACCAGTGCAGCCACCTGAGACTTGAGGGCTCTTGACTGGTGGCGCCGCGACCTAGGGGTGTACAAGACAAGCAGCTGCAGGCTAGACACGCTCGTAGACCAGTGCAGCCACCTGAGACTTGAGGGCTCTTGACTGGTGGCGCCGCGACCTAGGGGTGTACAAGCAGCTGCAGTCTAGACACGCTCGTAGACCAGTGCAGCCACCTGAGACTTGAGGGCTCTTGACTGGTGGCGCCGCGACCTAGGGGTGTACAAGACAAGCAGCTGCAGGCTAGACACGCTCGTAGACCAGTGCAGCCACCTGAGACTTGAGGGCTCTTGACTGGTGGCGCCGCGACCTAGGGGTGTACAAACAGCTGCAGGCTAGACACGCTCGTAGACCAGTGCAGCCACCTGAGACTTGAGGGCTCTTGACTGGTGGCGCCGCGACCTAGTGGTGTACAAGACAAGCAGCTGCAGTCTAGACACGCTCGTAGACCAGTGCAGCCACCTGAGACTTGAGGGCTCTTGACTGGTGGCGCCGCGACCTAGGGGTGTACAAGACAAGCAGCTGCAGGCTAGACACGCTCGTAGACCAGTGCAGCCACCTGAGACTTGAGGGCTCTTGACTGGTGGCGCCGCGACCTAGGGGTGTACAAGACAAGCAGCTGCAGTCTAGACACGCTCGTAGACCAGTGCAGCCACCTGAGACTTGAGGGCTCTTGACTGGTGGCGCCGCGACCTAGGGGTGTACAAGCAGCTGCAGTCTAGACACGCTCGTAGACCAGTGCAGCCACCTGAGACTTGAGGGCTCTTGACTGGTGGCGCCGCGACCTAGGGGTGTACAAGACAAGCAGCTGCAGTCTAGACACGCTCGTAGACCAGTGCAGCCACCTGAGACTTGAGGGCTCTTGACTGGTGGCGCCGCGACCTAGGGGTGTACAAGACAAGCAGCTGCAGTCTAGACACGCTCGTAGACCAGTGCAGCCACCTGAGACTTGAGGGCTCTTGACTGGTGGCGCCGCGACCTAGGGGTGTACAAGACAAGCAGCTGCAGTCTAGACACGCTCGTAGACCAGTGCAACCACCTGAGACTTGAGGGCTCTTGACTGGTGGCGCCGCGACCTAGGGGTGTACAAGACAAGCAGCTGCAGTCTAGACACGCTCGTAGACCAGTGCAGCCACCTGAGACTTGAGGGCTCTTGACTGGTGGCGCCGCGACCTAGGGGTGTACAAGCAGCTGCAGTCTAGACACGCTCGTAGACCAGTGCAGCCACCTGAGACTTGAGGGCTCTTGACTGGTGGCGCCGCGACCTAGGGGTGTACAAGACAAGCAGCTGCAGTCTAGACACGCTCGTAGACCAGTGCAGCCACCTGAGACTTGAGGGCTCTTGACTGGTGGCACCGCGACCTAGGGGTGTACAAGACAAGCAGCTGCAGTCTAGACACGCTCGTAGACCAGTGCAACCACCTGAGACTTGAGGGCTCTTGACTGGTAGCGCCGCGACCTAGGGGTGTACAAGCAGCTGCAGTCTAGACACGCTCGTAGACCAGTGCAGCCACCTGAGACTTGAGGGCTCTTGACTGGTGGCGCCGCGACCTAGGGGTGTACAAGACAAGCAGCTGCAGTCTAGACACGCTCGTAGACCAGTGCAGCCACCTGAGACTTGAGGGCTCTTGACTGGTGGCGCCGCGACCTAGGGGTGTACAAGACAAGCAGCTGCAGTCTAGACACGCTCGTAGACCAGTGCAGCCACCTGAGACTTGAGGGCTCTTGACTGGTGGCGCCGCGACCTAGGGGTGTACAAGACAAGCAGCTGCAGTCTAGACACGCTCGTAGACCAGTGCAGCCACCTGAGACTTGAGGGCTCTTGACTGGTGGCGCCGCGACCTAGGGGTGTACAAGACAAGCAGCTGCAGTCTAGACACGCTCGTAGACCAGTGCAGCCACCTGAGACTTGAGGGCTCTTGACTGGTGGCGCCGCGACCTAGGGGTGTACAAGACAAGCAGCTGCAGTCTAGACACGCTCGTAGACCAGTGCAGCCACCTGAGACTTGAGGGCTCTTGACTGGTGGCGCCGCGACCTAGGGGTGTACAAGACAAGCAGCTGCAGGCTAGACACGCTCGTAGACCAGTGCAGCCACCTGAGACTTGAGGGCTCTTGACTGGTGGCGCCGCGACCTAGGGGTGTACAAGACAAGCAGCTGCAGTCTAGACACGCTCGTAGACCAGTGCAGCCACCTGAGACTTGAGAGCTCTTGACTGGTGGCGCCGCGACCTAGGGGTGTACAAGACAAGCAGCTGCAGTCTAGACACGCTCGTAGACCAGTGCAGCCACCTGAGACTTAAGGGCTCTTGACTGGTGGCGCCGCGACCTAGGGGTGTACAAACAGCTGCAGTCTAGACACGCTCGTAGACCAGTGCAGCCACCTGAGACTTGAGGGCTCTTGACTGGTGGCGCCGCGACCTAGGGGTGTACAAACAGCTGCAGTCTAGACACGCTCGTAGACCAGTGCAGCCACCTGAGACTTGAGGGCTCTTGACTGGTGGCGCCGCGACCTAGGGGTGTACAAACAGCTGCATGTTTTATGAGTCTAGGCACGCACTATGTCTCCCAGCGGCCCATATGTTTTGTTTCACCAACAAGGTTGTGGCCCCTGAGAGACCAAGGGATGCGCGACAACGGGGGTTATGACGGTTTCATGGCACTCATGCTTGTATGATGCTCTTTCAGTCGCCCAGGAAATATAGATGAATAATAATTTATTACTTTACGACACCTGACTGTTGTGTTTGCAATGAGTAAACATAAGTATCAATATTGCGCGAAGGGTTCGTCTACAGACACGCCTCGATATGCAAACGTCTTCTTCTCTTACTCGGTTATTTCTTTCAGAACCATTCCAGTGCATCACCCATCTCTCGGCTTCTACAATCTACATCAAGACAAACTTATTAGACTTACACACTGGTTAAAACAAATTAAAGAACAGTTGGACAGAAAGATTGATACCTTGTTGATAAATCAGTCTTCCAACTTACACGAAATTAGGCGTAATTCTTCTCAATTAATAAAACAAGATTAATGAATGTTACTGGTTTCATTTTTATTTTTATATTTAAGCCTACCCACTGATTTACACAACTAACTGTTATGGGAGCAACAAATATAAATACAATTAAAAGGATGTTTAGTTTAAACAGGTAATCATTGTTTGGCCAACAAATGGGAGTAAATGTTCCCATGGGTACGAATTATGTTTCATAATTATCTGCTTTCAAAGCGGTTCTATGCACACGAGCCATCGTATTTCCTACAAACACGATAAGCGGTATTTAACTATACTGTTCCAGACACTTAATCCCTTAGGATGATAACAGTGCCAGCCTGAGTATAGTTTAATTAATAATTATTAATCTCTAATTTTTCTGATCGTAGAAATTCATCCGTTATATGGACGAGAATACAGCATCTACTCTTACTTGGAGCAGACTCAAATTCCTTCTACCCCTCGCCCTTCCCCATCTCCCAGAAGAGAGGGAAATAGAAATACCTTCACCGCGATGGTCGTGCGAGCCGATATAGTGGCTTGATGACCCGATATTACATCTAACGTGTAATGGCCGACAAATGATAGGCAAGCGTAGACGGATATGAGTTGTCACTGTTTGACAGAGGATTGTGTCAGTTTGTATAAATATTCGTCCTGTGAGACCAACTCCGGACATGCACCCTCAAGAACACTGAACAATAGCATCAGTTACATTGTCAATTAATTGTCGAGCATATTGGAAAACAAACAGTGGACCCCACATTTCTCTTCTAGATCACCAAGTTTGAATATCAGTTGGAAATTTGGTTAAGGGATACCTATAGAGATACGAATGTAATATATTAACTATAAAAGAAATCACTTCTAATGCTTCTGTTACTTTTTGAACTGTAAGCAGCCACTATAAGCAGACAAACAATGTCAGTATATCTAGATAATCCAATGAAGGCCACACTATTGACATAGTTGACCTGTTATTCCTCTCTGCATAATTTATGTTTGTGTTGTAAACCATGTAGATAACACAGTTGTATGCACATTTGACAAACTGTTACATGACAATTCTCTTGAAAACTCTAAAGTTCTCTTACGATACAATGACAGTTGACATCTGTATCACATGAACACTGTCGATCAGCTCACTCGACCTAGTTCTAGTCCTAGTCCTAGTCAACTCCCACTCCCATATTCCACTACCTTTCGGAATACTTAAAGCGGAAGTATGACATAAATCACTTAATGAACAATTGAACATCCTCTTTATGAATGTGTGAATATCACATTTAGTCAATGCAACAATCCAACAAAGACAAAGAAGAGCACAAAAATACACATTTGCCAATATTGTTAGTATTATTCGATTTAAAAATCGCGTGCTCGTTCATATGAGATTGGAATTCAATTTCGCTTTCAACGTGCTTTACCAACATCGAACACAATCACATTTCTTTCAGCCGATCATTGATGATATTTTTTTAAAATATCCTTTGTCATTTTTAGATATTCACCACTGTTGAAAATAAACAGCCCCACCCACACATTATTCTAGATGCCGCAATCTCAACCTCAATTCCTGTTTTTCACATACTCGAATACGAATTGTTCTCAGAAAATGTTTCAATCTGTCCAAACCATTTTAATAACTATCAACAAAGATTGAACATGTTATTGTTCTAAGTTTAGCAGAATCCAATTCCATTATTTTTAGATGATAGCACATAAAATGTTGGTGCTTTACAAACCGTGTCTGAGTTGAAGTGAAGCGAGGACCAGTAGAATATGTCAGCATACTAAGAGTGCACTTCCTCTCACATGCTCACTTGGCAACAAGTGTACGGTCACCCCTGGTAGAGCCACGACGCCCCACGTGCACGCGCACGTGATCGCGCGATGAGCGTCACGCGCTACAATCGAACGTGACCCTATACTCGAACGATGCGACGCGACATGAATCGCAATTATCTCCAATCGTTTTAGATAACGAGACAAGAGAGAGCGACACGTGACGAGGAAGCCATGTTTCACTCTACTCAGCACTAAGTGGCAAGTAGAGGTCGCCATGTTTCACTCTACTCAGCACTAAGTGGCAAGTAGAGGCCGCCATGTTTCACTCTACTCAGCACTAAGTGGCAAGTAGAGGTCGCCATGTTTCACTCTACTCAGCACTAAGTGGCAAGTAGAGGCCGCCATGTTTCACTCCACTCAACACTAAGTGGCAAGTAGAGGCCGCCATGTTTCACTCTACTCAGCACTAAGTGGCAAGTAGAGGTCGCCATGTTTCACTCTACTCAACACTAAGTGGCAAGTAGAGGCCGCCATGTTTCACTCTACTCAGCACTAAGTGGCAAGTAGAGGTCGCCATGTTTCACTCTACTCAGCACTAAGTGGCAAGTAGAGGCCGTTATGTTTCACTCTACTCAGCACTAAGTGGCAAGTAGAGGTCGCCATGTTTCACTCTACTCAACACTAAGTGGCAAGTAGAGGCCGCCATGTTTCACTCTACTCAGCACTAAGTGGCAAGTAGAGGTCGCCATGTTTCACTCTACTCAACACTAAGTGGCAAGTAGAGGCCGCCATGTTTCACTCTACTCAGCACTAAGTGGCAAGTAGAGGTCGCCATGTTTCACTCTACTCAACACTAAGTGGCAAGTAGAGGCCGCCATGTTTCACTCTACTCAGCACTAAGTGGCAAGTAGAGGTCGCCATGTTTCACTCTACTCAACACTAAGTGGCAAGTAAAGGCCACCATGTTTCACTCTACTCAACACTAAGTGGCAACGTTGGCAACTAGGTGGCTCGTTGGTCCAGTAGGTGGCTCGTTGGTCCAGTGGTTAGCATCCCTGCTTCCAATGCAGAAGATCCCGGGTTCAAATACCGCTTAAGGCAGAAGTTTTTTAACTTATAATGTGGATTCACTTCCATTACTTCTTGGCTTAGGAATAAGTAAACGGTGACTTTGGAGCCGTCCTAGCAACGGAGCACTCAATAAATTCAAAGTTGTTCTGAATCGGCCTTGTTGATTCTGGCATTTGTCCGCATGTGTTCGCACTGTCCAATCACTGATTCATATGTTTCGTATTTGAAATATCGATCTTTAATTGGTTACCGCTCACTCGTCGATGGTGTTCGAAGCCTACAGGGTTGGTTTAGTCACTTTAAATTAAAGTCCCCCACTGCAAATCAGTTTAGTTACTGAGTGGGTAGACTCTAAATGTGAATTTATTTATTTGTTTATTTTTTATTTAAGTAGAGGCCGTCATGTTTCACTCTACTCAGCACTAAGTGGCAAGTAGAGGCCGCGAGGAAACTATGTTTCCATTCTTCTGATATGAGACTCGTTTTGTTTGTTGCTTCTTTGTTTTTATGCCTCGATCGCCGTCGAACGGAGATTTTAATGATGCTGAAATTTGTAAAATCTCCAACCTTCGATGTGGATTGAATACCATTAGTGTTGTCAAACTCCACTAGCCTGATATGCAGTAATTGTTACATTTGCCAAATTACGTAATAACAACTTGGAATCTTGTTTACGTTACCGTATTGACAAACCGTGATATGTGGAGTGAGTTGTCACTCTCGCATGTTAGACAAGCAGGGGTCATGGGGGAGTGGAGTGATATGATGACAATAGCTCACCACTTGAATAAGTTACACCAATAATAAAGTAACTCGTTCCCCTCGATAATGTGTAAGCGCGATGGGAGGCATCGGCTCTTTATAGAGTAACGAGTCTTCATGCTCGTCGTCTTATGTTAATGAGGAAGATATTTATTTATCATGATTGTATCATTACTGGTGACGATAATATTAGGCCAATTGTTGAAAGTAATTGAAGGTTTGCCTTTGTATTTCTCTTTACTTCGCATCATTATTTTGAAAGTCACATTCAAAGAATTCAAAGAACTTCAGTGCTCGTTAGTTATTACGATATATAGGGTTGTTTATATAATTTTTATTTCAAACTAGAGCTTTTGAAATGCTTCGTGCTTTGAATGTATTTGGTCGTTTTATTGCAATTGTTTACTTCATTATGTTAGTGAATGTACAATTGATGCAAAAACATATTTGGCTGGCGTTGAAACATCTCTTCCACACTTTTTATAAAAGCTCAAAAAATTTAGAAAAACTCTCTCCAGTCTGCAACACCAGTTACTGGCGCAGCAAGGAACTTTTTATTTATCGTTGTTCAAGTGTATTCAGTTAATTGCAATTCTTTAGCTCAGCACACTAAAAAATATGACAACATAGTTAAGTGTATAACTGTGTTAGATGATGTTTTGCCGCAGATTATTTCCTGTGTGTGTCGAGATAGTGAGTCAAGACTGCTGCCGGGTACAACACGTCCCTACCATCTTACGCATGTACATTGCTGCCGGTACAACACGTCCCTACCACCTTACGCATGTACACTGCTGCCGGGTACAAAACGTCCCTACCATCTTACGCATGTACACTGCTGCCGGGTACAACACGTCCCTACCATCTTACGCATGTACACTGCTGCCGGGTACAACACGTCCCTACCATCTTACGCATGTACACTGCTGCCGGTACAACACGTCCCTACCACCTTACGCATGTACACTGCTGCCGGGTACAAAACGTCCCTACCATCTTACGCATGTACACTGCTGCCGGGTACAACACGTCCCTACCATCTTACGCATGTACACTGCTGCCGGGTACAACACGTCCCTACCATCTTACGCATGTACACTGCTGCCGGGTACAAAACGTCCCTACCATCTTACGCATGTACACTGCTGCCGGGTACAACACGTCCCTACCATCTTACGCATGTACACTGCTGCCGGTACAACACGTCCCTACCATCTTACGCATGTACACTGCTGCCGGGTACAAAACGTCCCTACCATCTTACGCATGTACACTGCTGCCGGGTACAACACGTCCCTACCATCTTACGCATGTACACTGCTGCCGGTACAACACGTCCCTACCACCTTACGCATGTACACTGCTGCCGGGCCAACACGTCCCTACCACCTTACGCATGTACACTGCTGCCGGGTACAACACGTCCCAACCATCTTACGCATGTACACTGCTGCCGGGTACAACACGTCCCTACCATCTTACGCATGTACACTGCTGCCGGGTACAACACGTCCCTACCACCTTACGCATGTACACTGCTGCCGGGTACAACACGTCCCAACCATCTTACGCATGTACACTGCTGCCGGGTACAACACGTCCCTACCACCTTACGCATGTACACTGCTGCCGGGTACAACACGTCCCAACCATCTTACGCATGTACACTGCTGCCGGGTACAACACGTCCCTACCACCTTACGCATGTACACTGCTGCCGGGCACAACACGTCCCTACCATCATACGCATGTACACTGCTGCCGGGTACAACACGTCCCTACCATCTTACGCATGTACATTGCTGCCGGTACAACACGTCCCTACCACCTTACGCATGTACACTGCTGCCGGGCCAACACGTCCCTACCACCTTACGCATGTACACTGCTGCCGGGTACAACACGTCCCTACCATCTTACGCATGTACACTGCTGCCGGGTACAACACGTCCCTACCATCTTACGCATGTACACTGCTGCCGGGTACAACACGTCCCTACCACCTTACGCATGTACACTGCTGCCGGGTACAACACGTCCCTACCATCTTACGCATGTACACTGCTGCCGGGTACAACACGTCCCTACCATCTTACGCATGTACACTGCTGCCGGGCACAACACGTCCCAACCATCTTACGCATGTACACTGCTGCCGGGTACAACACGTCCCTACCGTCTTACGCATGTACTCTGCTGCCGGGCACAACACGTCCCTACCATCTTACGCATGTACACTGCTGCCGGGTACAACACGTCCCAACCATCTTACGCATGTACACTGCTGCCGGGTACAACACGTCCCTACCGTCTTACGCATGTACTCTGCTGCCGGGCACAACACGTCCCTACCATCTTACGCATGTACACTGCTGCCGGGTACAACACGTCCCTACCATCTTACGCATGTACACTGCTGCCGGGTACAACACGTCCCTACCATCTTACGCATGTACATTGCTGCCGGGTACAACACGTCCCTACCATCTTACGCATGTACACTGCTGCCGGGTACAACACGTCCCTACCACCTTACGCATGTACATTGCTACCGGGTACAACACGTCCCTACCACCTTACGCATGTACATTGCTGCCGGGTACAACACGTCCCTACCATCTTACGCATGTACATTGCTGCCGGGTACAACACGTCCCTACCATCTTACGCATGTACACTGCTGCCGGGTACAACACGTCCCTACCACCTTACGCATGTACACTGCTGCCGGGCACAACACGTCCCAACCATCTTACGCATGTACACTGCTGCCGGGTACAACACGTCCCTACCGTCTTACGCATGTACACTGCTGCCGGGTACAACACGTCCCTACCATCTTACGCATGTACATTGCTGCCGGTACAACACGTCCCTACCATCTTACGCATGTACATTGCTGCCGGGTACAACACGTCCCTACCATCTTACGCATGTACACTGCTGCCGGGCACAACACGTCCCAACCATCTTACGCATGTACACTGCTGCCGGGTACAACACGTCCCTACCGTCTTACGCATGTACACTGCTGCCGGGTACAACACGTCCCTACCGTCTTACGCATGTACTCTGCTGCCGGGCACAACACGTCCCTACCATCTTACGCATGTACACTGCTGCCGGGTACAACACGTCCCAACCATCTTACGCATGTACACTGCTGCCGGGTACAACACCTCCCTACCGTCTTACGCATGTACACTGCTGCCGGGCACAACACGTCCCAACTATCTTACGCATGTACACTGCTGCCGGGTACAACACGTCCCAACCATCTTACGCATGTACACTGCTGCCGGGTACAACACGTCCCTACCACCTTACGCATGTACACTGCTGCCGGGTACAACACGTCCCTACCATCATACGCATGTACACTGCTGCCGGGCACAGTACGTCCCAACCATCACGCATGTACACTGCTGCCGGGTACAACACGTCCCTACCATCTTACGCATGTACACTGCTGCCGGGCACAGTACGTCCCAACCATCACGCATGTACACTGCTGCCGGGTACAACACGTCCCTACCGTCTTACGCATGTACATTGCTGCCGGGCAAAACACGTCCCTACCATCTTACGCATGTACATTGCTGCCGGGCACAACACATCCCTACCATATTACGCATGTACATTGCTGCCGGGTACAACACGTCTCTACCATCTTACGCATGTAGACTGCTGCCGGGCAAAACACGGCCCAACCATCTTACGCATGTACACTGCCGCCGGGCACAACACGTCCCTACCATCTTACGCATGTACACTGCTGCCTGGCACAACACATCCCTACCATCTTACGCATGTACACTGCTGCCGGGTACAACACGTCCATACCATCTTACGCAAGTAGATTGCTGCCGGGTACAACACGTCCCTACCGTCTTACGCATGTACACTGCTGCCGGGCACAACACGTCCCTACCATCTTACGCATGTACACTGCTGCCGGGTACAACACATCCCTACCATCTTATGCATGTACACTGCTGCCGGGCACAACACGTCCCTACCATCTTACGCATGTACACTGCTGCCGGGTACAACACGTCCCTACCATCTTACGCATGTACACTGCTGCCGGTACAACACGTCCCTACCACCTTACGCATGTACACTGCTGCCGGTACAACACGTCCCTACCATCTTATGCATGCACATTGCTGCCGGACACAACACGTCCATACCATCTTACGCATGCACACTGCTGCCGGGCACAACACGTCCTCACCATCTTACGCATGTACACTGCTGCCGGGTACAACACGTCCCTACCATCTTACGCATGTACACTGCTGCCGCGTACAACACATCCCTACCATCTTATGCATGCACATTGCTGCCGGACACAACACGTCCCTACCATCTTACGCATGTACACTGCTGCCGGGTACAACACGTCCCTACCATCTTACGCATGTACACTGCTGCCGGGCACAACACGTCCCTACCATCTTACGCATGTACACTGCTGCCGCGTACAACACATCCCTACCATCTTATGCATGCACATTGCTGCCGGACACAACACGTCCATACCATCTTACGCATGCACACTGCTGCCGGGCACAACACGTCCTCACCATCTTACGCATGTACACTGCTGCCGGGTACAACACGTCCATACCATCTTACGCAAGTAGATTGCTGCCGGGTACAACACGTCCCTACCATCTTACGCATGTACACTGCTGCCGGGTACAACACGTCCCTACCATCTTACGCATGTACACTGCTGCCGGGCACAACACGTCCCTACCATCTTACGAATGTACACTGCTGCCGGGCACAACACGTCCCTACCATCTTACGCATGTTGATTGCTGCCGGGTACAGCACGTCCATACCATCTTACGCATGTAGATTGCTGCCGGGTACAACACGTCCATACCATCTTACGCATGTAGATTGCTGCCGGGTACAACACGTCCCTACCATCTTACGCATGTACACTGCTGCCGGGCACAACACGTCCCTACCATCTTACGCATGTACACTGCTGCCGGGTACAACACGTCCCTACCATCTTACGCATGTACACTGCTGCCGGGCACAACACGTCCCTACCATCTTACGCATGTACACTGCTGCCGGGTACAACACGTCCCAGCCATCTTACGCATGTACACTGCTGCCGGGTACAACACGTCCCTACCATCTTACGCATGTACACTGCTGCCGGGCACAACACGTCCCTACCATCTCACGCATGTAGATTGCTGCCGGGTACAACACGTCCCTACCATCTTACGCATGTACACTGCTGCCGGGCACAACACGTCCCTACCATCTTACGCATGTACACTGCTGCCGGATTCAACACGTCCATACCATCTTACGCATGTAGATTGCTGCCGGGTACAACACATCCCCACCATCTTACGCATGTACATTGTACAGTTTTGAATTATACGGCCATTGCAATAAGTGTGACGCGTTGAAGAAAATGTTTAGCTTTGGAATTATAACTTTGGTTTTATAAAGTAAAACAATACTACTTTATGTTTTGTTTGACTTTGATCTATTGTACTGGTAATATTGATTCTTGTTACTGCACCATGGTATTTTATAACACCCAAACTTATAAAACGTTATTATTACAAAATATGGAAAGAAACGTCTCTAACAAAGTATTTGATTACTCGTTATTATATTTCTCCAGGTAAAACCCCCCTCGCATACCCCAGGTAATAATTTTATATCACGCACTCAAAAGGCCCAAAGATAGTTTTCTTTTAAAACCGTATCATCTAGGTACAAGCGTATCTGTTCACAAAAATAAATGAAGTCAGTGCTGTATGATGTAGCTACACTTATCAACAATATACGGTGCATTCAGCATTCAGTCGCGTAGGTACAAACCCAGGAGGCCCGGGCAAGACTGATTTTTGTAGCGTTGTCAACAATACATTTTATGATGTAGCCTCTATGGTACAACACGGTGTTTTCAAGTAGGCCTACCTCTACAGATTGGACATGATGACAATTTAGTGGAATAATGGGAATTATTGTAATTGAATAAAGCCATGTTGCTCTTATATGAAATGAAATCTTCTTTATTGACACAGGTTGAATCTTGAGTTTAGAAAACTCTTTACAGATTCCTTAACTTACATTTACAATCAAGAATTGGAAATATGTCTTATATACTAACTTATATACTAACTGAGTACTAATAAATAATGAAAACAAAATTGGAAGAAACATGATAACATACATGATATGGTACATGATAGTACAACATAGAAACGTGTTGATAAAGAGTTGTTTGAGCAAGATATTACATCATTTAGATTACGTATAAATATAATATGAAAAGTAGAATACATACAGAATACTAATAAACAGCACTAGTGATACCAGGAACATAAAAAAGTAAGATTATAATAACAACAAAATGTCAATAGTAGCCTGATTGTACTTATTGTAGAAATAATAAGTGGCAAAGACAAAAAAAGGAGAACATGAAAGAAAAGATGTTTGATTATATTTTAATAACTTGAGGTTATGACTATGAAGCAAAATACCCCTAACATATTATCATAAAGAGAAGGGGAATAAATGAAGCAGGCTTATATAATGACATATGCTAATAATAGCATCATTTTGATACTATGACTTAAGGAAAGAACAGACAAAGTAGAGAAGTTAAGTAACACCATTATAATAATATGTAAACAATTAAATAAATAATAAATTTAAATAAACTTGCAAGGTAGATCAATGGAAAAAAAGAAGAAAAAGAAGAAGAACACAAGCCATATGTTAATGGCGAGGAGCTTAGAACAGAGTCTCTAACTTAGTATGTAAATATTCCTTTAAGGCAGCTTTAAATTGGTGCTTCTTCAGTGTTTTCAGAGAGTGCGGTAGATTGTTGTACAGTATTAGGCCGCTGTGCATTATGTTATCCTTGCCTCTTTGAGTGGTATTGATAGTGTGAAGGTGAAGGTAATGCTTGGTTCGAGTATTATGCTTATGATAGTTATGGTTGAATGTGAGGTTCAAGTTAGATATAGTTTCATTAATTATAACATTGTGAATAAAAAGGCAGGTTTGGTACTCATTAATAATAGCTGCATTAATAATAGCTGCATTACTATGACATTGAATCATATAAACCGAGTTTCTATTTTCGAAACAGTTGATAAACAACAGCGACATATTCGCACAGCCATTAGAATAATTCGCAGGCTCGAATATATGAGGAGGGAAGTGAGCCGAACCATTCAATACAGTCGCTCTACCACAATCGAATCGCGTTCTATTTATCTCACCCTCACGTCTGTTCTCTCGCGAACAAAACCTCGACCCTTGTATTAGTGAATGGAATTTATGAAACGTGTGTAAGCGTTTGCCCAAAACGCTTCGCAGGGAGTAACCACAAAACTGGGGTTAAATGTAGTGCATTTGAAAGAACAGCTAAATTTTCGATAGTGTTTTATGTTATCTGTTATCATGCGTTAGACGCCCCCTGCGTGCTATGTTGGGCACCCTTCCAACTCCCCTTGCCAGGGAATTAATGTCATTATCAACACACAACTTAAAAAAACGAATCTAAGCTTGAAAGCCAAGACCTCCTACAAGCATTTCCCTATTACCAAAATTATATAGGTGAACAGATTTTTTCGGTATCGATTTCTTTAATAGAGTCACGAAATGATGGTCACTTAAAATTAGGCAAATTGTATGACCATCTAGTAATTGGTGTATAGCGTTTTGTGAAGTAATATCCTGAACAGCTCGTATAGGCTTTCACTCAATGAAATGGTGCTTTGAGCGCGCTCGTACTAGTGACTGAAAACATTCCGATGAACAAACGCATCCTGACTATGCTAAACGGTTCAACGGTAGAATGCCATGCATCATAATGCGTGAAGCCTCACTCATGTGTCAGCAAGTGGGTGTAAAGTGGCGCGCTCTCCTCGCAGCTTCTCGCCGACACAGAATACAATTACCACCAAGAAATCAATGGTGATTGGCTTCCAGTGCTCTCCGCACCAATATTAGCATGCGTGTACAAAACGTGTGCTAATGAAACGCTATCATCTATCTTACTAAGGGCCGGTTTCCCCAGCTTTTAGCCGGTAAAGTGCCATTCACAATCAGTTGTAAGGCGTAATGTGTATTGTTTAATAATGTAATGTGTATGTTTCAATGCAACTGATCCCAACGCGTGGTAAAGCGTAAGGGGTGAGGCGTAAGAAGTTCAATCCTTTGACATTTCTTACGCCTTGCTCCACAAACCTTACGCCTTACAAGTGATTGTGAATGGGGCATCAGCGGAAATTCTCTACACCAAACATAACATGGCGACTGGCATGCATGCATCTAGAATACAATGTTTGTTGAAACCATGGTTACCAAACTGAGCTTACTAAATTGGAGTTAAACGAAGTTAGTGAATTGGAACTTAAAAAAAGTCCAATGAAACATGCTTTATGGTTTATGGCCACTTCCACGCGAAACAGTACATTCAAACATGAAACAAACTGAGATGACCACTTGAATGTTGTATCGAATAATCGAAACTTGGCGGTCTACACGCTGCACGGATTTTTATGTTCTCCCAACTAAGTCTATTACCGGTAATTATGGGGCCCGGGCATAGCAAGACTTTGTGTAAATATAACTTCAAAGTTACGAATCCGAGCATTTTAAAAGCACTGCAAAGCAATAGCTTCATATATTTAGCGCTTTAACTTGATTCTGCGTAAGATGTTTTTTATGCGAGTGTAGGCCTACTCTTGTTACTAGTTTGTAGTTTAAGCCCCCGTTTCCAGTTTCCTCGTTGCTAAGAGTGTTATCACTAGACGCGGGGTAGTTAAGCAAATTTATGTTTTGGATGGGGCAAGTTAAGTACTTTAAATCCATTGCAAGACTGCTGCTTGCGAAATGCACGATTTTGATACGTTTAGCTTCTTTTAAGCTCTTCTTCTCAATATTGCAAACTGAAACCAGATGGGAGTTTAAAACTACGTATTGAGTCATTCAGGCGTTAGTGTGTTTTGTAATTCATGTGTAGGCTAACTTAAATAACAAGTCATTACTTTATACAGATGTGTAAATATCTGTACACGTTTTTACACACTGTAGTTTATTATACTGATAACGTTACTTAAGATTAGAGATGCCTAACGTTATTAATATCGAAAGTCGATATCGTTTAATAATTGCGAATAGCCAACAACGATATAGACAGTTTCGCAAATTTTTAATGAAACACACTTTCCTTGAACGTGTTGGTCTTTGGCCCACACGAGAACAAATGGGATTGCTCAGCGCCCGTTCACCCCTCATGTAAAAACACTAGAACGTGTGACGCGCAGTCACAGCACCTCAACTAACAGACACATTTGCCCGCGGCCCTGGGCTATAGAGGCCTCCACTGAAGGCTCTAGCTCAGAACATAACTGGTAAGTATACATCCATGTTCTGACGTGAGCTAAGTACCGTATAGTGTATACACAGGTTCTACTCACGACTTGCGATCAAGTGCATCATAATAAAATAAAATACACATAGAGACACTCGAACTAGCAACACTATTATATTTGGAAAGAGAAAAATACAAAACGAAAAGAAAACAGAAAAGGTAAGTGTAGTAAACATATACGAGAACATGGAATTGCAATCATAAAAATGTAAGCTTTTAATGTGTGTAATATATAATAATAAAAACATGTTTCCATGAATCCCTGCTGTAACATGGTTGTACCTCATGTGTGCTCCTCTTCAAGCGATTAACGAGGTATATTGGGATGCTCATGCATAGTTGCATAGTTGGAAAGGAATGTACGAAGGCTGCTGTAAAGGGCTCAATCCCAGCCTGGCTGAGGAAAACTTCCAGAAACACCATCAGTCAGAATTGATTGTGACCGGTATTGAACCGGCTACCTCCAGGATCAGTCTCTCATCTTATCGCTGACCCACTTGTATCAGTGTGATATGTAATATTAATACTTCATTACACCTCAAGTTTCATTTTTATCTCTTATCAAATATCTCAAGATCACGGTCAGGTCATTGCCCTCTTCAACGACGAAGTGGTTATGGGTGTCACGGACGAAACTTAAGCATTCGTTAGGGATTTAGTCCGAAGGTATGTTTCATTTAAAGCAATGCATCATGTGACTATTAACATATAAAGCACAGCAGTGTGAATTATTTGATTCAATGGAAAAACGTAAAATAATGGGATTCGTAAGAAAATCGAATATTCGTAAATAGCTTGTAAATATAAACTCGTGTCTCCTATAGAAATATGATTGCGTTGTCTTGTCTCGTTTCAGCCCGATGAGTGGCTTTCGGCGTAATCAATCAATCCACATCCATCCATCCAGGGAGCCGAGACTATATATATATCTATGGCTGTACACAGAAGCGCTAAGCCGGCTCAGGCAGGCCGACATCCATCATTTCCTGTGACCTTCCATCGACGACTATCTCAGCGCGAGGCGAGCTCCTTTTTTGCCCGTTTTATTCTTCTTTTGAGCGTCTCACTCGACGGACGACGACACAGAAAAACCTGCTGAGAGAATCGATCATGGTGCATTGTCCGCGGGTACTCGCCCCCCCCCCCCCCCCCCCCCCCAAGGAACAGATTTAGCCCCCGAAATCAATGATCGATACGAACCGACTGGATTGTTTTTCCTTTTAAAATTAAATCTACACCTTCGAAATCGGAAGAATCGGCAGCAAATTCGCGCCAGTCTGTTTCTGAGTAGTCGGGTAGCACGAAGATCACCGGTATAGTAGCAGCTTACTTGAGTCAGGCCCGGTGTTTTAAGACACTGTAGTCGAGCCGTGTGCTAAAGCTTTAAGCTGGTCTTTAAACACAAATAATGCCTTTCTTAGAGAACTGAGTGGGGATGTATGATGTACGACTTGATGACGTGTGCTGATATGTTTGTGTTGCGATGGTTGTTTTTGAATTCGTACAGTCAACTTTTGAAAAAATGTTTCACGAACACATTGTAAAAGTTTATATTGTATAATACAAGAAGATTATCATTATATCTTATAATAATATTGATAAAAACATATTTCTAAATACTGTTTACAAAGGGAAAGCTTTGTAACATGTATAGAATATTTGTGTGGCCCGTTGGTCTCATTATAATGCATAAGTTCTAGGCTATGGAAATAGCGAATATAGCTTCAATAACAGTTTGGCATACGAGATATAGTTGTCGAGTACGTCGTTAAACAGTAAAAAAATAAAATATAACAGTTAGTTCTTTACTGAATTTGCTTTGGTGCAAGAAGCCAATATATGAAAGTCTGGCAACCGACTCAAGCATATTTAAGTTTTTAATAACGGTCTTTAAAATTAAAATGTGCTTTAGGAATAGTGAATAGAATGACAACGTGTGCAACGGTGCTTTGCATGGAGTCCAATGTAGCTGGCACATTATGTAAATCGGTTGGTTTGAAGTGTGATATTGGTCGACAGCGAACGATGAATCTGTAATTGTTTCCTGCCATCAAACTGAGCCGACCGACCAAGCAAAGCAGATGGATTGCCGCAGAGACGCCCACATTCTAATTGAAAATCCCAAACTTAGTCAGCTGACAGGGGATGTCTGAGGGAATGGCATGCAATGCAACCATGCTAATATCACGACACAGCGGCGCAACTCGGCCCGTGCTAAAGATACGTGGCTGGACGTGTGTTTATTACTGATGTAATGTTTGCGTCAATTTCATCCCGTACGAGAACTGTTATTGGCTTATCTATCTAAATGCGCATCTCCTCACTGTTAGTTACGTATGTGTCATGACCATTATCGCCCATAGGAATAATCATAACGCGAGAGATAAATCCGCCTGAAATAGGCATAGCTGAAGAATATTAACCGTGAAAACACGTTTCCATACCCGCATTCATGTTAATTAGTTTAGCGAGCAAGTGAACTGAGTTCTGTTGATGAACCCAATATATGTTCATCAATATATGTTATGCGTAGCTTTAGATAAGAAGAATAAATTTAAACTAAGTATTCATATCTTAATCTCATTTCACATAATATTCGAGATGTTTGATCTTTATTACTTATAGTTATACATGATTTAATGCATGATCTTTACTGTTTTCTCAAATTTGACTCATTAAATTCAATACAAAAATACCTTGTTTCAGAATTCTATAATATTCACAGTAATTTCTCAACTCAACTAAGGTTTAAGTTTAAGTTATACTTTGTGTTGTGCATTGTTGCAGTTTATATACAAAAATAAAATTCAATAAATAGCTGCGATACTTCAAGAGATTGCTTTTTGATTAGAAACAATCTAGTTGTGTTTGTAAGAGGTGTGCGACTATCTCAGCTGTATTTATTTCCTCTCTCTCTCTCTCTCTCTCTCTATTGTAGAAGTGAATGTCCCGCGTAGCGAGTTTTAATATAATCAGTCCTCAGTCGTATCCTTCCCGCGCCGGTAATGTGGCGGAATGAACGAACTGTCTTGATACGGATACGCGCCCCATAAAGCTCAGCGCTGCTCGAGCGCCGGGTACGCGTCACACTCACACCCAGACCCGCTGTTTTGTAAACACGCTCCGCTCTGTCATGCTCATACATTATTGACAGTGATATTGCTACCCGCACCTTCTACCCGTAAGGAACGATACGTATTTCCAAACAATATCTATGTTCCGTTCCGTTCTTTGTAAAGGGTGATAACGACAGAAGTGACTCTTTGACGTACACATCATAGGCTCATTTTCTTTCAGAACTATTTAAGACGGTGTAAAGATTGTTACTAATTTAACTTCGTCTTTTAGTTCGTTTTCTTTCTTTAATAAAAATGACAGAGGTATAGATAAAACCAGCAGAAGTGGGGTGTACACATGGAATCTCAAAGATGAAAGCATTGCTTGCATCTTGTTATTTATGTTATCGTTTTATATTTTATGCTACTAGACTAGGATATTGATATGGACGTTAGATTACCATTAGTAAATTAGCAGACAAGAATTTATAATGAGCAACAAGGATCCTTCACGAGAGAAAGACCTTTTTATGGCTCAGCTTCAACGCACTCGTTGAATTCCCATTTTACCTAATGCAGTTTAATTAAATTTTCTTTGTACACAGCAAACCGCAGGTAAGCATTTATTACACGTCTTGTTGAATGAATAAAAATTGTGTTAATGTTTTCAAATTTAAATATAGTTTTCTTAAAAGTTGTTCAACTAGTTTAATTTAAAAACTGTTCACATTTTTTACCAGAGAAAATGATGAGTGTGGTTGAATTATCAAGCATTTTGATTGTGTATTAAACAAGAAAATGTTGGTAATTCCGAACGACTTCTTCAAACAGCGAAGCTCATTTGAATTAAATCCTCGCACTCGCTTCTTTCACCACAGAAACATGATATAACTTTTCAATCTATATTTTTTATGCTATCCACAAGTCGCGTTGTTGTACAACATTGTACAATTATATTATTATCTACTCAATAAATAGCTATACTCACTTCAATCCAATCTTGATCCATCCATTGATGTATTGATGATATACAAAAACAACATTATTAACAACAACAACAGCAACAACAGTAACATCTGGGGATGTTTGACGATGGTACATTTTATAACTATATTTTAGCAACAGTTTTATCATACATTCTGAACTTCTTGAATTTACCAATACTTTCGTTTCCCTAGGTTGTTACATAGGCCTACCCGTGTTACAAATACAGCTCGCAACCCGATGGCTTCAGGCTTAAACCTCTTGACTCTATCATGACTTAGAGCATTTTTATCGCAAGGTGCAGCTCGCAATAGAACGGCTATGTTGGTGCAGCCATAACTCTGGGACGAGCCCCCCCCCCCCCCCCCTTCCACCACCCATACGCCCTTAGCCACGGCTGCACGGGTGCACGGAGAATTATGATCTCTCAATATGCGTGGGCCGGCCATGGAAATAAGCCGGGTTTCATCTGATCAATATAGCAACAGTGATGCAAATTGGTACTAACTCATGAAAAACGCTGAAGAATTTTTTGGCAATGTATTTAACAAATCCAAACACTCATTATTCTTTTTTAGTTTTGACTTAATATATTATATCATTTTTCTAAATTGCTTAATTGTGTGTTGGTAAATATCATAATTCTTATATCGTGTTTCTCTTTCTAGAATTTTGTCCCGTATTTTCACAATTAATTATAATATTTAAATTTCTCCTGTATTTATTAGCATGTAATGACTTTCAAAGACTACATGTGCACGGTCTAATTGAATAGCAACATGCCTTCATTGTTTTATAGTGTATTCATCTCTTTCCCCGTTGGTACATTAGTTTAATAACTAAATAGGATATACATAAAAGTATACATATGTAACCACGTGAGCTATTATAATGGCCGCAATAGCTTTTAACTATACCATTTGTGTAAGATGAGTGCATCATTACTTCACAGTATCATTAAGGAAAGTACGGCTGGCGCTGAGAAGTTGTGCTCGCTCTAAGTTGTATAGCGGAGATATTAGACACCAACACACGCAGATAGCCTTAGTACCGGACATTTCTATGCAAATTATCAAAACTTTGTCATTTAGCTAGTTAACGCGATAACAATCGCAAAGAAAACTAGAGAAACTACCTTATTTGAACTAGACGAACACTGGTTGGACTGGCTGGGAGGGAGTGAGCAACAGATAAGCAAAGTTCCGCATTTAGCTGGCCTCGCTCGTCTCGCACTGCTGATGGTATTTAGGCTTTCCGTATCATCTTGGCCAACTAATTGATTCTTTACCTTTTACTGCATCCAATTGTATCTGATGAAATGTTTTAGTAATTAATGAAAGTGATGTGCAACGATTTGTTTCAATATAGTGAGGGAAGACAAAACAAAGACATTACAACTTTTAAAGCTATTCAGAGATAATTTGTTGTTGTAGCGGATGGAGTTATTCAAACGTTAATTTCGTGAATAACAATTTCATAATTATAATTGATGTGTATTTATCTTTAAGCTGTACAGCACGGTGTAACGTATAATTTTTTTTGAATCCTGCTTTCACACTATTGGTTCTAAAGCCAATCTTGAGCCACAATCATAAATCCCAAATTCGTGGCATTTTCTAAAAGCATCTCTTTACTCGAAATGTAACATACATACTTCATACTAATACTCTGAAGTTTGGTGATTTCGTAAAGAAAATCCTGCGGGGTAATAATCAGTCTTTAGTACTTGTATAAAGTCATTGCGTCTAATGTTATAATTTTTATGTTTCACAGATACAGACTCGATGATATGTAGAATATATGGAAAGAAGAAGAATGACTATGAGACGAGGTATTGGGGCATAGTGACCTACACCGAACAACTTGGCATTCCTATGGTGATAATCTGTCTACAAGACAACTGCTTGGACCTGCAGGATGGCTACATTGAGCAGTGCACCACGCAACTTGGCATTCCTAGTGATAATCTGTCTACAAGACAACTGCTTCGGACCCATCAATGTAGCCACCCTGGCTACATTGATCTAAACTGCCGAGTCACAGAGGATGTAGATCAAAGGATTGTGTAATGAAGTGAACTCTGGGAGACAATGGCGGACAGGCCATTTAATTGAATTTCCACTTTGTTGTCCAGAGTAAAGAATTTGTCCGATCTCCTTTTTGTATCCGCTACATCGCCGAGTACATTACTGGAGGCGAGTGACGCGTCTAGGGCGGGTAGAGGGGGTGATTATACTGGCGTGTGCGGTCACGGCGGTTGATGGGTGGGAGCGAGGGGGTGAGACGAGGCCATCATTGATGAGACAGAGATAAGACGGTGGTTTGTGAAGGGGTTATTGCAATATCACTGAGGTGGGCGATGTACGTGCTGGGGTAGATGTTATGACTGTTCAGACGTTGTTAACCTAATGAGGGAATTACTAAATTTGATTTGTGTGTTTCTTGAATGTGTATTTTGATTATAATGTACGCAATGAGTGATTTACAGCACGTCTTGGTAAATTAAGAGATCAGTGAAAGGAACTCTTCTAATTATTACGCCAACAAAAGAATATCGTACAAAATATAAACAGTTTATATTCATCACTATTGATGCCTCGTCAACTAAGCAATAACAATACGAAGCTGATCCACTTGTGAGTGTAGATTATCTACGACCGACCTCAATTGTAAGAGCGATCCACAACAAATAATTACCACAAAGCCCTTCCAGTCAAACTGTTCAGTACCTGTTGATACTGCACTGAAGTATAAACACACAGTTAATATAGGCCTCGGCTAAGACATCTTTCCACTTAAACTATTGCTTCAAATAAAAAATGCTAACCGTATAAAATTATACATTATGCAAAAATGGATTAAAATTAAAATAAAATAAAATTTGGAATTTAATTAAGAGGTCAATTAGACATACAAATATATTAAAATTGCAATAATAGACAGATCGTGTTATGAGTTTAAATGACGCAAAAAGGAAATATGAAATCAAAACAAGAACGGGATAACACGTACTTATATATAAAGAAATTTTAGATGTAACTTTAATTCCTATAATATTATCCGTTTATATAATATTTGTTAGTATCTGAGGCAGAGTCGATATCTCAACAAGGCTGTCATAGAATTAGTATTGCTTGCAGCCGTCTCATCAGGCGATGTACATATTAGGACCGGAAGTGGGGGGGTCTATCGACAAGTGCGCGTTTGATGCCTTGAAGCGATGACGGAAGTACTTGTTGACAAATGAGGAAACTTATCTCGTGATCATGATCATTTTATCCGCGTGTTGTAGAGATTGGTGCCTGGAGGTTTCTGAACGGTTTAGAGTCTGCGATCATCGCTTTAGAGCGCAGACACAATGAGTAACGGTCTTCTTTTTAGTTCCTATGTGATCCCGCCTTGTTACGACTAACAAAGCCCATTGTAACGTATGTTATACGACGCGTAGTCGTTTCAGGAATGGTCAATGTTGGAGTGTTTCATACTTCCTATCCGGAAATAATAACACAATTAAATTCTTTGTATATAATTATTAAGTATTCCTTTCGAACGCTCATTAAATACATTTACGGGAAACGATGGCCAACTAATGGACATATATCTGGTATTATCCTACTCAAGTATGTTTTGTAAAAGATAAATCTCTAGAGCACACTATTCTGTGACAAACAGCGCAAGTTGACTTGTTTGACGGTTTAACTAAGAGTCAGACTTGGAGCAAATCCCTTTTGTTAATATCGGAAAAGATTCGGTCGGAGTGTGCTTTGTAAAATGTTTGTCAAACGTTTTTTAAAAAAATTTGCACAGCTTCTAGATACTTTATTGAAAAATATTATCTTCGCACGTTTTAATATATTTCTTTATAATATACATCAACTTAAACGTAATATCATTTGTAAAAATAAAAATATATATCAGAATTGTCGGTCCGACTATAATTTATTATATCCATAACCTAGACTACAGAATAAAATTAACTTGAAATGTCTTGATTATATCATTATGATTAGATCTGGCATAGAATCGAATACGACACTCCTCTAACTCCAATACAAACAATTGCGTGTTATAATAATATGTGACGGCCGTAACTCTTGTTGGCCTCGCCACTCGTCGGCCCTGACAGAGTAAGACAAGATCAGTGGACGCTCAGCCGGGCACGCGCGCTCGTTTATCACATCATATGAATCAAGATCAGGTGAGACAGGCGGTAAGGAGAGAGACGCAACTCTGGCGATATCTTGCTCACTAGCACAACGTTCGTTCAATGCATTGCTCCTCATGCACGTTACATTCTACACACTTGGCCACCTCCACCAAATGTATTAATACTATTAATGTGCTGATCAGCGTTGATGTTGGTCGTGATCGGCACCTCCACCAAATGTATTAATATTATTAATGTGCTGATCAGCGTTGATGTTGGTCGTGCTCGGCACCTCCACCAAATGTATTAACATTATTAATGTGCTGATCAGCGTTGATGTTGGTCGTGCTCGGCACCTCCACCAAATGTATTAATATTATTAATGTGCTGATCAGCGTTGATGTTGGTCGTGATCGGCACCTCCACCAAATGTATTAATATTATTAATGTGCTGATCAGCTTTGATGTTGGTCGTGCTCGGCACCTCCACCAAATGTATTAATATTATTAATGTGCTGATCACCGTTGATGTTGGTCGTGCTCGGCACCTCCACCAAATGTATTTATATTATAAATGTGCTGATCAGCGTTGATGTTGGTCGTGCTCGGCACCTCCACCAAATGTATTTATATTATTAATGTGCTGATCAGCGTTGAATGTTGGTCGTTCTCGGCACCTCCACCAAATGTATTAACATTATTAATGTGCTGATCAGCGTTGATGTTGGTCGTGCTCGGCACCTCCACCAAATGTATTAACATTATTAATGTGCTGATCAGCGTTGATGTTGGTCGTGCTCGGCACCTCCACCAAATGTATTAATATTATTAATGTGCTGATCAGCGTTGATGTTGGTCGTGCTCGGCACCTCCACCAAATGTATTAATATTATTAATGTGCTGATCAGCGTTGAATGTTGGTCGTGCTCGGCACCTCCACGAAATGTATTAACATTATTAATGTGCTGATCAGCGTTGATGTTGGTCGTGCTCGGCACCTCCACCAAATGTATTAATATTATTAATGTGCTGATCAGCGTTGATGTTGGTCATGCTTGGCCCCTCCACCAAATGTATTAATATTATTAATGTGCTGATCAGCGTTGATGTTGGTCGTGCTCGGCACCTCCACCAAATGTATTAATATTATTAATGTGCTGATCAGCGTTGATGTTGGTCGTGCTCGGCACCTCCACCAAATGTATTAATATAATTAATGTGCTGATCAGCGTTGATGTTGGTCGTGCTCGGCACCTCCACCAAATGTATTAATATTATTAATATGCTGATCAGCGTTGATGCTGGTCGTGCTCGGCACCTCCATCAAATGTATTAATATTATTAATGTCCTGATCAGCGTTGATGTTGGTCGTGCTCGGCACCTCCATCAAATGTATTAATATTATTTATGTCCTGATCAGCGTTGATGTTGGTCGTGCTCGGCACCTCCATCAAATGTATTAATATTATTAATGTCCTGATCAGCGTTGATGTTAGTCGTGCTCGGCACCTCCATCAAATGTATTAATATTATTTATGTGCTTATCAGCGCTGATGTTGGTCGTGCTCGGCACCTCCACCAAATGTATTAATATTATTAATGTGCTGACCAGCGTTGATGTTGGTCGTGCTCGGCACCTCCACCAAATGTATTAATATTATTAATGTGCTGATCAGCGTTGATGTTGGTCGTGCTCGGCACCTCCACCAAATGGATTAATATTATTTATGTGCTGATCAGCGTTGATGTTGGTCGTGCTCGGCACCTCCACCAAATGTATTAATATTATTAATGTGCTGTTCAGCGTTGATGTTAGTCGTGCTTGGCACCTCCACCAAATGTATTAATATTATTAATGTGCTGATCAGCGTTGATGTTAGTCGTGCTCGGCACCTCCACCAAATGTATTAATATTATTAATGTGCTGATCAGCGTTGATGTTAGTCGTGCTCGGCACCTCCATCAAATGTATTAATATTATTAATGTGCTGATCAGCTTTGAATGTTGGTCGTTGTCTGTTGGACTGTGTCATAAGTGTACATATACCCACTAACGCATGCAATTTGCCCACTACACTTTCTGACTAATTTGAAGACAACCGATGATTATTCATTGTATATATATATGCGTAGCGACTTCACATAAGCGCATACTCAAACGCCCCTGTTCATTTTAAAACACGAATATATGTGATATATTTGTATATGCATGTCCAGTACTTAAATATACAATGTAAGCACTTATAATAAACACGTTCAAACAACCTTAAATATATATATGTTATTCTGTAGGTTTTCGCGAACTGAAGAAGATGTAGTACTAGGTTCTCGGGTTGCTGTCCACGTAACTTGCTCTCTAGACACTGGTTGCTGGCCCAGAAATGGGCCATTGTCATTGTCTCGACGTTTCGGCAAAATCGCATTTGCCATCTTCAGGATGATCCGTTGGTTTCAGAGGCTGAGAACCGACAATGGCCCCTTTCTGGGCCAGCAACCAGTGTCTAGAGAGCAAGTTACGTGGACAGCAACCCGAGAACCTAGTACTACATATATATATATATATGCTATCTAATAATATTTTGGTTGTGTTATGTTTATTTACAATTTAAACTGATGTGAAAAACAGTTTTTATTTAAAAGGCACAGTTAACTCTGAACTCATTAAATTACTAAAATGTTAACATACCTTTGTTAATTAGACAGAAACCTGTGAGTCTTTAGGTTTTGCTTCAGTCAGTGAATTTAGTAAAACGTGCTTAGAAGCACAATAACGGCTAAGATCGTCAACCCAAATAGTGTTTTAATTTGCATGGTCTGGTTGCAACGATGTTTAGATTAAGAACCTTGAGTATCAAACAAACATACGAAAAGTTAGAGGGCATCGCCGAGAAAAACATTATTTTCCTCTAGAGTTTGTTGAAATGTTGGTAGGAAATTGCTCAGTCTTTCGTTTGACCGAACACGTAATAAGTCGCGATATATATAAACGAGAACCTTCTTTTATCCAACATGCAACTCAACTCAACTCAACTCAACTCAAGCCACGCTTTCCTCCTCGTCTACTGAGACAGAAAGTTGATAGGTCACTTTTCTGTTGGACGACTAAGTCGGTGGCTTTGGGGGTGGATTTGGGGCCCTGGGGTCTGGTTGTCTGACCCGGTTCAACTAAGAACTAGGATTTATTCAACGGCTTGGGACACGCCAGACAAAAGAATCCAATTAATTACGCTTTGACGGAAAGAAACTTACGTGTTTGGCTTCGTAATTAGTCTCTGGAACACTTTTGTCCTAAAATAAATCTCGACCATAATTAGATGAAGATTCAAATATAATCAGTGATGTGGCTGGATCCTAAAATATTGAACTCGCCGTTTTGGAGAACAATTGTTCACAATAATCATTTTAAAAATTTCATTCAATCATGATCTACATCCCCAGTATGTGTACGCCAATAGTAGGCCAATAGTAGGCCAATAGTAGGCCAATAGTAGGCCAATAGTAGGTCTATAGTAGGCCAATAGTAGGACAATAGTAGGACAATAGTAGGCCAATAGTAGGCCAATAGTATGCCAATAGTAGGCCAATAATAGGCCAATAGTAGGCCTACTAAATAGGGACGTGTGGACCGTTGTTGCAACGATGTTTAGATTAAGAACCTTGAGTATCGAACAAATATACGAAAAGTTCAAACCAGTTAGTTTACAGTTGAAACTATTGTTAAAACATGCCATGGCTGAGTGAAATGTTATGGTGACAGAACAATTACTATGCTGGTTATTTCCTGTGAAGACGAGGGCTCAAAGGTTTATGTTAACACTAGCTTAAATAAAAGCTAATTGTATTATAAAATAACCTAGAGGATAATGCCAAGCTTAAGCCATCCAAATCAGCCAAAAATAACAAAAGAAACAATAATAAACGGGCGATGACGGAAGGTCATAGGGCAGTATCTTTCTTTTTACGGTGTTGGTAACCCTTATATCACGAGATTTCCGGTAGCTGAGAGCTAAGCTAAACCACATTGTGTCTTGTCCTTTTGGTCGTTAGTCTTATTAAATGATTGCTAATCTTAATACTCAACATGTCGGTTATAAAAGGAAACAACACATTGAAAGTTCAAAGTCAAAACAGGTTGCAAAATAAACATACACATTCACATCAGAAAAGAAAACACTTGCATCTCGGTGGCGTAGCTTAAACAACTATGTTTCGTTTAATCGTAGTTGTAATTGAGCACATTTGAAGAACAGATTTAGATAAATTTTACTCCGCCATTAAGTTTTTAACGATGTCCTTGTTTTGACGAATCTATGCCCACCATTTTAGGAGGACATTTTGTTGTGCCATATTTTTAAAGAATTGCAATATCTCTGTAGAAACAACTCAATATTGGAAGGACTATAATCTTAACGCAGCGAAGTACGTCAGTAATTTATTGCATAAACTCCCTAATTAAGTAGAGCAGAAGCAAGCCTGACTTTTTTTAATTTTTTAACTAAGACCCACTTTCAAAGGCATAAATTTCATATTGACATATTCAACTTGCACATCGAAAAAATCTATGCTTAGGTAAAAATATATATATAAAAAACCATTATAATAACGAACTCAGTGGCAAGTGGGCTTTTCATGCTATACCAAATCTTGGGTATGGTTTGGTGCTGGGTCACAACATACCATATAAGCGTACAAGGTCGTTCAATATGCAATTGACTCGCGACCTTCCCACGTCAGCTGTTGTACCCTTATTAAAGTAAGCCTTCTTATTCATTGTTTACTAGGAGGTATGTTATGTGATGCCTCTACTTCACACAAAATGCATACGGATGTACACATGGTGATGATACAGTCTTAACGTCTCATATATTGCACCTGTGTTAATGGAGATATAGTCTTAACGTCTCATATATTGCACCTGTGTTAATGGAGACGACAAGTGGTTTACGACGATCAAAATGCCAATGGACATTTAATGCCTAAGCCAGGATTCGAACGTAGAACGCAAGGACCGCCGTTTACTGGAATAACACCTGATCTATCTCGACCAACTGGCTGCGGTGGATACATAATGGTAGTTATAATATCCTAATGAACAGTGGGGTACATACTAGGCTGGATGTCTTAATGACTAGCAGTAGGAAATTTAATACCTTACAAAGAATATTCTACAAAACACTTTTATTTAATATGTTGAGCATAGTTATTTCCCATTCTGTCATGTAAAATGTACCGAGGAATAATGAATCATTATTTTCAAAGTAGGTCGCGGATATCCATCAAATGACTGGAGCTCAAGTGTTTGTCTAATGACACGCTTATAACTCTGCTCTAACTACGAGCTTTCAGAAAAAGGAATAACTAATAATTTTACACGTTTTACTAGAAAAATTTGCGCTAAAGTAAAATGAGTGTAACTATGTCGATAATTATATTTCAGTGTATTTTATCTAAACTGTTACGTTTTACTGTGCTGCAGCGAGTCACTGATAATACTAATTGATCAAAGAACGGGAGATTCATTAATTAGGGTAACAAAGAAGAGACTTTGTAACATTACACCAATATTGCACATGAAATATTTCCAAGTGTTATTTTTTACATTGGTAACTCAAAATGTTGTCAATCAAATTAAAAGATGATTGTTTCAACAAAGGCCCTCATTCTCTTATTTTAATGTAAGTATTTTTGTTGATGTTTTTGTAACTATTACCAGCAGTTTAGTGGTGATAAGAGAGACCACAGCAATATCACTAATAGTGTAATAGGAGTGGGCGTTCGTGCAGCCCCATGATTGGACGAGCCTCAATTGACCCCGTCACATCCATCTCGCTCTGTGCTTGCTGCAACTGACGTGTCGAGTAATTAGTTGTGCTATCAGCCCACTTATCACCTCTCCAAGCCATCTTAACCCTCTTCAATTACTGAGTTATGGAAGACTACAGTTCACAATGCTAATCTTATGATAATTGCTTTAAATTGGGATCAGAGTTTCAAAATGGTGCTTGAGTGCGATTGTCTCTACGCATATGCCTACTAACTCGCACACGCACATCAGTTTCTTGTGCCTGGGTTCAGTTCCATAAGCTTTTACCCTCACTGCAGCCCCCAAAAACCGATGATCCGAGATAATCATTATTCTTCCCCCATGCACTAAAGAGTACTAATTACATTCTGAAACGGTTGCGTCATGCGCATTACTTCTACTAACACTTGTTCGTACTTGTTACATCGTTCCTCGCTAAACTGGTCAAAAACATTCATAATTAAGTCAATGTTTAACTTGGTTTCATCCAGTGGTAGTTCGTACGATGTTCTAGTATTGTACACATAAATCTGGCGGTGCTAAAGGCGACTGTAAACACGATCTAGCAAACATACACGCGTAGCCCATAATAGAGGGCAAAAATAATTAAAGTTAATTGTATCGACAATACTTTTCGATAAAATAAACTTAAATAAAACCTACATAGATCTTTTAAGTAATTCATTTATTGTATGTTTTGTCTTTTTCACACCCTATCCAAAGAATCGCAATGTAAGGAACAATAAATGTAATAATACATTTCACCGTTTATTAAATACATCAGAGAAAGGATTATCACGTGACAAACAGTCATTGTTTGAAATATTGTAATATTGGACGTCTTAGATATCAAACGTATACACGATATGCTTTGCTTGTTAATATTTGCACTCGACAAAATATTTGCTAACATCTTCGAACCTGCTAAATAAAGTTCGCTGTTGTATAGAAACTTACAAATCTGCATAAAAATTTCAATCCATTATTGTTTTCGAAGTAAGCCTACTGTACATAATGACAATGGTTACTAAAGTTCCAAACTTGTGCTTCAGTACTTGTTCGACAGAACGAGCTAAGCGATGGCTGTTGGATCTGACAGGGAGGAAAGTTTTCGCCACTAAGTCCAACTACACAGGTAGGAGTAGACGTCGCAGTCATGTTTGTAGCTTTCGAAACATTATTTACTTGCGCAAGACGAGGATTTGTGAAATGTTTGTTTTAAAGGGCCTCAAGCTCGTAACAAAGTTCTACATCAAAGAGAGGCAAGACATGGAATTTGACGTAAAACTGATGTACGGATAGCAAACTTGTTGCCAAGTCTTGTGATTGTAGATATCTTGCTGCATTCTTGGCATATTTATATGCAACAGAACATGTTTCTGTACTCGGAAACTAACAACCGTTGCAACACTAATAGAACAACAGTATGTATAGGAAAGTACAGAAAAACAATTTTATGCATTTCGAAAAACAATAAATCGATAATGTATATTTTTAAGATAGTCTGGTGAGGTAAAGGAAGAAGAAAAAAGTAAGTTATATGAAACATATGCCTCAACCAAATTGGTTTTAAAAAACGCTTTCAGTTTCTCAAAATAGAATATTTGATACAGATATTTCGTGCGTTGCCTTGTATTAATGTTTCAGAGAATGTAAATAATCAAGACATTTTTGATACTTTTTGACGTACACATGCGTGAAATTGTTTTTAATTAAAATTGTTGTGAATTGAAAATATAGCCTGTATTATTCTGTCTTCTTGTAATTGTAGTACTAAACGAAACACCGCCTTATAATATAAGGTGTTCACATCCCAAGAACCTAGCTGTGAGTGAGGCTTAAAACCTCACAACCTTTCTGTGAATTCGGCTCAGCTGAGGTTTAAAATACATGAACGAAAATTATAAGAAACAAATAAACCAAATATAAAGCCAAATAAATTAAATTTCTCTTTTAAAGTGGGCTTATGAATATAACATGAAACCGTAGCCGTCAGCATTAATGCCTCTAAGATATTACTGAAAGTAAAGTGTATGTTTGCGCCCTCAGAGTGTAAAGTAAAGCAGGACTTAACTTTCTTCTTAATGAGAGTTCTTGCATATTGACGCCGCTAAAGTTGTTCCTAATTTTAAGACTTCCCTCGTGAGACTACGACATTCACTCGGGCTACGTATACAACTAATCCCTTCAAAACCAGTGCAATAGGCATTTAGTATTATTATAGCTATATAAAACAATACATATGGATAATCACAAATGACGAGATTTTTTATACTCTTTAATCATGTTTCATTTTTTGATTATTGTCCATGAATTAAAGATATCCTATCAGTGTTGTCACTCGGCCGTCTAGCGAGCTTGTGCATTGTTGTCTGCGCAAGCGTCAAGGACGAACACTAGGAAGAATAGTTCACTGAGGTAATCATCATAACTCATGTTACTTGGCCGAGGTGACGGGTGAGTCAGAACTGTCCCACTCGTAAGTTTCCCCATTGTAAATCGTATGATTTTTAATAACATGATAGCACATCTAATAAGTAATATATTTCTCAGCTTTACACGTTCCTTTTTTGCACGTTGCGATGAAAAAGTAACTCTATAGAAAGTGTGTTGCTTTTTGAATAATACGAGATAAAGTAATATGCACATTATTAAAATATTCCAGCACAAAATTATTCAAGATTAATGTAAGAAAAATAAAGTGAAAAAAATCGAAGATAAGTTGAAATCACTTAACAAGATGTTCCCCCCCCCCCCCTTCTCTTCCCTCCTCTTCGTCACCCACCGCTCTACCGCAGCTTCGGCCGAATGCTTGGATCTTATTAAAAACAAAATGGCTACTTTTCTCTTTTCACGAAGAAATTACATTAAAAATCCATCAAGGAGATTGGAGTGTTAAGCTAGATGAAGAGAACAAATCTTTAGATTATTTTCTCATGTGCTGCGAGGAGGCTTTATAATGTCGAACTTTAAGTTTCAATAAGAAGAGTCGCGTTTGCAGGACAGATTGATACAAGTCATTGGATCCACTGTACAAGCATAATAGGGCTTTTACTCAACGTTGTTTTAATACAACTTCAGCTTTGATCGGTTCATATTTACACACGGAAAGATTCTTGTAACATTCATACAACACTAAGCTATAAACAAGAAGAATCAAGGAACCTTATGGACCTCGTACATTACGGCATGATCGTTAGCCCCAACCCAACTGGCAAATTATTGTATAATGTCTCATTGTTTAGTGTGACTGTGAGACGGGATAAACCGAGTTCTCGGTTATCCGAAGCTCCAATCAACCGGGTAATTCAGGTCTTACTCTATTCAGAACAATATCGACCAGAGTTGGTAATTTATTTGTGCCTGCTCAAATATGTGTAACGTAGTTTTCGTACAACGTCATGCATATTGCATATACACAATAACTGATCAGTTAGTTACCTAGTAGTTTTCAATTAGTGTTTAATCACAACTAAATATAATGTAAGCGATTGTGTAAAATGTAAAATTAGTACCGCAATGAACTCCATACAACATAGAATATAATAAGCTTCAATACGGCGTTATTCAGTTTACGTTTAATCACATTTACCACTGACGCTGTGTGTGCTGTGCATGCTCGTACATTACAGCTCGCCGGCAACGAAACAACAACAAACAATAACACCGTTTGCCCATCATGTTTTTTGGGTTTCTTCCAAACAAACAAACATTATTGACTTGAGTTATTTTCCAGTTACTGTTACAATAGAAGTAGCTTTGTTTCCAACCATTGATACCGTATATTATTCAATGTAACGAGTGAATGTGTTGATGATGAAAACACGGCTCATTGTTGTAACAACTGTCCCGCCCCGCTCACCGCAACAGCCATGTCCAGCGATACGGGGTAATGGCCGCTCGTGTTGGACATCGCATTGACTACATGACAAGGAAATACAATTACCAATCATGTTAGCTCACTACTTCCTGTTAGGATCATCTCTGTTTGTGACGTCGAGTTATGAAAAATTGGTCAATGAAATTCAGTTTAAAATTATCGAGTGCGTTGTTGTGGTAGGAATGTACATGGGCCATGCGTTGACGAGGAAATATTGTCCGAACTAATGACACTTTTATAGTGATTGATTAAGAGAGATGTTCAGTGTCCATTTGGGGCATTTTGAAACACCTCCGTGTAGTTGTGTGTCGGGTTGTGACCATACAGCTAAACGTGTAGGTCGAACCAAATGCAATCAAATCCTGTGATGGTCGTTCATACTCAAATATCATCCACTAGTATCGAACACAGTTTAACTGAATCGTCAATCAAAACAACAGTTTGCTGATAAAATCCCAATAGGGAAGTGTTTTTATTTTTGTGAATGGAGATAAAGACGGACTTTGTTCAGCTGGTGTCGTTATGTATAATCAACATGGTTATGTTCTTAAAATTATCAAAGCTCTATAGGTAAATAGGCCCATGTATATCTACATTTACTGTGAGGCGGCCAGCTCGCTGCTACATATGACGTGCAAGGCACACATATACTACACAACTAACTGCTGTGCTTGCGTTGTTGATTCACAACATATATAGGCTTGGTACTCCAATGATTGTAAATACAAGCACATAGCAACGTAGATAAATCATCTTTATAATTTACGATGCAATATTCGCCATTTCTACAATCGTTTACTATTATTTACAAATTATAATTATAACATTTTTTATTTGCATTTATTTTTTCATCTTTATATTAACCTCTCGATTATCAGCGTAGCCAAAACATACACAAAGAACCCCAAACATGAACAGTTTCATGTATTACTACAGAATAATATTATGGTAATAACAATTAATGCTAGCCTATATGTGTACTTCAATGATAACTATACCACATTATAAACCATTCGTCCAGAAAGCAGACACGCAGTGCGCGCGCAGTGGCGAATTTGAAACTTGATGCCAACAATTGTATCCAGGCCTTTAAAAATGTCGACGTTGTTTGATTTAGGTCTTGAAATTTTTGCAAAAGATAAGCAGTTATTCGCAAATCGCATAAAAATTCTAGGAATCATTTTATAATAAGTAATGCTATTTAATTGTATCCGTAAAAGTATGATTCGACCCTACCTTGCATCCACTGTCTCCAAGTAACTGCGGGCCACCACATTGAGCCCGAAACACGCGTCGCGTTGGCCCGGAGTGAATTGTCCAATTACCCATGATAGCTGTACCAATGACCCGCTCGGGTTGATAACGTTGTTGACATTAGCTGGAGGCTGATGATGCAACTGTGGCCTGAATGTGATATTCTGCCTGCGGCTCAACCCCTTGTTTGCAATACCCTGGTAGGCCTACCTACAACACATGCTAGCGAGGGCACAGTATAACCAAGACATGTCTTGCTCTGGATGTATCGATCTCAGTATGTCATAGATATTCACACATGTTGGCTGAATAAAACACAGACTAACTGTAAATCAACATGTTTATCCCGACACCGACATCGAACATTATCTGGAATAACGTTTGTGAGACGATTTATTCGTCTTGGTAGAAAGTTTTGATTTTTGTTGTACGTGTTTTACACCAATGGACGAGCAAATCGCGTGAAAAACGTTGTCACAGTTTGGTATTAAGTTTTTCAGAATAGTTAGACATGGAGGAAGGTTCTTTTTATCAGTTGACAATTTTTTATTTTATTCTCAGAACCGAGTGTGTAGTAGTTATAAAATGAGTGGTTATATTAAAAGCATGACTCCCCCCCCCCCCCATCACCTTCCGAAAAAATAAATTATTTTCAATTGTCATATCTTTCATCCAGCCAATTTTTCAAGAATATTTGAGAAATTATACTGATGTAAGGTAGTGAGGGCATAGTTGGCATCATTCTAATTCTCTTGCAAGTAACCTAAGGAGTTCCAATACAAACTAGATCACGAATAAATAGATCACGAATATGTTATAGAAAAAATTACGGCTGACAGTGTCTTGTCTTGATTGCAGAACCAAGCGATGGGATTAAAATATTACCAAAAACTGATGCTTCAGTAGAGTAAAAACAATCGATTATATTTTGTAAAGTGACACTAAAACGTGCATTTTAACCACACTTGATGTTTGAGCAGTCGGAACTTGCAGGCAATATACGTTCGTTTTACAAAAACAACAAAGAACTGTGTGTGTATAAATCTAGCAGGACTAAAATTGCCGTCATATTTTTGTTTTTCTTGTACAAAAATACAGTCCCTCCCCCCCCCCCCCCCCAGCACTATCGTTTTAATTGTTCTTTTTACTCGTATAATTTCTTTGTATCTTATGTTTTGTTAAGATAAATGGAAATTGAAATTGAATTGAATTGTGAGCAACATCTCGCAGCAATAAATCGACAACTCTCACTCAATTGCGCCAGGAAGCCCCTGGGAACATGGTCAGAGTAATATCACAAATTCAGTTCTTCTCTGTTCATTCAACCTAGACTAAAACTTGAGGCTTCACAGTCGTTATTAAGTCTTTTTGATCAAACATTTAGTCTATCGAGTGGAAAAGGAAGAGATCTTGTCAAAACAAGTCATTTCATTTAATTCTGTGACCGTCCAAGCTCTATTGAGTGAGCTCTCGTCCCCAGACAATCCTTTGATTCTCTGTTTCATTTTCTTCTTATATGGGTTCCTTTTAGTTCCCAAAGGATATTTTCCAAGCAGCGCTACTCGTGTGGCCGATCTTGAAACCTATTTAAAGGTAAGAGGCCGTTTTATGCTCGACCCGGTGACGTAGCGGACACCCTCAAGACACCACAAAGAGGAAACCAGTAACATCCAACAACTCGAGGAGAACTTTCAAATGATTTTAAGAAAACAATTGACGATCCTCAAGTTTGTTGAGAATTCTTACGGGTAAATTGTACAAGCAGAAATATCGATTTCGATGTGTGTGTTTTTTGATGAGAACAATTTAACAAATTTCGTGAAATGTGAATGTTTCGAGGAAGCCGATATGGTTAAAAATGATTTCAAATCCCTGATCCTACGCAGCTGAGCACAGCTAAACGACAAAATAAATAAATTACATCGTGATATGCTTTCTTGGTGATGTTATTGGATTCATTCCCAAGGACCCTTAAGATTTATTGAAAACTGACCGAATATCATACATCTCCCGAACTAATATATCTTTGTTGTTTGGTTTCAAGTATCACCAAAATAATAATCAACTTTTACGTCTGGAACAAAGTTACTTCATGTCCCCCCCCCCCCCCCCACTTATTACGTTTCAGGTTACCAAAATATGTAACAGAGAACATTTTCAACGACAGTTCTTGCACACAACTGTTTCAGGTCGGCGTATGAACAGACCAAACAATCATTCACAATAAGTCAATAATATCAAGAATATAAGATTCAACAATGATTGTTTTTTTAATGCACTTTCATAGCAACACGTCAACGAGTTTTGTCTGACTGGCAGATCACGTGAACCAATGAGAAGACGAGAAGACGCAAGACAAGTGTCTGATTAGTTCACGTGATCCACCGGTCCGGAATAAACGTGTTGCCGTGATGCATGAATGCGCAAAAATAAATGTGCTAATTTTGGATATAATTGTAATGTTTGTCTATTTGTATTGTGTTTGTATTCTTTTACGGACATTTGCAAGTGTGTTAAAACAAAAAAGTAAAAAAACGAAACATAATCTAAACTATTGTCATTCTAATTAATGAAAACTACAGAAACAACATATCAAGATTTCCCCACGCGCGCTTTGTCGATGGTACTTAATCCCCTGCGTGACAATGTCGTGGTACCTGCTTGTTGTTTTACTAACTAGCTTGCTTTGGATGCTCATTGTGTTCTCAATATTCCAATACCAACACACGAGCTGAAACTATCACCACAGATCCAGGCAACGCGATGCATACAGAGTTGGTTACTACTTGGCCACCTGACAAATAAAAATAATCACCCACATGGTATATTACAGACAGACAATGAATGTGCGCGAATCAAAGAAAAGTGCAACAATGGAACTTCTTAGCAACTGATTGTTTGTCCTACCTGTGTCGTCACAGCCCTTGACGGAAGCACCGAAATAAAACCAGCCCTTCAGACATGAACCAGGGTGGATGTGTGCCCACTAAGGCTCCAACTGTACTCGTATTACATTGGGACCGTCTAACAAGCTTTTATTCGAATGGTTTGAAGAGTTTTGAGAAATGAGTAGTTAATCTCAGATATCAGCCGTTAAAGTACAGCCAGTACACTAAAACAAGATGATTGCCGGTCTTTACTGTAAGTATGCTTGGAACTGTGTTCTGCGTCGCAATGGCCGACGCAGTCGTTCCGATGCGGTGGCGTTTTTATCGCCTCTCCGTGAAGCAGTTTAGGTGAGAGTTAGAGCGAGTTGGTTACTCTTCACGTGTTGTGCCGTTGCCGTCGATAGGTCCTGAAGAGGACCGTAATGGGGGTAATTTCCGCCACAAGGACATTAACTTAATCCGTATATTCGGAAAGCAACCGAAAAAGGTTTATTTAGGAATTCAATTTAATTGTTTTGAGTTTACTCATATACGAAAAGATAATTGGAAGGGTATCTTCCACCATTAGATAAAGCAGCATGTTCAAACAATGTAAAATCCATTTGTACGCTTGAGATTTCATGATACTTTGTAATTAAACTATAAAACGCATCCTTTTTATGGCAAAGAAGAGGAGTCTCCCAAGTGAATAAAATAATACTTTTATGTCTTTTAGTTGGGCGATTTCAGTCAAACGGTTGTAGAGCATAACATTAAAACTATTTAACTTCCACAACACTCTATACAGAGTACTGTGAAAAGATAATTTATCATTTTACATTCTCATCAAATGTTTAGCTTTGTGTTTACCAATAATTAATGAAATGTCAATGCCGGTCCCGAACAACGTGTTGATCCACCCACCTAATCTGTTTACAGATTTGTACGGCACTTATATTTTATTTGTCACAAATTGTACATTATCAACCTAAAATTATCAAAGCCCTTCCGTTGGTAAAAGAAAAAGAAAATACAGAATGAAAGATGTTCTCTCTTAAACTTTATTATAACCCTAAACTTTACCAAACATTAAACTTATCCTAACTAAACTTAAACTTATTAACTTTATGATTTAAAAAGTATTTTATTCGATAAGAACAACAACGACCAATAACCACTTATAACTGTCAGTTCATAATATAAAAACTATAATATAAGTACACTAATATTGTATTCTTTGTATTCGCCTAATGTAACGGGAATTATTATTGGCGCCGATATTGCCCAGCATTCGATTTTGCAATAATTCTCTAAATCAAGAAATTGTTGCAAACAAAATATTTATAGGTGGATCTATCCATGGGACTAGAAATATAACAATTGAAAACACTCTTCACGAAGCATATTATTATACGCGTATACTCATTTTTTTTGCTTTGAAATAAACCTCCGCGTCTCGCTGTTTATTGGCTGCTTTGTTCAAGTTTGTTGTATGTTCCCTCTGAATCTTGATACCAATACTTCTTCGCCGTGTTTAGTTTCTTGTAGTTTCCACCCTTGTAGTTCCACATTGTCTCACCACTCAGACAACTGTTGCTGTCAGGACGCCTCGCAGACACGTGTACAGTTCTGGACACGGGAATTGACATCCAAGCTCAAATCTTTACCATGACTGATACAGAGGTGTCAGCTGGGTTTATGTTTATCATTACAGCGTTACGAAACGCTTTGAACAAAGATAACAACGTTCTATTTAACAGTTCAAAGTGATAATTTATAAATACCCGCATAAATCATTATTGTTGTTTTTAAATAAAACCCCAAACATATCACGTATTTCAATGTGGTCGGAGATGTATGAGATAATCAGATTTGAGAGCGTCGTGTAGTGAAACATAAACACTTATCAAACGAACGCTTTGTCAAGTCAAATCGAAGTTTCGCGACGAACCATCATCAACGGCGATTCTTTGTTTGGAGAGAATTTTTGTATTGGTTTAGTTCGCATTTTGTGAAGCTACATCGTTACACAATTCTGCAATAGTAGGTCCGTATGTGTAAGGGCTGGTCCACACAGATTTTTAAGACATAATGCATAAGGTTTCAACAATGAAAACAACGTCTTAAAACTAAAAACAACGTCTTAAAACTAAAACTTTGTGTGAACGCCAGTACGTGTTTCCTATGATCCAACTTTACGACTACGCGTTAAACCTTAAATCTTATGCTTAAAAATACTGTGTGGACCATCCTTTACGTGATCAATTAATTTCTACAGTGTGTCACTCACTGAAAAACTGTTCCAGTAGCTAAGTAGAGAGAAAATTTGAAAACATTTTATTTTTTATTTATTTAAACGTGTGTTCGATTACACAGGCACTGGATAGATTTTTTTCTTGCCATTTGTACAACATATTTTCAAAATAAATAGAGAATAAATAAATGATATTTTGGCGTTTTGCAACCTCTTCCAATTACTCGGTTCACTAGTCCTGTTGCCTAAGTAAACGAATGCGTCTACAACATCAATCTATGGTTATTTTCAAAGTATTTTAACGATGGCAATTAGTTTGTGATGTACTATAATACTAAAATGGCGATGCACACGTGGAGCACAAGTCAATTCAGCTCTGATAAGTGATCGTTAATATTTAGATCCAGTAAGTGGAGGAGCAGGCGTGGTCCGGTAAAGGTGGAGATAATGGAGGCTGGCTATTGGAGCGTCGGTTAAGTGTGTGCGATTGAGAGGAAGCTCAGATAACGTTAGACAATGGAACTCATGAAGTGCGGTCCGAATCGCGATAGCGGACGATGAACACCCTAAACTCGAATACCAACTTCCACTCTCTACGTCAGCAAAGCATTCAGAAGCACCATGGGCTGTTATCGAGGCCGGTTTCACGGCCGGGAGTACTGTTATGTTAGAAAGTAATACCACAACACGGGAGGTCCTATTAAGCTTTTAATGGAGATGATATAACTACATTTTACACTTGGCGTGCTACAATGTTCTGTCCTAGGCCTGCACAATTCAACGCAACAAAAACATTCACGACATTTTTCGAGACTTTCCGTGATTGTTATGAATGAATAAATAGATTGGTTATTGTCAAACCACTCAGTTAAAAGGCTAGGTTTCAATGTGGGAAATTTGTCCTACTCTTATGAATACCACCGCCTTTCAACATGCGGAAAGTTGCTAGTTGTGACATTTCCCGTACTGAGAGTTTTGTAAGAAGTTATTTTTGTCTGTAGCTCGAGTAAACGCTACATAATCGTGTTGATCAGCGTTAATGATGATTATAATAATAAGTTGATTCTTTCAAAGAAAACCATTTTAAATTTAGCTCTATTATGATTTCTGCCTCTCAGTGTTCTCGTACCACTTTCTGGGACTTTACTATCCCGGGCAATGAATAACTGATATATGAAGGGCCTTTACGGCAGGTATACTTGGATACACCTGGGGTAATACCACCATTTACTGTTTCATACCCCATCGATGTCGATTAATTCCATTGAATACATATTATAATACACTAATATATCATGTTTCATTAGTAGTACAGCTTACCAGAATAAGTTGCGTCTTTCCTCTTGCATACCAACCGGGAGCCGCGCATAACAATTGTCTTTTCAAGAGAAGTCAAACGGAAAGAAAGGCTTGGAGAATGTCGCATTAAAACTAGTTAATTTTAGATGGCATTTCACACAAGAAAGGTTCTACTTTCTTAATTGAGTCGCAACTAACAAAGACATAAATTGATTGTCGGAGGCTCTTAACATTTCAGTTTACGCCACTTTTTAAGCCTTCATTCGGTTTGTGTGAACGCACCCAACATTTTCATTACGAGGCCTGTAAAGACCGTTATAAAACCAAAATACGATGCAATACAACTAACCGCACTAATAAAACTTGATCAAACCCACTCACTTGATTAAAAACGTGACTTTTCAGCCGCATTTCTCGTCCACGTCGCTTTGAGCGAAGTGTTTGTGTGACGGCTCGAGGCGCGCTCTGTTGATAGCTCTGGACACTATAGTACGGGTTGACTTACGGCCTTGAATGTTTCAACGAGCGTAGAAGGAAACAAGACCCTAAGCCCTATCCAATCTCACAAGGAATCATCTACCTATCCATGTGAGAAGCCAAAGTCTATCGAGCGTTCAAAGTCTTCATACAAACTATGCAACAATCAGTATTGGAATCACAACACGGAATCTCGCTGTCACTGTAGAAGCCACGACCTTGTCTGTCTCATTACGCCAGGCTTGTTGCAAGTAGGCAGGTGAGCAAACAAGTATTTTCACAACACGTTATTATTTATGATTTAACTTTGTACTCGGAGGAGATTGGAGGAATGGTAAAAATTGGATGAGAAAAATAATATTCAGTGGGTTAATGGGTGGAAAGAGATAATTGGAAAACCATATTTCATCGCCTCTTACGATTGGCAGAGTCACCCTGAGACAAATTCTTCCCCGGGCCCAGACAGGGACACATTAAGACATGAGGATATTATTACAGAAGTGTCTTGTGAATGGTATCCCAATATGCATGTATGCTGGCCACCAAAAATAATTGATGTAACAGCTGTGTCATAAAAAGTGGTTATCGAATAATAGAAAAGTTCCATGGACTATCAATGGGTTTGGTTAATTTCAAACACCTCTCCAACATGGTACCTGAGGCAGGAGAACGGGATGCAACTAGATTTAGGTTGGTAGTTGTCACACGCGTCACTTCACTATTACATAATCCGTAACGACAACACCTTGCAAGTTAACGCGACGCGACTATATAAAGAAACCTAAGAGCCATTACCTTAAAAATAGATGTGACACTCATTTTTTAAATGAACGAGATTCTCTTCGATTAATATTCAAAACTGTTTTAATTTATAATCATACATTGTTGTTGTTACTTTACGCTCAAGATTTAGCATATTACACAAATTTAGAAATACATACATAATTTGTAATCTGAAATCAATAAAATATTCAGAATTTCGTAATTTGTTACGTCACAAAATGACTCCAGCAGTGCCTAGAGGAGCTATTCGCACTCTTCCTCCTCTTCACACGGGTCAAGCTCGTCGCTCATGGCCACCACAGCAGACCTCCCGCCCCTGCTGGACCCCTGATCCTGATCGCACTCCTTGGGCTTGATCACCAGGCCAATTACTCGGCCCGGCGCTGTTCCTATGAACCCGCACACGAGCACGACCATCTTGTTCCACATCTGCTTTGCCTGGTGAACCATCTTATCCGTCTTGGGTATCTACGCCCGGGTCAGAACATAAGCATTATTATTATTATTATTACAGGCCTATTACTCGGCCCGGCGCTGTTCCTATGAACCCGCACACGAGCACGACCATCTTGTTCCACATCTGCTTTGCCTGGTGAACCATCTTATCTGTCTTGGGTATCTACGCCCGGGTCAGAACATAAGCATTATTATTATTATTATTACAGGCCTATTACTCGGCCCGGCGCTGTGCCTATGAACCCGCACACGAGCACGACCATCTTGTTCCACATCTGCTTTGCCTGGTGAACCATCTTATATCGGTCTTGGGTATCTACGCCCGGGTCAGAACATAAGCATTATTATTATTATTATTACAGGCCTATTACTCGGCCCGGCGCTGTGCCTATGAACCCGCACACGAGCACGACCATCTTGTTCCACATCTGCTTTGCCTGGTGAACCATCTTATCGGTCTTGGGTATCTACGCCCGGGTCAGAACATAAGCATTATTATTATTATTATTACAGGCCTATTACTCGGCCCGGCGCTGTGCCTATGAACCCGCACACGAGCACGACCATCTTGTTCCACATCTGCTTTGCCTGGTGAACCATCTTATCTGTCTTGGGTATCTACGCCCGGGTCAGAACATAAGCATTATTATTATTACAGGCCTATTACTCGGCCCGGCGCTGTGCCTATGAACCCGCACACGAGCACGACCATCTTGTTCCACATCTGCTTTGCCTGGTGAACCATCTTATCTGTCTTGGGTATCTACGCCCGGGTCAGAACATAAGCATTATTATTATTACAGGCCTATTACTCGGCCCGGCGCTGTGCCTATGAACCCGCACACGAGCACGACCATCTTGTTCCACATCTGCTTTGCCTGGTGAACCATCTTATCGGTCTTGGGTATCTACGCCCGGGTCAGAACATAAGCATTATTATTATTATTATTACAGGCCTATTACTCGGCCCGGCGCTGTGCCTATGAACCCGCACACGAGCACGACCATCTTGTTCCACATCTGCTTTGCCTGGTGAACCATCTTATCTGTCTTGGGTATCTACGCCCGGGTCAGAACATAAGCATTATTATTATTACAGGCCTATGTCTCGGCCCGGCGCTGTGCCTATGAACCCGCACACGAGCACGACCATCTTGTTCCACATCTGCTTTGCCTGGTGAACCATCTTATCGGTCTTGGGTATCTACGCCCGGGTCAGAACATAAGCATTATTATTATTATTATTACAGGCCTATTACTCGGCCCGGCGCTGTGCCTATGAACCCGCACACGAGCACGACCATCTTGTTCCACATCTGCTTTGCCTGGTGAACCATCTTATCTGTCTTGGGTATCTACGCCCGGGTCAGAACATAAGCATTATTATTATTACAGGCCTATTACTCGGCCCGGCGCTGTGCCTATGAACCCGCACACGAGCACGACCATCTTGTTCCACATCTGCTTTGCCTGGTGAACCATCTTATCCGTCTTGGGTATCTACGCCCGGGTCAGAACATAAGCATTATTATTATTATTATTACAGGCCTATTACTCGGCCCGGCGCTGTGCCTATGAACCCGCACACGAGCACGACCATCTTGTTCCACATCTGCTTTGCCTGGTGAACCATCTTATCTGTCTTGGGTATCTACGCCCGGGTCAGAACATAAGCATTATTATTATTACAGGCCTATTACTCGGCCCGGCGCTGTGCCTATGAACCCGCACACGAGCACGACCATCTTGTTCCACATCTGCTTTGCCTGGTAAACCATCTTATCGGTCTTGGGTATCTACGCCCGGGTCAGAACATAAGCATTATTATTATTATTATTACAGGCCTATTACTCGGCCCGGCGCTGTGCCTATGAACCCGCACACGAGCACGACCATCTTGTTCCACATCTGCTTTGCCTGGTGAACCATCTTATCGGTCTTGGGTATCTACGCCCGGGTCAGAACATAAGCATTATTATTATTATTATTACAGGCCTATTACTCGGCCCGGCGCTGTGCCTATGAACCCGCACACGAGCACGACCATCTTGTTCCACATCTGCTTTGCCTGGTGAACCATCTTATCTGTCTTGGGTATCTACGCCCGGGTCAGAACATAAGCATTATTACTATTATTATTACAGGCCTATTACTCGGCCCGGCGCTGTGCCTATGAACCCGCACACGAGCACGACCATCTTGTTCCACATCTGCTTTGCCTGGTGAACCATCTTATCTGTCTTGGGTATCTACGCCCGGGTCAGAACATAAGCATTATTATTATTACAGGCCTATTACTCGGCCCGGCGCTGTGCCTATGAACCCGCACACGAGCACGACCATCTTGTTCCACATCTGCTTTGCCTGGTGAACCATCTTATCGGTCTTGGGTATCTACGCCCGGGTCAGAACATAAGCATTATTATTATTATTATTACAGGCCTATTACTCGGCCCGGCGCTGTGCCTATGAACCCGCACACGAGCACGACCATCTTGTTCCACATCTGCTTTGCCTGGTGAACCATCTTATCTGTCTTGGGTATCTACGCCCGGGTCAGAACATAAGCATTATTATTATTACAGGCCTATTATTCGGCCCGGCGCTGTGCCTATGAACCCGCACACGAGCACGACCATCTTGTTCCACATCTGCTTTGCCTGGTGAACCATCTTATCCGTCTTGGGTATCTACGCCCGGGTCAGAACATAAGCATTATTACTATTATTATTACAGGCCTATTACTCGGCCCGGCGCTGTGCCTATGAACCCGCACACGAGCACGACCATCTTGTTCCACATCTGCTTTGCCTGGTGAACCATCTTATCGGTCTTGGGTATCTACGCCCGGGTCAGAACATAAGCATTATTACTATTATTATTACAGGCCTATTACTCGGCCCGGCGCTGTGCCTATGAACCCGCACACGAGCACGACCATCTTGTTCCACATCTGCTTTGCCTGGTGAACCATCTTATCGGTCTTGGGTATCTACGCCCGGGTCAGAACATAAGCATTATTATTATTAATATTTATTCATAACAACAAAGTTTATAAAAAATAGAAATATATAGAATATAATAAAAGCAAATAACAATTCACTGAGATAATACGTAACAGGCTAGATCAACTAACGGAATTTGAAGAGAGTGGAACTAAAATAGGGTCTTATCGAATGTTCAAAATTCAAAACAAATTTTTAATTTTATTGTGTAGAGTATTGCTCTCAATATTACTTTGTAAAGTAAAATTTAAAATGGAAAAATAAAAAATGGAACATTTTCTGGAGCCAAAAATTGAGGGTGAAAGCTGAATATTGCTTTGTAGTAAACTCACTTTTTTATATAACGAAGTTAGGTAAAAACACTATCACATATATATGATACAATATAGAAATGCAAGTAAAACAGCAACCATAAAATGTGTAAAAAATTGGTTTTAAACCTTCGATAAGACGTTATTTTAGTTCCACTCTGTAGTAAGTTGTATGAATATTAATATCCTCCAGTTGACAGTGACACCATACGGTATTATTTCAAGACAGGTCACACAAGCGTAACGCACTAGATTGAGTTGAGTTCAGCCTTCAACTTGAATGCCTTGAAGAGGAAACATATAATGAGAACATGATCGCAACAACAACTTGTCCCTGGGGTGGAGCCTTAATTGGGCCTAGTGGGAGGTTTCTCCCAAACGTTTACATGTGTTTGGCAAAAACAACGTCTAATGAAATCAGCATCACGAAGTCGAATGTGACTTCATAACAAGATTGCTTTTCCTGGAACATAAGAGGTGCGGGAAAGTAAAGTCAGTTACAAATTTTCCTACCCTAAAATGGATATGGTAAGGGAAGATTAATGAAAAGGAAAATCTTTCCGCGCTTTTCAAATTTAGAGCGAACGAGTAACCTATGTTGGAGTTTATCGCTGAAAGTGAAGTGAACTAATCGAGTAGGTTGCTTACCTTGACTTCCTTAGCATCAACTTCGGCCCCTGGATATATCAGCATCAACGTACTCAACACGCTCTGGTAGAACTCCACGGCCTGATCGCCGTCCTCCCAGATCCCCGCCTCTATGGTCAGATAGACGATGCCGGCCACCACCGCCACCTTGACGACAAACAGCACAAGCCGCTTCAGCTTCTGCTGCCAGGTCTCCTTGGGCTTGCGGGGGGGGCAGGTGCAGGGCTTGGGGGGGCAGATCTTCTTCATGTCCTCAGCGCGACACACGCGGATGGGCTTCGCGCACACAGGGGTGATGACGGGACGCAGCGGCAACGCCGCGCACGGCTTGGGGTGAACCACCAGCGACCGCTGAACCGGTTTCACGCAGTACTTGTTCTGCTGGTGGGCCAGGTTGATGGTTCGATCAGCGACTGAAGCCGGTTTGTTCTGATGTTTGCAAGCCGGGGGCGCGTCTCTGGGTGTTTTACAGCACGGCCTAAAGCTTACCCTCATCAATACTGTGTTGTTACAGTTAAAGATAGTTAATACTCTGCGATTTAGTAATTGTAAACTTGCCATAGTGTCGAAAATATGAAATTGTCTCGAAAGATTATGAATTCAACTCCCAAAAGAAAAAGTGTGTATGAAGACTAGAAAGTAACGTAACCTGGTAATGGAAACAATATCATTGTTTGCCATTTTGTCATTGTTTGTAATTGTTGTGAAGATATTGTTAGGTACCGGCAGCAGTATTGTGGATGAGCTTGGCGTGACGCGCTAGACTGACGCTTTCAGCCAATCAGCACAACTTTGGAACACCTCTGCTCAGAAGAAGAGCACGCTGATTGGTTGAAATCTACAGATGGGATTGATTATACTAGCAACCGTAGCAAATACGACAATATCTAGTTAGTGACTACAAGAGGTATGAATTTTGTCTCTGTGCATGTTTCCTACGATAAATTATCATACTTATTAAAGAGCAATTATTTTGAACGTAATAAATCATGCATTGCATGGTTCAAGCCCAAACTTTTGATTTTTTGTGCCGTGATCTACAACTATAGAATTATACCACTCCTTGAGTGTCCTCCTCACACAGTAAGGTGGTGGACTAGATGACGTAGATGCACAAAGAGTTACGGTGGACTGTGGACTAGCACTGGGTAAGGAAAGATATATTATTATATGTATCATGTTCTTAAATGTTTCTCCACTGAAAGTGTATACATGCTCTGTAAATTGTAAAAGTTTATACAACTGATCTGTTGTAGCAACATATTACTTGAAAAACAGACATGTTTATTGGTACAAAGCATCACTCATAAGAAAGCACATTCAATTCTAGGAGATGACGTATTTGGTTTTGACTATTTTTAAACATTTGAAAGCTATTCTATCATACATAAATGGGGTCCGCAGCAGAGGAAGGGTAAACATGTTCTTAGTTCTTAGTTCATCCTCGGCAAAGATGACGGCACCATTAATCTAGTGACTAGAACATGGTGTAGAAAATAAATATACATGCTAATTTTATATCTCAAGGATCTTGTGAGACGATGGAGGTTTCCTTCTGTTTGTCTCATTACCCAGTATTTACTTACTGACTAGCAATCTTCTCAAACGACAAAGTCAAGCCGTATCCAATATTCTGACAATGTTATACGGAGCCGTATCAAGGTTCTTCTAACATTTGACTCCATATACTTCAAAGAGATGAATCACGAAATACATTCATTTCAGTATTCGTGGAAATTGAAAGATGTCTGCTTCCACTATTGTGTTTATTCTTTGTTTTCAACGACACAGGTAGGTCATATAGCAGCGAATCGATAATGTCATAACTTTGTCGGCATCCAAGTTATTTTACAGTTTTAAAACATATTTGGTTTGTGGTTTGATTGTGTAACAATTTTTATCTCGGAAAGTGTACATACCTGGCAGATAATAAATACGTTCGCCACACATGTAAAAACAATACTGCTTATCGTAGACGTGAAAGTACATGCACGCTTGAAAAGTTCCATACACTTAGTGCGCTCTATCCCACTTGGCTCCACTTTGGAGGAATAATTGTTCTGCTTTAAATGTTGCAAGGGGTCAGTGTGCCGAAGCTTGTTCCATCTCAAGCCCTATAGTAGAACCCTTATAGTGCACTTTCTTGCAATCGAAGGCTTGAGTCATAATATGTTACGTTGTTAACGCAGTTTATCATATAGCCGTCGACATAATGTATTCATTACAGAAATATTATTTTTAGCCTGATATTATTACTACTTATCTTGTTATTTTCTAGTCTCAATCGAACGTATTAATCGCGAAGTGACATTCGTAGCCTCATTGATTAGTAACAATAACGCTCATACTCCAACCAATTACTTACAAATATAATTATATTTACTAAGAGCTTTTCAAATGCACAAAAACGCAAACAATTCGAGGTGGCACCGTGTGTATGAATGGCGTGCCTCTCTACCGCTTATAGATATTGGTCCAACTAATGTGGAACCCTGGTAGGTTCCTGTATAAGCCTGACAGTTGACGTGGACACTACCCAGCCCAGACCCAACGTAGTCATAGCTGGTGGGCGTAGCTTCGTGTATTGGGCATCACGTGACCTCGTACTGCAGACCCGACTCATGTCGCAATACAAACAACCCCTGAACAATCCCTGGATCAGTGTGTCCAATTATGCAAGAGTATCATCTTGTATGTTTGGATAGTAGAATATAGTAAACCAGATAACGGAGACGTAGACTTTCCATGATCAAAATGTCTGTCAGTATGTTGTTCTATCTATAAACTTATTCTAGTTCTTGCTTCTTGCATACAGTTTTCGCCAGGGTTTGTTTCAGCTTTCAGATTCAGATTTCAAATAATTTTATTCTCAAACAGATACAATATGGTTAATACATTGGTTGGTACGTACGTATCATCGATTTAATACATAATGTTGGAGAAGCCCGCAAATTCATAAAGACTTTAGTGTATCAGATGGCGACAGTAAGCACAGTAAGCATAAGGGGAAAACATGTTCGGTCAATTGTCCTTTTGACCCTTGGCTAAGTCCTTCATTCGTAATTCAATACCATTTCGTTATAGTAAAACAAGGAAATATTATTTCTTGAGTTAGCAACAGAAGCACAAATTTCATACTCAAAATCAACGTGAAGGTATAACAGTTAAATCCATGTACGCAGTCTGGGTTTCTTTTATAATTACGTTATAAATTAACTATCTGCTCACATATCAGATATCTCTGGCCATCTGACCGTTGAACTGATTTCGTTCGGATGATAACACAATAAAGAAGTGACGGAAGAGCTGCGAAGCTTCCAGTCCCTAATGTGATCAGAGTGATACAGTTCGAGAAATATCGTTTGACTTCGAGCAAGTGTGGCGGTGGGACTGTTTAGTGTCAGCGTTCTGATCATTGCAAGTACAACACTGCAGCCCTGTGATAAACGTTGCCAAGGATCAACTAAATAAATAATACATTCAATTTGTAGCTCTAGTCTAGAACAGAAAGTGCTACCCGCTCTTTTGTGAAATTAAGTAATTAAAGTGTTATATATGTAGGTCTACTAAATATTTGAACTTAATCAACGGAAGGTGAATCGTAACCAAAGGTGGTTTGTTATTAATTCCTAGTTTGTATTGTTCTGGTAGTGGTTTAGGTCACTCTACAAGTACATTCCACACTGTAAATAATACTGCACCACAAATGTTTGTACACAGTTGCAATTGATGTGTTCGTCAGCGTTGTACAAAGTGTGATGATAACTCATCTGAAAAATGTTAGTTACAGTCGCAGATTTATCAAAATGGATCATTGGGTATATTTTGACTAGTATCATTATTATATCGGTCATCTGGAATCTCTATTGCACTGAAATTGAGTCCACCTTCCTGAATGGTCGGTTATACCCGCTGTAGCCCTATTACGCAAGCCTCGCCCACGTGTGTTGGAATTATTATATTTCTTCCACCTGTGATGACTACACTGTACAAAAGTTGGTCCAATATATAATTGTTTTATTAGCAAAACAGAGTGAAAAGAGACGGTATTTGAATACCATCCTACAGCTAGGCCAATGATGTATTTTATATAAACAATTTGTGAATATTGCTATTGACAATAATGCCTATATGCTTAGCATGTATTCCACTAGATTATGAAGAAAATATTCAAAATTCTTATAAATATTATAGTTTAAAAAAGTTTCACTTTTCCCAATCAAGAGAGCCAAATATAGAACAATACAACCATATCACTCGAGCCATGTCTTCGAAATACTGCAGAAATACATCTTCAACGTAGCTAAGCTTTTGATTAGCTCGTTTTATCTGACGAACGTTCTGCTAGTGTGTGTTATTATCAACATTATACCATCAACCAATAACTAACTGCCTTTCCGCTTCTAGCTCAACGTAAATACCGTTAATAATAGTTGGCGAATATATCAAAGCAAATATCTTCAATACAAATTACACCAAATAATAATGAAAATTATTAGCTATATGTTTTTCCCTTTCCGGGTTCATGTAGCTCTGTATAGCATAATAATTATTCAAAAATCTTGACACCTAAACAATAACTGTACAGAAACATAGCTTAGCACGCATAGTATGCGTTTGTATAAGGGGAAATGTTTTATATATTACATTATGATACGGATTTCCAATAGGCCTCGCGTTTGTTCAACCTAATATCTCGTTTGCACTTCAATATTAACATTGGTAATTAATTAGAAAGATACCCGGAAGCGATCGTATCAATATTTACTGTAGGATGGGCTTAAATAGGTGTTTGCCTGCAAATTTAATTGCTTTCACAGATTACGAAGCATAATACCAATTGATAACGATACATTTATTCTAAATAATTTTTATCATATTAAATTCAGAATGACTTTAGTGAGGATTTTTCGAACATGTTGTACAGGTTGGTTGAAATGCCCCAGTGAGGCTAGTAAGGCTAGTAAGGCTACAGTCTTGTGGCAGGACATACTATAAGATAATATAATATAAAGGCGTGCGTTATTATTATTATTATTATTATTATTATTATTATTATTATTATTATTATTATTATTATTATTATTATTATTATTATTTTATTGTTGCAATACATACAAACTCGGTCAAAACCGTCATAAACATGTTGTACGGACATAAATGTCAAGTATTTCCATGTGTTTACCTTATTAAAATCTACTTAGAACTAATTAAATATAATTATCATTGTCCATATTATTTTTTCCAAACCAAACTGTGGATGCTATGTACGGTCGTGGCCGATTTGTACTCATTCCATTATTATTATTATTTTTATTATTATTATTATTATTATTATTATTATTATTAGTATTATTATTATTATTATTATTATTATTATTATTACTATTATTATTATTATTATTATTATTATTATACGTACGGGGCATTGACCTAAATGTAAAGTCAGCAGTTTATACGACGAAAATCAGTGATCACTATTTAGTACTTATATCGACAAGTATGGGGGAAAATAACACTGGAGAACAGTCCGCAGCACCTCTAAAAATGTGTATTGACGAGAAAAAACTATTAGGTATTTTAAAAGGTATCAAATGGGGGAATTTATTAGTAGCAAAAAATTGTAATGTTTTATATGACGCGATATATTGTAACTTTAAAGTAGCGTACGGAAAGGCGACATACTCTAAACATTCTACAAGAAAACAAAGAGTTAACAAAAGCTGGATGACAAAAGAATTACTCGGCTTACTAAAGGAAAGAGATAATGCATTTCAAAAATGGAAAAAATTTCCACAGCTATCGGTTTATAAAAGTGTTTATAAGAAAAGTTACACTATTCTTAGGAATAATGTAAACAAAAAAATAGTAGAAAGGAAACGACAATACTATCAACATTTAATAGAAAGAAATAGATATAGTATAAAGGATACGTGGCAAAATATTAATAATCTGGTTGGTAGGAAAAAGCAGAACACAGTAGAGGAAGTAATACATAAATATCTCGGCAAAGGTGACACAATTCATAATGTAGTTGACAACTTTGCAAGTACATTTGTTGAAGATATTGAAAATATAATTCACCGTTGTGACATCCGATGTGTGGTCAACGATACGATAGGCGGTGGTGAACGGCAGCTACAGTCAATGTATATTCCTCCTTTTAGCGTAAATAAAGTCACTGAGATAATAAACAGTATGAATAGCGATAAACAGGCTGGCATTGATGGTATTAGAATGAGAGACCTGCAAAATATTGTACATGAAATAAGTCCAGTAATTGCATTATTTATAAATCTGTCTTTAAAGGAGGGAGTGGTTCCTGATACACTAAAAGTGTCAATCATTAGACCTATCTATAAAAAAGGCGATCATTTAGATTATAAAAATTACAGACCTATTGCCATTCTATCAAGTATTGAAAAAATATTAGAACGTTATGTGGCTGACTGTTTAGTAAATTATATGACTAAATTTAATATCATTAACAGAGAGCAATATGGATTTCAAAAAGGAAAAAGCACAGTAGACTTGTTAGAAAAATTCTCTGACTTAGTTAACTCTAAGTTAAATGACAACTTTCATATTTTATGTATGTTTGTTGATTTTAAGAAGGCTTTCGACACTCTTGACCACAGAATACTTCTAGATTCGTTGGACAGAATAGGTGTGAGGGGTAAAGTATTAGCGTGGTTTGAAAATTATTTGTTTAACAGGAAACTAATAGTAAAAATAGGGGAAGTTTATAGTAAAGCTAAAACAAGTAACAGTGGTGTACCACAGGGGTCAATTTTAGGACCCCAGCTTTACTTAGTATACGTGAATGTCATGGTAAAATATATTGTCAAGTGCCTTTCTTTCTTCTATGCGGACGATACAGCATTAATAGCAATACACAAGAATCTGAAAGTAGCAGAAGCGAATTTGCAAAGCGATTTTCTAAATATGTTAAAATGGAATCACGATGTGAGACTGATTATAAATACAGAAAAAACTAGAATCGTTCATATTTGTCTACCACTTAACTCTGATCGGAATGCCACAATAACTGTTCACGCCCATAATTTCGAATGTCTACATCGAAACGCCGGCAATCACAGTACCGTACAATGTTCATGTCACACTACCATCGCTTCAGTTTACAGTCATCCATATCTAGGTTTAGAAATAGATCAAAAATTTTGCTGGGTATATGCAAATTTCAAAAATATGTAAGCGCCTAAGATCTTGTGCTCATCAGCTTTATGCTCTAAGAGACTTTTTACCATTTAAACATTTAAAAACGGTGTATGTCGCTCTCGCGGAATCCGTCATTTCGTATGGGATATTAGCTTGGGGAGAGGCCTCCCACTCGCAACTTAAAAACTTAATTTCCATACAAAACAATATATTAAAGATGATGAGCACAAGAGGGAAAGCAGAAAGTAGTATTAGTGTACATGATTTATATTTATTATTTGATGTCTTGCCAGTAAGAGACATTTTTATATACAAGCTAATATTAAAATACTTTTCCGAACAACAATACAAAATTCCTATTGTTCATGATACTTCAACTCGGGCAATAAGTGCTGGTATGTATAGGTTACCACTAGTTAATAACAAATATGGAAATAGATCATTTAGTTATTGTTTACCTTTTTATTTTAATAAAATTCCAATGGAGATTAAAATAGTAGACACGTTCGTGGAATTGAAAAGTAAATTAAACATGTATTTGATTCATAATATAATATTGTAGTTATTTTTAATTTACTTGTTCAATTAATCAAGAGTGACATTTTTATTATATTGCGTAGTGTCATGTTTTTTATTTGTAATGCTTTTATTTTTTTTATTTTTTTCAGTTCCATTACTATTTTGTTTCGAATATGTGGAACATACCATACAAATTTAGTTTGTTTAGTTCAGAAGTGTTATACTGCGTTTTTTTAAGTTAGATTAAATCCACAGATAAGTTGCTTGTGCAACTTGTGGATGTCCGGATAATATTATGCAACTAATTATGTAATGGGACAAATGTATATTGTAAATAAAAAAAAAAAAAAAAAAATTATTATTATTATTATTATTATTATTATTATTATTATTATTATTATTATTATTTTATTATTATTCGTCTTCTTATTCTTATTATAATTATTATTGTTATAATTGTTGTTATTATTATTGTTATTAGTATTGTTGTTGTTACTTTTATTATTTTTATTATTAGTATTATTATTATTATTATTATTATTATTATTATTATTATTATTATTATTATTATTATTATTATTATTATTTTTATTATTATTATTATTATTATTACTATTATTATTATTATTATTATTATTATTATTATTATTATTATTATTATTATTATTATTATTATTATTATTATTATTATTATTATTGTTATTAGTATTGTTATTTTTATTATTATTGTTGTTATTATTTTGGTGTTAAAAGGTACCACACAGCAAGGTAGTGATCGAGTGACAATTTCTTACAGTATGTTGCGTACAAATAAAAATATTTCAGTCATGAGTTTAAAGTTACCATAATTGAATCACCTAGTGAGCAATCTGTTCTCGTGTACTTGTACAATACACAGCAACGTGGACGACCTGGCTAGAGTGTTAATTGTTCTCTGCACGGCCAACTGACTTATCGAAGCCATTACCCGGTGAAGAAGTCGTGCCTGAGAAGAAGTAAACCTTCTTTTTGAACGGCCAGTTTCTTAAAACCCTGTTGTGCTGTCGAGGTTTAACGGCATTTTTATTTCATTTGTTTTTAATGCCAGGGAGAAAAGACGGACTGGAATGGCGCAGCAGAGTCAAGAGACCATCAAAGTTAAGTGTGCAATTAAGGATAATAAAGGGAAAGAAAGACATCTTACATGCAGAGATGTGCAGCAGCAGGTGTACATTTTATAGACTAAGTCTCTCTTTATGAAATAACTCTGAAACGTTCTAAACGTGCAACAGTTGCTGCAAGACTAGAATTTAATATTATATTTGAAATACATTTATAGTTAATTGTTGTCAAATTCTTCAATTAATTAAGTGGTGAAAATGGGATAATCCAAAGAAAAACAGCAACAGTGTCCGACAAGTTCTTACTGACTGACTGACTGACTGACTGACTGACTGACTGACTGACTGACTGACTGACTGACTGACTGACTGACTGACTGACTGACTGACTGACTGACTGACTGACTGACTGACTGACTGACTGACTGACTGACTGACTGACTGACTGACTGACTGACTGACTGACTGACTGACTGACTGACTGACTGACTGACTGACTGACTGACTGACTGACTGACTGACTGACTGACTGACTGACTGACTGACTGACTGACTGACTGACTGACTGACTGACTGACTGACTGACTGACTGACTGACTGACTGACTGACTGACTGACTGACTGACTGACTGACTGACTGACTGACTGACTGACTGACTGACTGACTGACTGACTGACTGACTGACTGACTGACTGACTGACTGACTGACTGACTGACTGACTGACTGACTGACTGACTGACTGACTGACTGACTGACTGACTGACTGACTGACTGACTGACTGACTGACTGACTGACTGACTGACTGACTGACTGACTGACTGACTGACTGACTGACTGACTGACTGACTGACTGACTGACTGACTGACTGACTGACTGACTGACTGACTGACTGACTGACTGACTGACTGACTGACTGACTGACTGACTGACTGACTGACTGACTGACTGACTGACTGACTGACTGACTGACTGACTGACTGACTGACTGACTGACTGACTGACTGACTGACTGACTGACTGACTGACTGACTGACTGACTGACTGGCAGACTGACAGACTGATTGACTCACTGACTGACTGACTGACTGCCTGACTGACTGACTGACTGACTGACTGACTGACAGACTGACTGACTGACTGACTGACTGACTGACTGACCGACTGACTGACTGACTGACGACCAACGTAACTTGACCACGAAATTTCTAAAAATATTGTTTGTTATTGTTACGAACGGGCGAACATTATTCAATACTTTTAAGAAAAACACAAGTTTGTGTTCAATATGAACGATTTATTTTTCTAAAATGGAACATCTTCCAATTCCGGCTCCATGTTTGTTCCTTGGCGCGAACCGAAGCTCTTGATGGAGTTCACCCGGCCAAATTTAGTTTCTCTGTCCTCTACCGGAGGGCGACACGGTCGACCGTAGATCAGTGACGTCATCACGGGCACAGGTTTGTTCTTCTCCTGAAAGACAATATAACCTCTGTGGACACCTTCAACTTGATGGCAGCGGTTCTTAGTCTACATTACGTACAAAAAATATTCTATTAAATGTGCCCTAAGGGGGACCATGGACTTATCATAGCAACTGAACTGTGTTATGCATTTACTATTGTAAGCCAATGGAGGGACCTCGGTTCTGCAGCATATATAGTCCTTTGCATAACGCTCGAAAAAGGCCTGGTCGGTATAAAATTTGGGTCAAAGGATGACATATATCAAACGAAAGCTTGAGACGAGTACTTTTCAAAAAACCATGATATACCTCTGGCAAATCCAGCTTTCTATGTCAAAACCAGGGTCAAAGGTCAAATTTGTAATTTTTTAAATAATTTTTAATTAAATAACGAAAAATGTTTGCAAGTTTGAAAATACTCTTTTAGCAAGATAAATGTATAAAGTTTATTAAAAAAAAAGTTAAATTACCTAATTACCTTTTTTGACCTTGATTGGGGTCAATTTCCTCAAAATGGGTAATTTCTAAAATTTTCTTCGATTTATTGGCCAATATTCATTATATCAACGTACTTACTCATAAATACGTTAAAATGAATAGTTCTTATTGTTTTCACATTGTCTTCACGGTATTCATTCAAAATGGCGGTCAAAAGTCAATAGGTAAGTATCGTCAAACTAGGTCTAGTAATTAAAATATTACTTGTGGGTACTCTAAAGACGCAGAATTTTAACTGCAATTACAATAACGAATAATAATATCATGTTTTAATCGTAAGAGGATGTAATTATCATATAACTTATAAACTACTTAAGATTGTTACTGAATTTCTAATTAATGTCCTCAGACATCAGGGTATTCTTAAATGGGTGTGCAACTGCAACAAAATACATTTTTAGTAAAGAGCATGACCATGCTGATATACGTGATATGAAACTAGTATTATGTTATATCGACCTTAGAAGTCACTGTCCAAGTGGTCAGATTAATCACCTTCTGACTCACTAAAATTCTCATGCTGGCTACTGGTACTGGTACTGGTATTTGTACAATCTTTCAGCTTACAAGCGTGGGTACACTTTTATTGATTGGCCAAACACTCACATGTCGGCATCTTGCAAACACGGCAACAGTTACAGGCTAGGAGATCCATAACGGTCAAAGGTACTGGAGTTCCAATCATCCACTCGTTGCTCAGATCTCCTTCTGCCGTGGTTTCCCATCCATAGCCACGCAGATCAGGAACATCAGGGTTGGCGTCCAAACAACGTATCCAGACCGCCGTTTGGTGGTTAGCTCGCAGCCGCAGGATTTGAAGCAGTAGACAATCGTTTCAAGGTGGTAGCTGATTAGACTTAATATCATCACATTTACTTTTAAACAGCTCGTAGGGCAGCTGGTTGACGCTTGACTACCAAAAATCAAACACACTTCGAAGATGTGTAAAAACCAGCGAGTTCGTTGGTATTCGAAGTATGTAATACCCTCCCTGACCTCCATGCACTGGTTGTGACAAAGGTTGGAATTCATAGTCGGCCACTTCACCTAGAGGCACCCAATGTTGCTATGGATATGTTTTCTATATGGGAAATGACATGTATGAAACTGTTACCTTGTTAACAACGGGCGCATCTATAGGTGTAGGGGACGACTATGAGTTCCAACCTGAGTGAGGTCATTCAGTGGTAAAGGGAAAAAGAGAACTTTGAATATCATGAGAAAAAACTCGCATTTCTATGTCAAGCTAAGCAAGATGGGTCAGGACTGGAGAGTTTCTATCGATGTCATCAAAAAAACTCGAAGAGTTTGTCTGTAAACTCTGCTCCTTGACCACGACTCTGTCATGCGTCAACCTGCTGCGCTACGAGCTTTCTAGAAGTAAGTGTGATGATATGAAGTCTAATCAGCTACCACCTTGTAACGAATGCTTACTGCTTCATATCCTGCGACTGTGAGTTATCAACCAAACACGATCTATTGATACGTTGCTTGGAAGCCAACCCTGATGTTCCTGATCTGTGTGGCTATGGATGGAAAACCATGTGGCAGAAGGAGATCTGAGCAACGAGTGGATGATTGGAACTCCAGTACCTTTGACCGTTATGGATCTCCTAGCCTGTAACTGTTGCCATGTTTGCAAGATGCCGACCTATGAGTGTTTGGCCAATCAGCTGAAGTGTACCCACGCGTGTAAGCTGAAGGACTGTCTAAATATCGGTACCCAGAATGAGAATTCCAGTGAATCAGAAGGTGATTAATCTGACGACTTCAATTTTCAGTGATTTTGACTTCAATTTTGATTAATTTGACGACTAGGCAGTGACTGCTAGGACAGATATCATATCATAATATCATATCACGTATCTCAGCATGGTCACGCTCTTTTCTAAAAATGTATTTTGTTGCAGTTGCACACCCATTTAAGAATACCCTGATGTCTGAGGACATTTATTAGAAATTCAGTAACAATCTTAAGTAGTTTATAAGTTATATGATAATTACATTCTCTTACGATTAAAACATCATATTGTTATTCGTTATTGTAATTGCAGTTAAAATTCTGCGTCTTTAGAGTACCCACAAGTAATATTTTAGTTACTAGACCTAGTTTGACGATACTTACCTATTGACCTTTGACCGCCATTTTGAATAAATACCGTGAAAACAATGTGATAACAATAAGAACTATTCATTCTAACGTATTTATGAGTAAGTACGTTGATATAATGAATATTGGCCAATAAATCGAAGAAAATGTAAAAAATTACCCATTTTGAGGAAATTGACCTCAATTAAGGTCAAAAAAGGCTAAATGGGTAATTTAATTTTTTTAAAGAAACATAATACATTTACCTTACTAAAAGTGTATGATTAAACTTGCAAACATTTTTTATTATTTAATTAAAAATTATTAAAACAATAACAAATTTGACCTTTGACCCTGGTTTTGACTTAGAAAGCTGGATTTTCCAGAGGTATATCATGGTTTTTTGAAAAGTACTCGTCTCAAGCTTTCATTTGATATATGTCATCCTTTGACCCAAATTTTATACCATCATTCTCGTTATGCAAAGGACTAATATAGAATACATAAATGTACTTAGGTTAAACTACTTATTGTGTAAACGACATGTGAGGTACCTTATCGATAATGAGGTACCAAAGTCGATAATAAGGTTGTATATTGTAGGTATTGTACTCGAGAGTTGTGACGTCAGTTTAGGGGCGACGTTTAGACCGCGTTTTTACAACGCGCAATCTGTGTGCGTTATGAGTGGTGAGTGGTGAGTGGTGACTGGAGAGTCGAGAATGGTGACTGGTGACTGGTGACTGATGAGTGGTGAGCGGTGAGTGGGGAGTGGTGAGTGGGGAATGGTGACTGGTGAGTGGTGAGTGGTGAGTGGTAAGCGGTGAGTGGTGAGTGGTGAGTGTGCTCATACCTCTTGGAAAATGTTCTCATGTATCGGGCCTACGTCATGCGAGTCACACCGATGTATCCGTTGGTTATAGCCCTCCTTGACGCTAAAGACCATGTCATAGGGGCACAGGGTCCCGTGCTCCTTGACGTTGTTGAAATACGTCATACGCGGTACTCGAGGGGTCCATGGTACGTTGTCCTAGGGGGTCATAAGCTCTGTATACAGCAGTAGAGTCCAATAGACCATGTCATAGGGGCACAGTGTCCCGTGCTCCTTGACGTTGTTGAAATACGTCATACGCGGTACTCGAGGGGTCCATGGTACGTTGTCCTAGGGGCCACAACAGTAGAGTCGAATAGTGCCAACTTCTACTTTTGCATTTTCTACTTTCTAGTTTCTGCCGTCTAATTGAAACAAGATTATCGTTTACAGGAACTCCGTGGGGTGTCAAGTTGCAAACAAAACAATATAAAGAAACACTAAACCCGTGGTAAAACTGGGAGAAGTATTCTTCTACTTGCTTGGTGGAGGCTGAAGAAAGTTCTGACGCCGAAAGTCAAAAAATCTGTTCACGTTCGGATCTCTAAATTGGAAATGTTTGTACTTTATTCAGGGTTTGGTGACCTGTGGTATTACAAGCATCGTATTCGTGTACACATTACGTAGATTGCACAGTTTCATGTTTATTTGTTTCCTTGTGAATAGGGTAAGTTTAACTACTCTGTATTTGGATCAGGGTGGGAAGTGACATGTGATTGCGGTAATGCATAATGGCAATTGATCGCAGCAAATCCTCTTGTGCGTTTCCTGAGTCTGATTGATAAACGCTCCGACATCATAATACGTAGGCCTACCTGAGCGTGATATTTGATAAACCTCTTACTCCGATGGAAAACACGACAAACATTGGTACTAACACAATCAAGTCATTTACAAAATACCTACAGCACATTGTTCCAAAGAAACGTAACTTTAGAAGGTGATTTAAGAAAGTGATTGATTGATTGATTGTTAATGTCCAAAGTGATTAGACCCGTACGTGTTGAGGTTGAGTCTTTGCGGTAATTAGTTCTAACTGGAACATAGTGGATGGACAAGAACTCTCACTTGTTAGAGCAATGGACATAATGCAAACAATTACAGCCTGTGATGGTTTGTTTGTGCATTGGGGCTGATGTATTACTTGACGCTGCACTTAACCCTAAGTCTTATGACGTCAGCTTCTAACTCGCCTCGTGCGACAGGCAGAGCTACCTTGAATTGAAACTATTCGACCTCCTGAGAAAGACTCCAAAGAACACGATTCAACCGTTGTTTGAGTGGGCGTAAGGTTGCTTGTTGACTGTCATTACCAGTACAACTTTTGACATCCCGTATTGAACGAAATAACAAGGACACTTGTATCGAGGCAATAATACTCACAGTCACATGAATATACAAAAGAAAATATCGATTCTATCCATAAACTTACCATTGGACATTTTTCCAACTTTTGCCAAAAATGTTCTTTACTTTTATTTGCCTGCATTTCTGAAGTATACTGATTTTTCGCCATGTTGTCGTTGTGTTATCAAAACGATATATGTGAATACTACTCAACGGTTAGTTTATACAATAATTATAGTGGCAGACAAATGAATTTCGTTTATTTGTTTCATGCAAAAAAGTATAACTTTAATTTAACAGACTTCTTATCTTCGAAGTCGTCTCCACAGAAACTGCTCAACAAAGAGCTATCATAAAATTAGAAACTAATTAAAAATCGTATTGTTTAGTTAAGAGGGCGGGGTCACACAGAATTAAAATACACAAGCTGGCACGACGTAGCAGTGAACTATATACATGAATCAAGACGGCATCCTCTCTGTAATAGCTGTACAGTGTACACTACATCAAGGTGTTAGCGAGGTGCTCTCTGTTCTCAGCAGGGTTAATATCATTCAAATTATAAGATTCTATGTTATTAGTAAAGAAAGACCTAAGAAGATGAAAACATGTCCGGCCAAAAATCATCAACGTCCTCTAGATCAAGTTAGGAAGCCGAGCAGATTTCTTCTAGTAAGACTTACTAATACTATACTAAGTACAGGCTGGCTGTCGAGTCAACAATGCGTTCACTATGTTGTTTTATTTTGCTGCTTGCGCATTTACAAATGCAGATGTAAAACTATTTTTGAAAAACAGTCGTAAAATCGAATCAAATCCCCGCGTCAACCGATTATTGTGGAATATTTTCGTTGTCTCCCTCAGAAATACATGCTAGATAAATTGAAAATAAATTTTCAAATATAAATTTTAACTGTAATTGTAGAGCACTTGTGCTAAGTGTGTCGATGTCGCCATTACTGTCCATGTTTGTCTTAGTTGGTTGTATCGTATCTTCCCTTGTCTAAGCTCAGTCCGTCATTACTATTTACTGATCTTTCCCCCTTCATCACTAACCATCGTGATAAGTGACATCGGATATTCTGATACGGCCTAGTTGAAAAAGTCATCAATCATACATTGTCTTTTTTAATGGCAAAGTGAATGAAAATGTTACAGCCCAGTTAAAAAAATAAACCCCCATAATAAGTAATGTTTAAATTGTATCGATCATAATTTTGGCGTACGCATTAGTTGCCAATTTGCATACTGCGTTTGTAGCAATTAGTAATATTATAAGGTTCATGGGTGGATGAACATAATAGAATATAATCACTTTACAAACGAAACAATACGTGAACTTTTAACTCATATATTATGTTTCAACTTTCAGTAAATCGTGTTTCCTATTATTAAACATGTTGTAGCATTTACATTCAAAATATCAAATATTTCTTTATTTGTTAGTAATCGTCTTTCAGTTTGAAACTCTAATGTTTCCTTTAAAATGTCAGTCAGTCACTATAATATAAGATGAACACAAAATATTATAATATTAAGTAATAGTTTTGTGAAACCGTCTCTAAAAGTACGCAATTTAAACAAGAGCCCAAAAGAAAGGTTATTAATACATAAAGTCACTGTAATTTGTGATTTATTATTCTACTCCACTAAAAACTTTGAGCTAAATTTCTAGCCAAACTTTACATTTTGTTAGAAGTTACGAAGAATAACTTGAAATGAATTGATCGCTTTTAAAATATCGTGGGTGAAAATGAGTAATGGCTCAGTTTTATCAAATAATTAGCACTTGCAACTTGTTCATAATAATCTTCTTATGTGTACTTGGCATTATTCACAGAAATCGATGAGTATTCAATAACACACTTTCTAGTTACGTTTTAATTACAAACATTACAATTAATTCAGTATATGCAAAAGCATTTTCTCAGCTTCGGACAGAACTGGCGTTTTCTTTAGAATTTCTAAAAGTTTTAGTGAACGATGTTAAAGCTTTTAGCCCCATTAGACTCGCCACCATTTCAACAAAGTTCCTCTCTAAAGTTCAGGTTGTATGTAATGCAATTACAATAATTTGAGAGTAACTTCTCATCTTACGAGAAGCTTTGCTGCGCTGATCGAAGCGGTATCCACGGTAGATAACCGCTTGTCTAATATACCGTGGCTGACAAGACCTGCCCGTCATGTTTCAAACACAGCACAAGTATTAGACTCAGTCTCTGAGCGAAGATAATCTTTGATAGCAGTGATGTGTTGACACATTTTCTAATTTCCATTTTGATAGTCGTTTCCAGGTTAGGCTACTACGTTGTGTCATAACAAATGTATCAAAGAAGCCTAATAATTATGTTTAGTGTGTTAAAATGTTGAGAGCTAAAAACTCAGGGAATTTTATACACAATGTGTAATTAGTGAATTGATTATAATTTAAATAAATTGTTCTTCCACTCAAGCGTATCAATGGGGAACGACCTATTCTCAAAGTCCAATCACTCAGCTTGAACGTTTATAAGACTAACGATCGTTGGACCCTAAGGGTGCGCGCACAAAGTAAGCTGGTTACCTGCGCTGGTTGCCAGCGCTGAACTACGTCATGAATGTTACCATGCTCTCAAGTGCAGCTATGCACAAAGAAAGCTGGCTACCTGCGCTGGTTGCCAGCGCTGAACTACCTCATGAATGTTGCCATGCTCTCAAGTGCAGCTATGCACAAAGAAAGCTGGCTACCTGCGCTGGTTGCCAGCGCTGAACTACCTCATGAATGTTGCCATGCTCTCAAGTGCAGCTATGCACAAAGAAAGCTGGTTACCTGCGCTGGTTGCCAGCGCTGAACTACGTCATCAATGTTGCCATGCTCTCAAGTGCAGTTATGCACAATAGAAGCAGGTTCCAGCTTGTCAGCGTTCTGTTTTCTTCAATGAAGTAAACCTGTCTGTCCGCGCCGGTAACCAGTAAGCGGGTAACCAGCTTATTTGCGCGCGCATCCTAGCGTCGAGCTGTACTTAACTTCCGCCGGGAGATTTGTAACGACCAGACTGAGTCGGATACTTCACACAAAGCGCTGATCTGACAAGTGGGTCATTTTTGATTTCAACAACATTAAACCCTTCGCGCTTTTATCAAGTTTTGACGTGAATGAATCACCTGTCGACCCATTCACTCAACAGTCCTCGTCCGCAAACACTGTGCGCCTCTTTGTTACATCAATCGCTCAGTCAAGTCGCACAGAAGGGTTTCTTGACCTTATTCAATAACGTGTGATCGTAGTGACCTACATACTTGAACGTCAGAAAGTACAGCTTGCACAATTGGAGTAGCTGTTAAAACACAAATAAACACACGAACACGGGTAGCTGTATTTGAGCATGCGTCCCCCACGGTAGATCTTAGCTTGCACTGACAACCGCAGGCGCACCAACACATCATACCAGCGGGTAGCCCCTAGTCAAGTGCTCACGAATACAGAGAATTGCAAGAATTTTAATTACTTCCACTATCATTGCAAACCTACTTTCCAATATTTATACTCGTTCGTATAAAAAAGTTCAATATTGGTTTATGTTTCTCAAAAGGGAAATCTCGCTTGGGAAAGCTTAAAAATTTCCTGAAAATACGAACGCTGCAGTTCGGTCTAGTGTTTGCACAGAGTATATTCATGATGGTGCAATAGAGGAGCGGTGGAGGGTTGTTCACGGGGTGGGTTGTTCGCGGGGGGGGGGGGGGGGGGGTTACGCCAGCTCAAGATCGAAGGGAAATATTGACCTGGGTTATGTCAACACAAGACGGGCTGAATCAACATGTCTCAAAAAAACAAGAAAATAATTTTAAAAAACAAGGAATTGAACCTTTGACATAGGTGGAAAAAGTTCAAGCATTCAACAAAATATCAAAGAATATTGATATAACAATTTTTAGAACTTTCATGACAGTTAACATTTTGTATTATGTTCATAAATTTTTAATTATTATATTATGTTATGTTAGCGTATCTACTTTTAATCCAGTGAACTATTGTGTTGATTCCCATTTCCCAGTGAAAGTAGGTGGTGTTAGTGGGGGGGGGGGGGGGGGATTACATAATCAGCGTTTGCACCACATTATGTTGTCACCGGGATGAGAGCTCCTCTTCAACTCCTGAATTGCAAGCAGGATAAATGTTACACGCGACTTCTAATGCGTACACTGTTTTTATACTCTAAAGTGAGAGAAGGTATTCCAAGTTTTCGCTGACTGACATCTACGTGACGGACGTTAAGTAACCACGTGACGGACGTGACGCAACTACGTGACGGACGTGAAGAAGCTACGTGACGGACGTGACGTAACTACGTGACGGACGTGAAGTAACTACGTGACGGACGTGACGTAACTACGTGACGGACGTGACGTAACTACGTGACGGACGTGAAGTAACTACGTGACGGATGTGACGTAACTATGTGACGATTGACCACTCTTTGTCCCCACACATCAAAGAAATTAAAGACGATATTGATTGTTTTGTCCATGATGACGTTAGTTAAATAGATAACCTTGTTCCAATTGATGCAGACTTGCAAGAATTTGGTATTTTCACGGCACCATGTAACGTTAGATTGAGCAAATATATATACAGTTATGTGTGCTATTTCGTTGCAAATTGAAACCACGTATTTTATCCATCGTTTCATGGTACAAATTAATCACCACCCACCTAAAGCATGATAGAGAACATGAGAAACAATTTACGCATTGTGTGCATAAAGATATATCAAATTTGCAATAGCAATATTTATTCTGACGCTATGCAAGTATGTTACATGAAAATGAACTAAGTATATATAACATAAAGTCTGCAAACCAAATAACAAGCAATCCTGCTACATCAAATTAAGTGTATACACTTACACCACACCGTATGTGCAAATGCTTTCAATGTCATCAACATTCGTAATCGTCTCGGACAAATAAACCGAATATCCCAAGAAGTCGTAGAAAATAACCCCAACGTGTATGACCAGCGCCACGGCCCAAAGTCGTGTCCATTTCATTGCAGGTCTGACGATAAATATCCGTTTAGCAAGTTGAGATATGCCCGGGTTAGACCACTCCACCCTCTACCCCAGTGTTACACACGAGATATTCTTGGTGATGAAAATAACGGTTACTAAACGAGCAATGAAATTATTTTTAAGAAAAAATCCAAATGTGTAACGTACAAAAAGAGGGGGAGAAAAAATAAAATATATAAACATATTCTTGAACATTTACAAGGCTTAAATGATTCGGATTCAAAACTCGTACATCGATATGTTCGAACAAAAGTGTGTTTGTGTACTAGCCTGTGTAGTATGCTATGTTTTGTTTTGCAGTAGGTGTCCGTGCATCATGTCCGTACTCTACTTGCCGCATCTTATGCCCGGTTGCCATGACTCAGCGGGAGCTGCATAGGAACCAGCCCCCCCCCCCCCCCAGTCTACCAGGGAAAGCGAGGTCCCGCATAACTCCCCCAAGACAATCCCACTACTATTATATTGACCAACACAGGTAAGCAAAGCAGGTATACTCCCTCAGGCACAGCCCCAACGATATACAGAGCGACTCAACTTCAGGTTATGCTGACGATACGATGTATGAAGTGTTTCATACATCAAATGAAGCATTCAGTCTATGTGAAATGACTGAGATAAATATATGGTTTGGTAGGGTGGCCCCAATATGTTTATTAATTATTATTTATTACGTCTTTTTATTATTATTACGTCTTGCGCTACTTATTCTATTGTACAAGTTTTACTTATTTATTTATTTATTTATTTATTTATTTAATGTCTATCCTATTCAGTTATAAAAACTGATTTACAAAGGAGGACCTTTAATAAAACTAAGCTATGCAAACAATTAATAGTAATGAAATCATAAATAACAAAAACAAAACAAACTACTGAACTATATAAAATATAATCTAGAACAAGAAAAAATAATTGAGAAATGAAATAAAATCAAATGAAGTGGAAATTCAACATATAAAAGCATAAAAATAGAAGTATGCAAATAAGAAAGAACATGAAGAAACAAAAACATTGTGGGAAAAAATAAATATATAATATGTATATATATAAAAGTATAAATCTCAGCTAAGTGAAAAGACTTTGCTCCACCTTTATATGGGGAATATAATATCTCGTTAGATTTACACAGTTCAAATAGGCTCATCCTTTTGTTCCAGTCATTCTCAAAGAAACTTTTTAAATGCCTTGAACACGAAACGATATAAGATCGTAACAATGTGACGATAAGTTTTAAAAGGTGACATCTTGAAGTTGGTATGATTGATTAGCATCATCTACATATTGTTCAACTTTTATGAGAGAATTCCGTACATTAAAGTGCCTGTTGGATTTGACTTTAGTAGACGCATTTTTCCCCTTCAACATTTCTCCTCATATTTTACTCACTTCGCCGCAGGCAGGCTGGTATTCTCCAGACATGATAAATAACTTATACACCATTGAGTAATAAAAGTTAATCGAATTTTTCTATTCAATGTCAGTGTTTGAGGTTAACGGCCCGGTTGAGAATCACAGAGAATTCAATAATTGTTTAGAGTCTGCTGGGTAATAACAATGTATTAACTGTGACAGAAAGCGGCGAGGCCACCTCGTAATCCCGTGTATGGCTACACCACGGAGCGTTGTCTTGTACAATGTACAAGGCTGGGGTATAATATGTCCACATTGAACTCGTCTACCCGTATAGTTGGCTCTGCTGTGCGTTTCCTCGCGTAATACGTCTTCATACGTCTGACTATAGTACAACTAAATCTGATTAAAACACAACCAGTATGTGTGTGTGCTAAAGATAGTGGTAAATTGAATTAAAACGACATTTATTTGCATGTATAAGTAGGGCCTAATAACATAAAATGCGTACATTTTCTGGTTCTGATTCGGACGACGTCATACGACCAGTAGCACAGCTGTCGAGTAAGTCGTAGAACACCAATACTATATAACATTCCATGTGTAACGCGACGAACATTTTATAATGTGTGTTTTAAATGACTGAAACTGCTTAGGTACTCTTAAACTAAAATAAGCAATTACCCGATTGTTAGATTAAAACATGTTTATGTACGAAAACACAAATGAGTTCGCCACCTAAAGCATACGCGTTATTATGAGGGCAGGCAAAGTTGGAACAAGAACCCGTAGGCCTACTCACTTTTGTCTTGAGATCGTGGACCAAACGGGCTCAGCAACGAAGGGAGTCCAAACCTGTGGCCTGATGGTTCGATGCCCGTGTGAACAGCTCGCTGATCCGACTCCAACTGTGGTGACGATTCTACACGGTGATGACGATCACGATGACGTGGCATAACGCTGATATGAGCGGGACTATAGTAGAGGGAGATTTAAAGGTTTACTACTAATCCTAAAAACATGAAGTTAATAGGTAAATTACAAATTAGGAGACCAAAATATCTAGTGTACCCTAATTTTTAAATAATAATCCAGAAAATAATGGCTTTCAAATGGATTTTAGCAAGAGAAAGACACTGCATATATTTTTTTCCCCACAAATGTGCAGTAAATTCAATTATAAGCAGCGCTGAGCACTTCGCGATGAAGTCACATACATGAGTCAGTTCAATTCAATAGGAAAAAAAACATGTGGAGCTTTGGAACTTAAGAAATTAAACGGTTTACTTTAGAGTTTACAAAAAGAAGAAAACACCTTATTCATGAAAAGGCACAAGACATTTGAAGAAATAGAAAAGATACATATCTGTGAGAATAAATGGATTTATTGACAATTAATTGAACAGAACACAACAAAGAAATGAAATAAAAGCAGGGGATAAAAAAGTTACATAAAATGGCTAACAAGAATAAAAAAATCAAAAGAACAAAGCAAAATTAGTTGGAAATATTCTAAACAGATATTTGACTTTTTATTAAAATTAAATTTCTGAGAAGTATCCTAGAAACATTACGAAACTAGAAACAGAAACAATAGAGTATTTTCGAAAAAACACTAATCCATATTTTGATTTAGTTCCGATGAGTAAGATTGCCATGGTTTATGCCATTACATAAATATGTTCAATTAGATTCCTTAGTACCTATATTGTACAAATGTAACGCCGAAGAAGTGGCCTGTTTGAGTTACGCACATGCACGTATGCTTATGTGAGTGTTGAAAGCACGCCCACACAATGTACAGCCGAGTGGATATGGTGAGTAATGTTATCACAGGACAAGTATGCTGAATGTAGACAAGTATGCTGAATATAGACAAGTATGCTGAACGTACACAATATGCTGAATGTAGACAAGTATGGTGAATGTAGACAAGTATGGTGAATGTAGACAAGTATGCTGAATGTAGACAAGTATGCTGAATGTACACAAGGCGTGTAGGCGCGTTTCACTGAGGTTCAATTGGTTGACCGAGGCATTGGAATTATATATAAAAGGTCTTCTTGTTCATGCAACTCGATAAGCCACTGATAAACTAAGCACTATAAAGGGTTACTGGTTACTTACTCTATACTGACATTAAAATATAGTTATGATCGTCAACATAAAACATTTGTCTCGTTTGTCCACTTTATGGGCTGCATTAAAGAAGTAGTAAACGGTGAAAACATTAACGTACCTTGTACTGAACCCGGCCGCTATATAAACTAGAGTTACTCCAACTTGGGTGGTGAACCGTTGAGACCCATTAGCAGCTATGACGAGCCGAGCATAGGTTATGCATGCGGAAAGTTAGTTTTAAGCTTATTATACTTGACCTACTAACCGAATATCTCGTAATATACATTCACGTAGAGCATACTGAGCTAGAACTAATATGAAAGCATATATTATTTCATGGAAAGAATGCATTACATGTAATTATGGGCTTCTTCACGTATACACTGAGATTCTTCAGCCACTCATGGTTGGCACCCACCTTCCTCATAACAGAAGACTGAAGAACAAAAGCATTGAGTTGAACACCAATACGTGGACATGGTTGATACCGATGCGGGTGGTTGTATTGTATCCCATGTATAGTTGTGATGCAGTGACAAACTGTTATACTGTGATATAGTGCGGAGGAGAGATTGATTGATTGATTAAGGACTTTATTCTGGGTGGGATTAAGGCCAGAGAGAGAGAGAAGGAGAGAGAGAGAGAGAGAAAGAGAGAGTCATGAACATGAATAAGATGTTCCGGTCACCATTTCTCCTCAGAGCGACACATGATTAGAACATATTTATATTACATGATTTATTACTTACTAAAACGTGTCACGTAACCTATATTCAATCTAACTGTGCATTACGCATCAAAATATTGACATCCCCTTTGCTGTTCCATGCACCCCAGCTGGTTGATTGTCCGGGCAACCACTTTGAACAACGTTCACTATTGCATATATCTTCCATTTAATTCCATTTATTTGGTGTCAACTTATTAGTTGACAGCGTAACAGTACTTTAAACGCGGTTCGTAGGGACCAGTAATCATTGTCTGACTGACTGATAGATCCAAGAAGGTACGACTAATGTTTGTGCGTTGGTCATACGCCAATATAATATTTCAGTGAGTTGTTACGCGTTGGGTCAGTTGACCGCTGGAAGGAGTTCGAGTCCAGTTCGCTTTACATAAAACGGCGCTAGGGTAAACTTTCAATCTCCCTAGAAACGATAACACCAACAATCCCTGGGTCCCTATATGCTGCGCATGCGCCGGGCGACGAGACGTGACGAGTATCCTCAGGGGGCGAGATACTGGGGACCGGACTCTGAATCTTGCCTAGCACGTCGTAAACCCCTCAAACTAACCTGTAGGGACCGATAAAAAAGAAGTAAAATATGTTTTATTTCCCTCTGTCTTCACTCTCCCTTCCAGGTCCGTACGTACGTCATGTCTACGCATGCGATATTCCGCAGACGAAGCATCGCCAGTTTGATTTATTTCGAAAGTCAGGAGCTAAATTTAAATAAGTTTTACTCTAATGTAACTTTATTTGCAACTTAATCATTAACACATGCTATGAATACTTAGTAGGTAGTCAAAATCAACTTCAATATCATTTTTCAGAATGATTATACGCAAAGTTATGTATATGAGTATATATATATTGTTGTTAATTGCTATGAACGTGTTTAAAAAAAATCAATGTTTACGTTACAACTGCAATCGCTTGTTCGATATTGTACATAGACACTAATGTTCGATTTATCTGGAGACTCGAGGTCCATCCATGAAACATCGCACGGGAAATACAACAACACGTTCTGTTAGTTTTAATCCAACAGATTGTAAAGTTTGAAAACAGTCTAGAGTGTTCTGCGTATTTATTTTCTCTTGCAATTAGCTAAAGTGGAGACAAGCAAACGGATAATTACGGCCAGTTGGGAATTGAAAAACTGTAATATATCACATATGTACACATAACGCGTTGTTACAATTAACTTTGCTAGACTATTAGAACAGTTTATAAAAATGCAAACAAACCAAGTGGATGGGATGTAGGTAAATATCCTAAACAATACACTCTACGCGCATGCATGACTATGCGTTTATTGTGTTTATTTTTACTCTAGATCAATTAACCAAGTAACGAATGGAAATGTTTCCCGATGTATGTTTTTATAAGTGGTGTATTTACCAACCTGTTTCGAACACTCCTCGCGGCGCACTGGCTGAAGTTATTGGTTTGCCAGACTAATCGTGGCTTCGATGTACACAAATGTCATCCATCTTGAACACAGCTTAGACTCTGACCTTGCAAGTATTGCTTGGCATCGATAAGGTCGATCCAACACTGCATACATACATGTTTTAAGACTACACGTCGGGACTGAAGTAGCGACAAAGATGTTTCTTATGCAACACGTGAATGTTTCAGGTCATCTGTGTTTGTCCTATATCTCTTCCTTGGTTTTGTCCCATCATCATTATCAAGAAAGGTGATCAATTATTCGTTATTATTAAATGTGGCCCGATTCAGCTGCCATATAATTGATGTATTTGACTTTGGAAAGCTGACAAAACATTGAAAACTGTAACGCAAAAATGCCCTCAACAAAAAGTCAAATATTTAAGCCAATTTCTTATGTAACTTCTTCAGTGTTTTTCTTTGTCCCAGTACTTGAAGTAGCGAGTTTGTGTTCCACAAGCGACGCTGCTCGCATATCGGTTTCCTTGCGTTGAAAGCAATTGACATTTAACATCCTTATAATTGACTTCTGTGTCCAAGTGTTTGCCGAACGTCAACACCGCTGCTTGTTAACTTCACTGAGGGATTGTTTAATATTATCTTCCACCATAATGTTAGTTTTAGACTCAAGAGTCCATAGATTACAAGACAGTCAAGGACCCTACATCTATTTGTTTACAGTGAAAGTTAAACGAATTTCTAAGGGGATGAAATTCCGGAAAACACAGACCTCGTGGTACTGTTTGACGGGGATCTGCTACGTGCCTCAAATGTTTCATACTCATAATGAATCTGCATGTTTACGTTATAGTACATGACATAAAGTAACAACACTTCTGTTGCATAGTTAATTATGAAACGCGCTAACTGGCATCGAGTATTCTCTGTTGATTATGTCTGTTTACAAGTCGCAGCGATCCGTCTTGTCGCTCTACAGTCAGAGAGCCGTGTGTTCGAGACTTGTCCCCAGTGGCGGACAAGTTTCTCACACGAGTTTACGAAACTTATACCCGGCTCAGTCCGGCCGCTCAAGCGCGTCTATAAATTACTCGACGCTTGACAACGCGCGCGATTTTTCTTGGTTTACGAAACGTCGGGTAGATCGAATACGAAGTAAGGAATGTCTTGAGGAAGGCTCGGTTTTCATTTTTCCTTCTCTCAATAAATACGCGTTATCTTTTCATGTCGCGAGTCTGCCTCTCGCTTTTACGTTGAGTCGCTGTGATGCGATGAGTTGGCCGAATACGAGTCCTTAGATACACAAATCAATACACACGAAATGAGATTAGGTTCAAGTTTCCAATTACTCGAAACACATTCAAAATTAAATGTTATAGGAGAGTGTTCGAAAAAATCTGCTATTGTAGCGAAATGATGGAAAGTATAAATACAAATTTAAAAGAGAAATTCGTGGAATTTCGTTGGGTTTTGTTTATATGTGTTGAGTATTCCCTTCTAAAAAGCGATGGCAGTGTGAATGTTGAGACACATTACGGAAATTACATCATAATAACACAGAGACTGGCCCGTCTTCAACATGTAAATTATAAATACACCGTACAATAATTTGAAAGTAGCTGTATAAATCTGAAATTGAAGAACACAACCTGAACAACAATGCAGTTTATTTTGTAAACAAAGTACAACATGATTGTGGTATAGACCGTTTCTAATTTTTGGCTCTTTATTTTCTCACTTTGTACGAGTTCTTTTGTTTGACGCGCGGGCAACAGAAAACGTCAATACACTCTGTCATCGCAATATGAGGTTTCATCTTTAGATATTTCTTTCCAACGAGTATTTCCTTTCACAAACGGTTCTCATGATTAAAACAAGTTTTTGCTCTATCTTTTTAAATGTCGTTTCATGTTGCACAAAATTTGCATTTACTTTGATATTGGTGTATACATAAAGCTATTGTCCGGGTTCAATTTATTTATCGTACAACATTGATAACAATACATTATTACCTTTTATGGACAAAATAGCCATATCGCCTACGTTGTGAGATCGTTCGTAACTTGAGATTGTGAGTATAATCCTTCATCCATTACAGACGTTCCAGGGTTCGATTCCAGATTCGGAATGGGGTATTTTAGCTTTTGGAATGACTTGAATCTATCTCCACTACAATTGCATATATACAATCGGCAACTATGGAGCAGTCATACCAACGAATAACGTAATGAACGATACAGTGACAATCACTGAAAATCAGTTCTTGTCAGTGAATGGGTAGACAATAATTAAACTTCTTATGTTTGTCCTTTTGTAAACGAGTTTTAAAACTAAACACAATAAAGAAATATTATTATTATTGTTAGTAAATATACTCGTGGGATTCAAGGACTGGTGATGATTGTTCGTTCATTAAAAAGTACCACAACGAGATAACCCTGACAATTTCTCACAGCAGACCTGCCCAAAGAAAAGTTAGCCTGGTTCAGATGATTCCGTCTGGCATTACTAGGATAGTCGTGAATAAGTACGTTGACTGTTATCTTATGACTGAGGAAGTACGAAACCTTCAGTCAGTAACAGGAATCGGATAACGAACTCGTGTGCTTGTGCTCCTGGTCCCGTATCTCAATCTATTTAGTCCCTGGCAAAGAACGGGCATCAAACCTAGCACTTCCCTAATGAGAGCTTCACTGAGTCAGTGGCTCTGCAATCAAGAGCCAGATCACGCAGCTTGGCTCGACTAGCCCGGGCCCAGACGGGGTGAGTTTTATCATACGAGGACGGTCTCTGTTTGACCTCGGAGTCAGATTATTCGACCTCTCAAACATACTTGTATCGAGGATACGAATGCAGAAGTGTTAGAGTTCGATTATCGGCTCAGGCTGGGGTCTGTTTACTTCTCTACCTGTCAACATGCTACTGTTATAAGAGGTGACTACGTGAGCCGTCGTGGCTACGAGATATAAGCAGAATCATATGCACACACACTCGCATACAAGCACTTGTTGGTTGTATTAAATAAATACTCCCGCATTTATATTTTATAGTCTATATACAGGATACACTAAGTTACAAGAACTGGTTTTCAGTGGAGGACATCTATACAATTTTTATATCTACACTTACACTAGACGAACGAGCCACACCATACATAATGTAGGACCTACGTGTTGCTTTTGTTTTCAGTAGTGGAGGAAGTAAACAAACCCCATTGTTATGTGTTTGATCGCGCTATTCTGCTAGTTGTAACAGCTTTGTAGTGTCAAGGTTATATAGAAATTCAATACATACGTGATGCACTGCCCGAGGCCAATAAACGTCATTTTAATGGTTTAAATATACCATTAGCTGCTAACTATTTATGCAGACATCACACTGAATACAAATTTCACTTTCGCGGAGCAATCGTATGCCAGAGCCAGAGGAATAAAATATCAATTGTCTTTCGAGTTGATTGCACGCCTCACTGAACTGCACTTATTTATATATGTTACGTGACACGCCAGCAAATACATCAAAGACAACGGAGAGTGCATTCAATTCCGTATCTAGTCATCTTGTACGAGAAGCTGTCTGTTGTCAAACGTGTCATTGTATATGGTTTTCTATGGAACTTTTCTTTCGAATGGAGTTTTCAGAAATTACAGCTAATGTACGTCTCGCAAAATTGGCGTCACAAAGATGTAATAATATTTTACTCTGTGTTGGTCGATAACGCAACCGAAAGATATTGCCGCAAGTTTACAGTCGCATGACGAATCCTGTCTCTCAGCTCTGGAACAACATTGAGCGTTAGTCCGTAAAGTACAGCGAAATAAGGCGCTGCACTAAAACACGCTCACTATCATTGATAGGCCGACCTCTAAACATGACTGTATAACTGGCATGAGCTCGTGCGCCTGTTTTCAACTGTTTCTGAGCCCGAGGGTGAAGTCGTGTGGGTAGCTAGGTTTGATTGGCTCGTCGGTCTTGTGAAGTTATTCCTGCTTTCAATGCAGAAGGTCCAGAGTTCTATTCCCGTTTCGGTCTAGGATTTTGTACTTAAAATTTGACTTCAATCGTTCTCTGTCCATGGTGTTGTGTACATATATAAACGGTGACTTGGGAGCTTTCATAACAAAGAGGCACACAATGAATGGTATAAATGCCCTTTACTTGAAATCAGTTATTGAAACTTGGTGGGTCGAGTATGCACGTTTATTTTCAGATTTTTTCGCCAGATATTTAATTTCAATGTGAAAGATGGTAACCGTAGCAGAGTTTTATACTCAAGCTTAGGACAAGATGTTATAAAATCAAAGCTTCAGAATACTTTCTCTCTATCTTAGTTCACAATATTGACGCAACCGCGTCCACGTATTTCAGCGAACAAGGCTGCAAGTCAAAGGTCATGTGATGAAGTGAGCAGTTTATGACTCTGTAGAAAGACTTCTTCCTTGTCCGGTTTGATAGGAAGGGACTGGACAAGTTGACCCATGACGCGATCACCGCTTCCTGAACGATCACCGGTGACTTGAAGCATCAAGATGGCGGTGGGTTGAAGGACAACAGTCAGTCCCACAATGCATAGCGGCCATTGCTGCTGTTCTGGGGCTAACACAGGAGGATTATAGTGGGACGTTTAAGAGCGTTTGTAAGTAGTTTTGATGTTTTTAGTCAACTAATTTCTCTTAAACAAATAATAGGATTATTATGAAAATTTACCTACTTGCAGAGAGATGTCATATCTAAGCATGTTATTAAGTACATTTGTGACAAGCCTGCTCAAAAATAATATACTCACGTTTGAATTATGCAAATAAATTACTTTCGTCGAAAATGTTCGTCGACATAATAAGGAGAATTTGTTAAAAATGGGTACATTATTTTTTAATAGATTAGTGACAAATGTACTGAATACCATGCATAGATATGACATCTCTCTAAAAGAAGGTAAATATTTATAATAATCCTACTATTAGTTTAGGAGTAATTAGTTGACGGCCAATACATCTGTAAAACTCCTACTGCCGAACGCTCTTAAATGTGCCTCCTGTACCTGTCTGTATTCGTGAATAGCCTACATCAAATTAACTGAAAACAGTGAGTTTATCTATATCTATTTATGACAGTAAAATCAATGTGTTGGTAACAGCATATCGTGTCATCCGTTTTGGTTAGTCAAAAGTGCATTTTGTAATAATCAAAATTACAACCATTTTAAGGCTATGGTGTATGATATTGATGTATTACACTCCTACATTTTACAAACTGTCAGTTATAAGCTTGGTGATTAAACGAGTGGAGTGCGGTATTCCATTCGACACGTAGCGCTTAAAACAATCTCAACTAGTTCAAACGACCATTGCATGTATTTCATATCACATGATGTAATTTTGGTCTGCGAGTGGACTATATGAAAATGATAACACTGTACATGGCATCTATACCCAAGCCAAGATAGAGCTTGCATCAGTATAATTACGTAATGCTAGGTTCACACAATCAAACTCGTGATCGAATATAGTTTACTACCGTTGATTTACATATTTTGGCGAGTGTACGATGCAAAACTAGCTGTATATAGTTTCCTGTACTAAGTATATGTAAACAAAATTAATTTCAACCTCTGGCTTTCAAACTCAGCCAATGAAAACACTGACCATGGGCACACAGATGCATGTGATGTTTCGGAGCACTTCCCCTGCCTTCGTCATGCGACAGTCCGCCGTCTCGGAGTCGGAAGCTCCGGATACAAGTAGCCTCGCTTGTGTGGCCGAAACCAGCCGCCCTTTGAAGATCGTTTGGATAACCAATAAGCAATTTTATTTGTTGCTGGGACATTTTCCTGCTAGTGGACGTGGACGTTGTGTGGGAGAGTCGCTATTGAGGGAGAAGGAAGTGAAACTCAAAGCTTCTTTGACGACGACTTCTTACGCATGCATCAGTCAGCACAGCGCCGATATGATCATGTGGACACAGGAACTGGAGGCTAGAAAGCCAGTGTGGCAGTGCATGGACCCGTACCATTTAGAATACATGTTGACTTCAGGCATCGTATGCTACCATAATATATTTTATTTCTGGATTAATTTATTTTGACAGAATAAGGATTGGTGTAGTAAACTAGTTCAGAAATTAAAACGCTTATTTTTTTCTAAACAGTCCACATAAATTGCTAAATATTGATTAAAGTGAGTTGAAGTGTTCTGTAACATAAACACCATCTGAATATAGGAGGCATCAGGACATATATCATTACGGGGCATCGCTCGACTTTGTCTGGCCTAAGTTCTTGTCAGAGCATGGTAGACTTTCAACGTGTATAGCACACAACTGGACTTCAAACTTTCTTTTTCTAATACAATTTTATAAAATTATGTGGTATAACAAATATGCTTAGATTTTGATATAGTTAACTTTTTGTATATAGACTTTGTAAAGTTATATATTTTCAAGTATACTTGACTGTATATACACGTTAAGTGCTTACCTGTGTAAACAAAACAGCACACGGACAGGAAAAGTAACTACGGTAGTAAACATAAAACACTTACCAAAGTGCGAACCATTTCGAGAGCTCCGCTCCCTTCCTCAGACGCGAAGACACTTGACGTAGGCGTGTCACGTGATCCCTCAGCTGCAGTGCGCCATGAAAGAGCGATCTGCACTCATCTCAGATCTCTTACCTGACAGAGGGTTCTGAATTTTATTATTGGCGGGGTTTATTCAAACGAATGTATCATCCTCACTATACACTACACTTCAGTTTGTTAACCCATTGGTCAGTATCGAATTATTGGCATAATGAACTTATTCATTCCTCATTATCACAGTAAAACGCGTTTTCTATGCGAGCGTTACCTTCTATCACCGTATATATAAGAAATGCAACACAAAAATTAAGATGCGTAGTAAAGAAATGAAAACAATTTAGTTTAATATAAATAAACTACAAGTGACTTATAAACGTTGATGTAACATTAATAGTAATCACATCGCATTGAGTCACTGATTCGGTCAAGTAAAGAAAACGCGCAACTCACTTTTATCTAAACTCGAAGCTGACATTTCTATAAATCGAGGTTAATAAGTTTCGACTCTAAAGCAGTTCTTCCATTTCTTCTGAAGATTATCTCAAGTAGAGCGTGTTTGCGAAAATGTCAGAAGAAATAGCAGCGTCAGCAGTCGTGACCTTTGGGTCTACGGCCATCTATCCCTCACCTTCTCACTGGCCCTAACAGAACAAGTTATTCGCGGCAAAACTATTCCCGATTCCCGCGGGACTCGTTCTTTGTTCTTTCCAGGGAAGCTTTCAAAGGGGGAACACGAGCAAAGAACATCATATCCTTACTCTCCTGCATTAGACGCAAATAATACCATTATAATGGTGTTATAAGAATATATCTGACTGTTCATGCGGTGATAAACTCGTGTCACATTTACATTCTGCTCATATTTGTATTTCAAATAATGAAACATCACACAGTCTGGTTCTTCTGTGACCTATTGTGTTCAATATCATATAAAACATTCAAACGTAATAATAAACCCACTGGCAAATGCTGATGGCAGCATATACAAACAACGCCACTCAATTGTGTTGAAATAATAATGAATGCAAGAGATATCTTTACCAACAATTTTATTTCCACCAACACCAATAAATGATACAGACGCATTCTGTATGGAAGGGCATATTTTAGTGAAGAAACGAAACTCTGAACACTGTCACACATCGAAATACCATTATTTAGTACTTACTATAAGGCAACTGACATTTTTCATTAACCATTAGCAACACCAACATTGATATGAATATAGATTTTAATCTTAATTTACATTTTAGGCATTTTAGTTTCAAAGATGGTAGTACTAAACATAGAACAATAATGTCGGTTTTGCTTACAAAAAAGAAAACAGTTTTGTTACATTTAACATCTTTTGAAAGTAATGATATTTGTTGATATGAACGTTAAAATAGCACATGATTTGTATCAACATGAACAATGATTTTTTTCTTTAACCAATACAGATATTTGTTTCACAATTACCCACATAGTCTTCACTGTAGTGAAGAACGTTGAACGACATACTATATGTTTACGGTCAGCCACATGTTAGGCCTATTAGATACACAGAAACTGTTTCATATAGAATTATAGAACCTTATTTACACCTTTGATAAGTATATCGTTTGTTGGTAATTATTCATAGAACGTCACTGTGAAAAAGTCTGCTTCAATAGCAGCACTACTTTTTGTGTCTCATTAGTTTTACAATATGTTTCACATATCACACGAGTTAGCGAAGATAATGATAACACATTTGACACCTTCCATGTTCCACCATGGTCGATGCAGGGTAACGTTGCTTGAGTTCATCGTACAACAGGGAGTGATAGAACCAATCGCATATATTCTACAATCTACATACTTGTATGTAGACACGACCATTGGACAGATGAAGACACAGTTGCATAAGGGCAGGATTCAAAGTGTTTGACGGAAACTATGTACAACACAAAGTATTAAATGCATTGAAATGGTGAGGAACCATTTATATTTTATACTGAGGGTGGTGTAGAGATCGAAGTAAAAATTCAAACAACTAAAACGTTTGATGGGAAGGAGCCGAAGAGAGTTGTTGCCCAAGATTTGGGTTGGGTCAAAATATATACAAGCGAGAAGGGTAGTCCAGTTTTAGGTAGGAATTTCTTATAAGAGGGAAAAGTAGTTTATAAGCACTAACGTAAATAAAACGTTCGTCACTACACATTTGAACGTAAGGTTTCGGTTCGTGATTAGAGCTTTGTGTTTCAGACGTGTTTTTTTAAATAAAGGTAAGCGAACCATAAAAATAAGGCATCACTTGCCTGACTGTCAACAACTCAACATTTAAATTAGAACATGCGGCCTAGTCTGTAATTAGTTTTAGTTTTCAAAACATGGCCACCTTCGTCATATAAAAAGAAACAATTTAAAAACAGGACAGCTCTCCGCAAATATGTACACTACGTTACACAGAAATGTGTCTAATCGATATGTTAACTAAGATATGAGCTTTATCGTGGTCTTCGCGCGCATTTACTGATAGACTATTTTACTAGCACGTTCTTTCTTGGTTCATGGGAGTTGATAAAATGTAAATACAACTCAATTTAACAATACAAAATTAATATTGTGTAAAAGACAAAGAGGCCACTATGAGCAATTAAAACCACAACTCTAGACATAGGACAAATTTTTCTTGAAAACTTATAACACTCTTAAAAAAAAAAAAAACGTAATAATTAATAATTTCCAATATTTTAGTAAGAATATGATTGATATGTTAATGTGATATGCTTATTATAAGTGAAAGTCATTACAGCAAAGCTCGTAACCGTATCTATAATAGGTAGGAACCGACGCATGTGAAAATTAATTCTGTAGCTATATTCAGGCGAAGAAATGTGTGTATTTGTGTGTGCATAATATATTGTCACTGTCTTTCGGGAACAATTAATTTGAAAATGTAAATGAAGGTAAAAGAAGAGTAGAACATATGAAGAAAAAGAAAAGTAAATTTAAGATAGAAAGGTAGAGAGTATTTGAAAAAGGGACACAGAATCACCACTTAGTGAATCTATATAATACATAAGCATGTCAACGTAATATTATATTATTAGCAAGTACGTACAAAGTAAACACTCAAGTTAATTAAGAAAAAAGCTAATATAACGTGATTGAGTAAAGTATTGGGGTCAGTCTAAAGAGAAAAGAAATAAATTCAAAGGTACGAAGCAACTTACCACAAACAAGGTCACGAAGTGGGCGTGGTTCAGAAAGTCTTGATTTGTTACAAAGCCAACATGGTATCACATTCAAGATTGAAAATAGCTCAGCTCGTAAGTGTGTCTTTATGTGTAGTTACTTTGAGCTAACGTTCAGTTTGTCGGGATACAAACGACATCTTACTTTTAGCTAGCAATTCACACACACACACACTGAATATCCACGGTCATCACTAACTGCGTGATCGTTGAGCACATCCTCTGCCTTCCTCGGACGGGAGATTACTGGAGCCACTCAACCATTGGTGCTCCACCACGTCATGTCGACCTCGTCATCGTATACTGGTACATAACATGGAGTTCAAACTTGGCACTTGTTGCTCCAGTAACGTCTGGTCTGAAGAAGGAACCGGATGCTGTAGAAATATCACAGTGTTTACTGTGTGTGGGAATTGTTAGTTATCTGATTATAACAAGTCCCGGCTTTTGTAATCATTTTATCTGTTTTGTGTTTAAATAATATTCAAGTGTGTTACTTTGGGGCACAAGTAATTTTCTAAGTTTGTACATGTTTATAAATCTCTATAATTAGTGCGATTTAGATTCCGAAACACAACATTTTATAATCTCTCTTCTAGTTGAAGCACCAGTTCAAGAAATCAGCAGATTATATACATCTAAACACGTTTGCAATACAAAAGAACAAAGACACACAAGCTTGCTATAAATGTTACGTCATGGTTTATGTCTTTTCTGCGGAATTGTCTCGGTTTAATTTATATTAAAATTAAAACTAGGAAAGCATGATCCATTTAACCAACGACTACAATATCTGAAGGACAATAACGCGAATCTGTTGTGAAAACCCCTTCACCGTTGAATGTATGATATTTGTCCATTGGTTCGTTTCTTCTGGAATGTTTGACTCAACTGACAATTCGTTTGATAGGTCAGTTCGCCAATGTTTACGATTCGATGCGTAAGTTCATCGCCTTATGGCCGGTTCTCACGGTGCGAGTTACTGGCATGCCAGTAAGCCAGTTGCTGGCCCTCTAACTGAGGGGCAAGCTACTGGGCTCAGACTCAACTGGCCCCAGCTGTTTACACGGTGCGAGTTACTGGCATGCCAGTAAGCCAGCGGCTGGCCTTCTGCTCGGACTTGAACTGACCCTGTCAGTTGCAAGAATGTCTGAAGATCGTATTATAGAGTGCTAGCATGGAAAGTAATAAAATCATTTTCGTTGATACTGTACGAGGAATTATTATTTTTATATCCAGGTCCAAAAACGTTCCACCAATTTTCTTGTTCTCTGTACAAATGCACAAAGTTTGCCGTCTGTTCGTCACTCCACATTCCCGACATATTCCAAAACAAAAATTATGATAATAATAATAATATATCAGCACGAAAAACATAAACAAAATAACGTGCTCTACCGTCTACTGACGCTCAGTTACTGACCTGTGCGTTCACATGGCGCCAGCGGCTGGCCGATCCAAACATCCCCGTGGTGGGGGAAGGCCAGTGGCCAGTCGAAACAAAAATATTTGAAGTAGCTCGCCAGGCGAGCTACTGACCAACTCGCACAGTCAGTAACTCGGCCGACCTGTTTACACGAAGCAAGTAGCTGGCCCATCAACTCGCACGCCAACTCGCACCGTGAGAACCGGCCATTAGTTTCATCTCTCTCATAGTCGTACGCGTTTAACGCTGCGCATTAGTACGCGTTGAACGCTGAGCACAATCTCGTACATCACCCGAAGGATGAGTCTTTCACGCATTTCACGTTCCGTCGGTTATCTACACTTTGTTTGTGGCCACACCGACATTTTCCACCCTCGAAGAACCGTCTGAAACTCTTGGCTGATCACATCAACGTTGAGAGAGTCGTCCGACGAGTCCTGGCAGATGAGTTCGCGTCCACTCTTGGAGGGACTTTCAACAAACAATATTATCCTTGTAAACTCACGGGTGGTCTCATCATACGCAGCTCTCGGGTAGTCGGTTGGCCATGAGCCGTTCCTTGATGGCTGCACCGTTGAGTTCCAAGTCTGCCACCTTGTCTTGCGGTCTCCCGTGGCTGCTGGTACTGCCGGGTAGACGCAGCTCCCTGGGGCGAGCTTCCCAGCTGTACCCCGCACTGTATGGCTGGCCCTGGAACAGTGCACATATTATATCTATATGTTGTCTATGTCGTGCAACTAGTATTTGGATATGGCTGGACCTGGAACAACCGAAAAGATATTCTATATGGCTGGCCCTGAAACAGTGCACACATCATATCTACCTCGTCCTTATTCTCAACTAGTATTTACATATGGCTGGACCTGGAACAATATTCTATATGGCTGGTTCAGTTCGAACTGAAATAGTTGACAACACTATCGAATGTTTTCTATACGAAACACTAGAGCAAGCATCAACGGTTTCATAATAGTTGACCTTGAAACGAGGTAGCCAAGTGTTTCGAAGCAAAACACCACAGCATAACACCACAACATAACATCGCTGAACAAATCAGAACACAACACAAAATATAAAGTGTTCATCAGTTATCCATGCTGATACATTTTCTATCGGTTTGAATTTGAAACGAGCATACACAATTTCAATATTGCTGGTCCGAAATAAATGAAACGAGAAAATGTCCACACATAAATTAATTTCACACTAAACGTTAGACGTCTTTATGTAAAAAGCAAACAAAAACCAGATCCCTGTGAAACTCATGTAGAGCTAATTTATTATACAAAATGTTTTACATGATAAGTAATAATAATGTTGGAAATCTTGAAAATTGTCATGGTATAAATATCATGTATACTGTATTGCAATGAATCTGTGGTCCTAGGATCCCGCCCACCTTCCCCTACCTCACTCCATACTTCGAATCGCCGGCTCGAGCTAGCCGCGAGGGGTACTGGTTCGCGCCGGCGATTCAAGGTATGGAGTGAGGTAGGGGAAGGTGGGCGGGATTCTAGGACCATAGATTTATTTATTATTTTTTTTATTTATTTTGCCTTGTTTCTTTAGCAAAATTACATTGTTTGAAACACATCTTTTTAAGGCTTACGTTATATAGGTTAACACATAAAAAAAACAAAAAAACATGAGATATTACATAGGCCTAATATAAATAGGAATCGACAGTACAGACAAGATGCAATAACATGTAATGCATATAACATTGCCTATCCACACACACATTATATATAGACCTATACTCATGCTGTCACAACCAGATATGGTGAGTCTAATAATACTAATGTCAAGAAGCTAGAAGTAAATAAAATAAAATATAATATATAAAATATAGTGATGCCATGAAGACTTATTTCTTTAGGCTCAAAAACACATTGATATCAACTCTAAAACGATTCCACCTAACCAATTAACCAAGCTTGTCTTCCATTGCAATACACTTCAGTATCTAAAACCTAATTGTTTATTTGATGGCGGTCACTATCCTGCGCATGTAGCAGTCCACGCTGCGTTAACACTATTAAAATCGTGTTTTTCTACTCTTCAACAACTAAATATAAAATTAAGCTAATTAAAAGTAACAGTCATAGAGATCTCTTTCTATTTCTAGACGATATATCCATCAATCCACTTTGTACGCGAATAACTCTCGTCAATACAAAGAGAAATATATTACGTCTTCTTGCGTGGGTGTACAACATCTGAGTGTACTTAGTTGTAATTGGAATTTGAATGACTTGGTAAAGTCTGTCGGCTCATAGTAGAAACGAAACGTTTAGAGCTGATGACCAACGTTTGTCTAAAATACCGTGAAATAGGGTTTAAAGGGCCAACAGGTAGCGCGCTGTTGTCATTTCATTGCAATTCTTATTCTTTCAAAGGGTGAAATTCTTTCGGCTTCCGTTATTATAAAATTGGCAACCGTGTTTTTCTAGTAAATCTTGGTTTACAAGCCATTTATAATGGTTCAATACACAAACATGGGCCATTAGCTTTAAACGTTTCGTTTCTACTATGAGCGGACAGGTTTTACCTGTGTACTGAATACTTTGCATTTCTGAACGTGCTAGTTACGACGCGGTTTATTCATCCTTTCGTTTGTTCTAATTGGAATGTATATGAAGCGTATGTGATTCAGACACTTCATTATAGTATTATTTGTAATTACATTACTAAGTGCATTGCCATATTACTAAACAGAACTTTGTTTATATAACCTAAAATGGTTTGAAGCAAAACATTTCAATCAACCGAAAATAAACTAGCAGGAGTAATTGTAAAACATGAATTCAATCTAAATTAGAATATTTTGATAAGTGAATTATGTATGGGATCATTAGACCGTTAAATCGACTTGTAAATAAAATAAATAAATAAATTCACATTTAGAGTCTACCCACTCAGTAAATTGCTACACACAATAACTATTTTTAACCGCGTTTTCCCGGCGGTCTGATATGTCCTTGCATGCAGCACGAGTAACATGTATATTATATATGCCTAGTTATGCGCTCGTCTTCTATAGACAATGTCTGGGGTAACATTGTGGCTGTGGTCCTTGTGTTTCATATCTATGAGTTCGGTTATCTTAGTCGAATCGATACTTGGGTGGTAAACGAGATAGGTGAATCACATACCGCATGCATTATGTACAGAGCCGCGTCCCTCGGTTCCAAAAGGCGCCTCAACCGCATCAGCGATCACGGCTATGTCGGGGCTATGGCTTCATAATTGGAGTTATTAACGAACTGAATGGGGATCGATGCCCTATTTAACTTACTCTGTCCGATATTGTGGCTGTAGGTTGGCTACAATCCAAATGGTGTAACGCTTTTCACATTTTATTTAAATTAAATAAATACGAAATGAATTTATTATGTTTTCTATGAATATAAATAATGAATTGCTATATTTGCATCTTCTCAACGATGAGTGTATCAAAACTGATAATTTTGAATAGTTTATGGTAATTGGAATATATATACACATCAGCCCAAGGTACAGTCCATTCAGCTTTTACTTCGCACGATAGTAACCAATCCATTGCGTTGCGATAATAGATGGGAATGTTATAACTTATGCTGATGACAAGGTTATATTATTGTTGTCACAGAAACTGGGCGCATGTTTACAAAACGATGAAAATTAGCTCCGTCTAGTGAAGAGCTGTGAGAGTTCTAATATGTTGTGTGCTACGGAACAGAATGTATAAAATGCTTCATAGAAATATCTACTTTGTATTTTACGGAATATTAGCTAACACGCAACTACATTCTCTTAGCAAAATCCATAAAGCATTTTAAATAAATTCTCAAATATGGCTATCATAATATAGAGAAATGATAAAATCAAGTATTCATAATAATACAAAACTACAACTCCATAAATGCAAATCTTTTCTATCTGCCTATAGTACCCTATTGATATAACAAACTCCCAGTAGCATTCTTGGTAATTTACATAACATTATTTTTAAATTTGCTTGAGCATGGACTGATAATAGCAACTTCGTGGTTTGCCAACGTACTTGTCACAACAACACTTCGATGGCAGAATCAACAAGGTATTTCAAAACCACTATTGACATCATAGTATAATGCATGGAGAATCAATACTAACAGAACTGCACACATACACTTTTTGCGAGTCTCAAAATGAATGTTAATTCAAACTAATCCCAATAAAGATAGATCAAAAAATAATAAGGATACAAAATACAAAATAAACAATTTAAATTATGCATATAATGACATGCTTATTTTGTTTTTGTTCCGACTTGGCCATTGCTGGAGTTCCATTCCGCGTTCCTTTATTGAACACTTACTGGAAGAGTTGTTGTGTATCTGTTTGGAGAAAACTCGTTTCTAATACTAGTAACAACGCAATTCAAACTGATGTGTTGACTTGGGTTGAAAAGTGGAATCAAATTCTACTGATAGCAGCAAACAACCATTAGTTTGGATAGTGATGGAAAGAACATACGGAAGTCCTTGCTCGGGTGGCAAAACTTGTAGAAGGGTCTTAGTTTGAACACCTGTTACCTCCTATAAGGTAATCCGAGGTCTTGTAAGAAGCCCCGGTCTCCTTTTTGCGAGTGGTTGATAATAACATGGTTATTTATTAACGAACGGGTGTCATTATGTGGAACCCATAAATATACGTGACGTATGCGATCTCAGTGGTTCCCCGGACAACTGATGGCTCTGGGAGGGGGGGGGGGGGGGGGGGGTTCCATAATGGTCCACGATGGCTCTGGTACTGGCTCGCGCCGGCGATTCGAGGTATGGAGTGAGGTAGGGGAAGGTGGGCGGGATCCTAGGACCACAGATTCATTGCAATACACTTTAGACTAGAGTGTAACTAATAGTACTAAAACAGTACAAAGTAACGACTGATAAAATGCTCCGATACTTGCTTCAACTATCAAAACTTTACAACACAGTCTGTATATATATTGCTAATAAATAGAAAATAAATACATTAATACAATTACAAATGTTCACAAAAAAAACAATTTAAATATAATTAAACATTAAATACAATTTAATTAATTTTGTATTAATGTTTAATTAATTTTTTTAACTAAATACAATTTATATTTAAATAAAAAACAAATGTTCACATAATGCCATCAGAACTGTAAGTAAATTACTATTGTTTTTGTACGTTAATAAAACGTTTGTGCATAAAATAATTTTCATTTTTGAACAACGTTGTCATGCACACTACCTGTAGAATGCACACACTGTTGCGTCTTATTGTAGACCTACATTATCCTCGTGGTTTGGTCCTTAACTGTTTCTAAAGGTTCGCTATAAACAAGATTAATCGAAAAAACTCTTTACTTTCAGCTATTCTTCTAAGAGACAGTTTTGTTGTCCCAAGAGCTCTCGAACCTACCTAAGCGATTTCTTTACGGTTACTGGAAGAACCTTCGTTCATACTATCGCGTCATCACATCGGTTCAACCTCCTTGCATAAAGTTACGTGCTCACATAATTAAACAGCAATTTAGTTATTGCAATTACTATTTGTTAATGTTCTTTTAAATTACCCTTTTTAATGAAATAACGATCTTAAACCGCCGTTGAAACAGCCGACAACCAGTAAAGCCGACCATAGCAGCCATGTTGCGCTAATGTTTAATAAACTGTATTAGGCTTAGCCATTTCCGTAAAATCCTCTGGTGTGTATATTTGATCGACACGGATTTGATATCGATTTAGCGGTTAAATTAGCACTGTGTTCATTTTTTTCAGCTTAATTTCATTTGCCGTATTATTGAAGTTATTCTCGGCATTTATCATTCCATCGACCTGTGGGGTGGCATCCGTCCATTTCCGTATCCCCTAATTGTGATAATGGAATACATTTTAAAATCACTTTCGGTTGATTGGTTATTCTACGCGCAATTCTACAAGGCTTTACCCAACGGATGTAAAACGCTATTTGGAGCTTTATAATACACAACCGGTTATGATATGTTCCGGTTGCGCAGGACGTAATAAAAACATTCTAAGTGTTGTATTCATGTATGATTTATAAATCAGTTACTGGTTCATGAAATAGAGCCACATGAGTTTTACTCTACTTATAGGGTCATGAAAAGTAAAATAAAACAATATAATGAGTTTATTATACATTGAAAGTAAAGCATGATGCAAATTATGATCGCAGTCGCTAACTATTTAACGATTTCCTAAATATGTATACAGAGAATTGTATGTTGTGTATGGTATTAATGTATAGCTAACGCTTCAACATTATCGATATGTTCTTAGCAGGTACACGGTAGGCATACACTGTGCCTCGCAGAGATATTTAGTTAGCCCTAGCTTTATACTATATGGTCTAAGGTTCATACAGATAAGATACCCTTGGAATAATTACATTTGTAGCAACCCGTATTTCCAACATCGTTCCTAGACTATGTCTGCCCTTTCTCAAACAGACATGAAAATACCGGCTAAGTGATTTATGCAGAGCATTAAACAAATTGTAGGACCGTTATTAAACGATTAATTTTAATTACGAAAAATGATGAGTGACTATACGAATAATTAAAACAACAATTTAATATTGCCTGGTGTTATGACGTACAGTAGACACGTACAGTAGACGTACAGTAGTAAAAGACGTACAGTAGTAGACGTATACAGTATACGTCAGTACACAAATATAAAGTTAGTATCTGTTAAAGAACGAAAACCATTTCATAAGATTTATATTTCTCTCCATTGAGGAAACGTTTGAGAAGTCTGTATCCATATCAACCATCGTCAAGGCGTTAATATACGGTGCACTTCAATACCTACTGAAAGTGACTAAATCACACGTTATTCGTATGTGAGAGGAGCTGGTATATAGAACACATCAAATGTAACGATCCATCTATACTACTAATGCCACCGTCAAACGAACATAATTATGATGGACATAATAATGCCCTCCCTAAATATTGTATAACCAAATGAAATGAAATTTGTTGACACCCGTTTGACATTAATAAAGTTGTCCCGATGTAACTTTGATGCTGACGAAATAGCTTTCAATTCAATAGTACCAAAGTACTTCTCTATTTCCTAACATAACCACTTGAAAGAGGTTATTGTCGATGATAGGATCAAGTAGGCCTATTGTCATTCTGAAACTCTCAAAGACAGTAGACGGCTTGGGCACTCTAAGCACAAGACCACCTTTATGAATGTATGAAGGAACGCCAGGAATCGGTTGATGTTCGATGAAACAGCGCCCTGAAACGGGCGGTAGATGAGGATCTGAGGAGAGGCTTACTTAATTACAAACCAGTAATTAATCGTTAGATGAGAAAAACAATAAATTGGATGGAAATTATTATTGAATGTATATTCAGGATGCAGACTGTTATTTTTATCGCAGGTTTGTGATGTAATCGTTTGTGACATCAAGAATCCCCACCACGGTCGAAACACGTGTAAAGGCTTACCGCAGTTCGCAGCCTTGTTGACAGCAGTTTGTTCCACGATACGTGCGACATGGTATTTCGAATTTCTCGCCTCCTTTGGAAATGTGGCCGTTATAATGGCATGCAAGAATGTGTTAGTTGACCATGTATTGCATTTCTCGTGATCGGTTCGTGGAATGTTGCGATCCAGCTCGCCGAGGGAGATAAAACACGCGTAACAATGGGGGCGAGATTCCACTTGGAGCCTCATGAGCTGCGTCCATTGTGCTTCACTTCTTGAACTTCTGGCTCATTCAGCATCGTCGCCCTCGAAACGACGCCACCGCCCGCGCGGGCACGAATAAGAGAAAAAGAGAAGAGAAGACGACGGAGACGAGACGATGAAATGAAAATAGAATTCGAACCCGCTTTTCATATTTAAAAGGAAATCGTTGCGTGGTGCCCCCGGCCATACAACGAGTACTCCAGGAGACACGTTGATTAATGCAAGCCTAGAGCATGAATGCAACACTTTCAACTTGTTATATCGCTTCATAATTCCCATACAGAATTCCTCTCACAAATAAAATTGTACACAATACTTTGCTTAATGCATCCAAGTAAATCGAAAAACATTATCAAGCACTAAAACACCTTCCTATATTTTAAAAGTCATCGTAAATATTACAACACAAAAGCATCTGATAAAATTTAGAAATAAATACTAAAATGTTATATTTCTCAAATTTGAAAAAGCGCAAAGAAGTCACGAGAAGAAGCTGTGAAAAATTTTACTAATTTAATTTTTTAGAATTAGGTCTGTAGCTTGCATTTTAGCCAAACACTATTGTAAAGAGTGTCGTACGTTTAATCCAATAAGTATCGTAAGTGTCGAGCTTACCCTGCCGTTGTCGCTGACCGGAGAGAGGACTGGCGACTGCCAGTGCCCTGGTCCAGTGGGCGTCGAGTCGGCGTGGGGAAGTTGCTGCGGTCCGTAAGCTGGCGGCGACACAGTCCGTCGTATCAAGCTGCCGTCTACTGCGATGGGTCTCACTCCAGCCGGGGCCAGCTCAACCGCTAGAACACACACGTAAGTCTTACCGTTGAGTGAGAAACTCAACGGTCTTACACATTCTCACATGACTTTTTCATGAAGCTGTTCTCCGCCCATATCCACCGCAGACGAACTGAAAGGAAATGTCGGCAAGTTCTCTCGCTGCTATATATATATGTTATGTTGCTGAGCCGTTCTTCGCTCGAGGCTTATTTGAATATTAATATAATCCAGCGATTTCACGATTCACGAAACTTTATTACGATCAAACCCAAATTTAGATATATGTTCAACGAATAGATATCGTTGCGACGTTGGTACATGGATGTGATAACAGTTTCTTATCGCTCAACAGACGCCTGCTTTTATACTACGGAAACATAATAAGTTTTCTTCAAATGGTTGTTTTGTGGTAAGTGTTAAAATTCCGGGTGCCGTCAACAGCTGAAAATACATCTTCTGGAAATGTTTGTAGACTGTGCAAAAACAACTTTTAAAAATACGTTTCGTTAAACTTGAGTAGTGTTGTAATAAATACTAAACGTGATCATGAGCTGACAACATAACTTGTGTTGGTCATGGAAATGTTGCGTTATTTATTGTACTGGCAAACAGACTGTTCAGATTTATCAATACAAATGTTTATGCTTGTTTTCGTTTCGCTTATCAATAAAATAATCTCCATTTCTAATTTTTAAATTACCAATTATCTCTTTTGAAAAAAATCTTGCCAATTATTGCAATTACGCTTTTAAAATAGCTATTTCCATTAACGTAGACACGAACTCACCGGACGTTTGCAACGCGCACAGGTTTTATAATTACAGGAAGGACACCTACACTACAAGTGATATCGCGTTATTAAAAACAAACTCCACATTAACTGTTGTATTTTTAGTAAAGCTAGCGTCAGACTGCAGTTACTATTTATTTACTGGGTGCATAAGGTTGCGTAAGGGTTACCCATATGTACTCCAGAATTAGCACTGTTTGGCACTTTCAATAATCGATATTCATTTATATACAATCTCTAGCACAAAATGCTAAACAAAAAGTGTAATTTACAAATACAAAAAAGTTATTGAATGTTACACACATCTAGAAAATCTTTACCAATACTACCAAACGGATTTCCCGGCGTCCCATTACTTATATCGTCAACCCTACCAGTCCCTGCGAGGCTACTTGTGTACATTATTGCAGAGCCGTGTAGGCAGCAAGCGTTCATTGATGCATATTCAAGCTCCCCCCTCCCCCAACCCTTCAACCCCATCAACATTACACCCTTGCCGCCAATAACGTTGTTACGCCGAGTTTCGAAGCTTTTGTGAATAAAATTAAATAATCCGTGAACTCGAATGACGAAGGTGATAAATAAAGTAGGTTTATCTTTCGCTGGTGGTCTTACCCAACAATTGTCCGCGGGTCGATGCGGGACTGGAAGCCGCGCCAGATAACGAGCTGGATCGCCTAACAAGACAAAGCTCTCGGACCTGCCTACCTGCCCGTGTGAACACATACATACATTGTAACTAAAACTCATAGTTACGATAATGTAAATTTTATTACATATTACGTACGTAGAATGTCCGCAGGCGAGTGCAGGAATCTCAGTAAAATATATTAGTGTGCTCTGTATTTTAGCAGTGAGCCTTGGGAAACCTTATTACTTCCTGTTGCCAAACTTTATGGTCCGTCATAAATAGCCAATTCCCCAATGCCCCGTAAACCTGTGCATTTCCACACAGGGCAGGCATGAGCTCACTCACTGACGATCGTATTTTTACGTTTCAAAGAAGAAAATAATAAAATTGTCTTTGTTATTTTGTACATAAGGCATAAAGTAAAGCTAAAAATGTTCCAGACATGTTCGCGTATGTCTTATTTACAGGGCTGTAGTCGGGCCTGGGCGGGCCTGGGCGCCGCCCAGGCTAGTGTTTTTTAGCCTGGGCTTAGCCCAGCCACACTTTTGTCTTTGCGACCTAGGAGCGCTCAGGCTTATTAATGAAAATCGGCAGATTTGGGGTGTGTCGTCCCGCTAAGCATAATAGATACGTGATGTTGACATAAACAAAATTAAATGGTAACCTACTTGAGTACTCCACAAAATATAAATCCATTAGAAATGTTTGGTTATAATTTTGTCTTTTAAAAAAAGTAGTTCCACTGTGACTGTATGTGGGCATTGCTGCCCCCCTCCCCCCCACCACCCTCCTCCGCAAACAAGGCGCCCAGGCTGATATTATTTTACGACTACACGCCTGCTTATTTATGACGTCAGACCGCGAGAATAAGGTGGAGTGTAAACATACGTTCTATGCAATGTTCGTCTCAAGTTTTAACCTCATCGTGTCGGGAAAATATATTTACCAACTGTTTCCAGGGTAAAACAGTAAAATAATATTGAAATTTCTCACTTTAAACATATCATTCCATTTACTGCAGCCTACCGTATCTGAAAACTAAATACCATCCTGGCAGGTTCATTAGGAAGGCTAGTTAGTACATTTCCATCCCTAGACTAGCAAAGAGTTAAACGAACCTTTATAAAATCACTTATTATGAAATAATAAGTGATTTTATTATGAAATAAATGATTGTTTCATGAGTCAGACAAACATATTATCAAGGTATTTTGTCCAGACTCACTGCAGATCACTTCAGAATATCGGCGTTGAGTGTAAAAATAAATTACTAAATTACCCACTTTTGTTTCAACGTAACATTTTTTGAGTCGTTTCCTTCATTTACTACAATTTAAACAATTAGGTAAAATATTTGCAGGTGAAGTATGTCCAAAATGAGTTCGTATAAAGACACTTTAGAGATATTACGATGGTGGAAAAGGTAATTGTTTTAATTAAATCAACCATACTGTTGTACACTATACACCTTATATAATATTTTTTGAAGTTGAGACTTTATATTGCTTTTATGACATATGTTTGCATGTACAAGCAGCTAATTACATCATTTAACCATTAGGGAAACAGCCTTACTTACTAATTACATAAATACTTTATGTATGATGTCAAAATACGGTTGTTTTCAATTTTGATAATATACAGTTTAATTTAAAGTATTGCATTAATCTCAGTGGGAATTAACGAGATGAATTCTCTTCTTTTCAAAGGACATAGGCTCGCATTTACTCGAATATAGGCCGCTCCCTCATAGACGCCACGCCCTGATTTTGGAAAAGTCATTTTAAAAACGGGCATGGTAGTTTCGTCGGCGCAAAATGTATATCCGCCTAATGGCAGAACCCTTATTTTCAAAACACATCCAGTTCAATGCTTGCGGCCTATATATGGGTACACAAACTCTACTTGAAAGTGGATGTTACCACATCTGTGTGTTTTTGAACTTGAACCAACGCCATCTGGGGCGCTGCAAGATAGAACTGCCAGTCAGAGCAAGCAAACATGTTGTTTTGGCACAACAGAGAAAACACTCTCAATGTAATTCAAACCATGCTAAGTTTTACGAGTTCCTGCAAACTTCTTCAAGTCTAGGCCTGTCATTGGCCAACCAATTGTTATGGTAACGGAAGAAGTATCTTTATAATTTCAGGTTGCGACAGAAACTTCATTTAGCTGCAAGATCAGCCACAGGGATCTCGATCTTCACAATGTTGACTCACAATGTTGATCGGTATCGACCAAGCATATAACCTAGTTACCCGATCACAATGCTTTTCCGTGACATCAGCTGAATATAACGACACAACTTAAAACTGATTTTCTCTTGGAAATCCTCAAGTTGCAAAAATAAAGTTTCTAAATAAAGTGTGTTTGTAGTATTTTAAACTTCCTAAAAGTGAGTATGATTGTTCACTAACCGTATTTGGCCGGAATGATGTCAGGGTCCTTCTCATCTGGAATGTCTCTTGTTGGTAGAGTATCGAGTTTGCCTCCTAGAGTGTTGTTATCGACGTTGTGAGTCGCCGAAGTCTTGTCCACTCTGGGAGGCACTGGGGGGTGTCGTAGCCTTGACCGTCTGACCTTCACTACAACAAGTAGTACCAGCGACAGGAGGCTAAGTAGCGCTCCCACCACCATCCCCAGTATAGGGGACAAGCCAAGGTCACCGTCAGACGCTGCAACAAGAATTATACTGACGTCATACAACGTACCAGGCTGAGCAATGATGTTGGTATTACAGCAAACAATGAGCGACATGGCCAGGTTTCCATCAGATGCTGCAACAAGTGTAAAGTTTGTGGGCATGCTTGAGTAAACTTTAACCATCTTATATTGGCGTCTTAGTTCAATGCAAACATAAGTATTATTGATTTATTTAATTAAAAATCTACTGCCGAGCCACCGTCTGTGCGGAGACTCTCTTCAGCCTTCAGTTGGCGTAACTGGTGCGCACCTCTACCAATCAACAAGCTCTAGTCGTTATACGAACAATTTGTTTGTAGTAATATTCAATCACTAACCAGGATTTATTGGCAATAAAGATAAATCGCCTAATTAAAAAAAATGCTCGCTAATCCGGATCCAGTAACACAACGATAGATGTAAGTCAATGTCTCCCAGTCGTCGCTCTAGACTCTCAGACCTATTGCACTCACCGGAATCTGCACTATACACTGTTGTAACTACTCAATAAAACACACTCAACGTCACAACACTATCTACTACCCTGGTGTACTAACAAATACACCACTGCACCAATTAAAGGTAATGTTTAGTTGTGTAACTAATATGGCATTTGTTAAAATTAAAGTTGATATTTGATTTGCATTTGTGATGTTATTACAGTATGTTTGCTGTATTTATCTTCAATGCATATTGACTAATATCAACAATGTGAATTTTCAAACTGTTATGGGTTGGTCAAATCAATCGATATAGACATAACGACTGGTGAAACTAAGTTATCACCAACACCTCCATGACAGGTGATAGCCGCAACAGTAAACGTACGTATGTTGTCCTAGCAGAGGTTAAATCACCGGCTTAGTGGCGTCCCATAACTTTCAAGTATCAGCAGTAACTTTAAATGTGTTAAGACCCATAAACGTTCTAGTTTATATAATCTGAACGTTAACTGAATGACTAATTGCCTAACCTCTGCATTTGATAGCTGTGGTTTCAATTTGGCTAGTGTTTACAATGCTCTGTGTAATATAATGCAGATTTCTTTTCCGGTGCTTAATTCCTGGTATATAAAGGTTCGTTCTCGATAAATTATCATAATGGCAGTTTTTGCGAGATAAATAATATTGAATAATGTTATTATCCGATAGTGGTAATACAAAAAATCCAAGGTATTGATAAATATGAAACTCGACCCGATTGTTTTCAACTAAACGTGCGCTTTGTCGCATTGACCAAAGTAAAGCACCCACTGCAGTTGCGACATTTCACAGCAGCGAAACAAATAACATTGCAGCCACTACAGCAAATAAAGTTGTCTAATACAGACCACCTCTCATTTAATTTATATGTACTTTATCCAGGAAGGTTGGTCGCAGTTCAAGTGTTTCGATACTAATCGATATGAACCAACTCGAGTGGTGTCCACCTCATGCTAGCCATCTATTTCCAGCGAGTATCTGAGACAGACCAGATAAACTAATGGCCCGCAAACCTCAAACCTAGTTTTAAGAGACCAGAACAATGTGCAAGTCGATACTCGCTCGCTAACGACAGCCAATCAGACGAGTTGTCAATTACCTGGATTCGTCTTCGACTCGCTGATTAAATTGGTTGCAACGTGGTTGGTTGGATGGGACTTGAAGATATAAAGCGAATTAAATTCTGCTGCTCGATTTTATGACGTAATCTATCACTCGATAGAATATTTCTACGAATACCAGATGGGATCGAGGCAATAAACTGCACAATATCTTGAGCAGCAATCACACGTTCGCAATGACATAAGACGAGGAGGGAGTTAAACACAGAACTGGGGCAATGACAAAAGTACGATACCCATAGACAAATCTGTTGCGATTATATCATTTCTCAGTGACCATATCAAGATGTTGTTAACGTAAAGTTATCTTCTTATCCAAGCAAATTGTTTTCCTTAATGTGATCTACTTTTATGATGTTTGCATATTTCCAATGCAATGGTCAACAACACTATTGACCTTACGAGCGAAGAAATACTCGTCCTGTCTTGCAGATGGTGGGACTCGAACTCAACTAAGAGTCGTATGAGCCCATCGTGTTAAAACATTGATGCGCGTAGCAAGTTGATGGTGGCTTTTACGTAGTCGTATACACGGTCACGATAAAACTACATAATAACGCAGTAAACCACTGGATGAAAAGCATTGCACACTTGTATATATAGACAATATTCTACCTCAACACTCTAGTGGATCTCTTAATTCAGAACATCCCGAATACCTTTTGATGACTGCATAATGATTTTGATGTATCTGATTTACGCAAGACTGTTTTAGTTCATCATAAATATATTAACATTTATGTTGCTGAATATTGTTGCTTGATGCTGTTAGTCGAGTTTCACGCCCGGTGAGGTAACACATGAACATACACTTTACGTTATTAAAGCCGGCTCTGTAGTTTCTACGATGTTTGTGCCAGAGCTGGGCTGACAGCGTCGGAGTCTGGAGACGCCTGATGAAGCTAAACGCAATCTCGGCGAGGTGTCACATAGAGAGAAGAATCCGTCACACAGGGGTGCAATTACATCACAGCTTGTGAGCCCACTGAGGCAAGGATTCATACGAAAAATATTTATTATTATTATTATTATTATTATTATTATTATTATTATTATTATTATTATTATTATTATTATTAATATTATTATTATTATTTTTATTATTATTATTATTATTATTATTATTATTATTATTATTATTATTATTATTATTATTATTTTTATTATTATTATTATTAATTATATTATTACTATAATAATTATTATTATTATTATTATTATTATTGTTATTATTATTATTTTTATTATTATTATTATTATTATTATTATTACTTTTATTATTATTATTATTATTATTATTATTAATATTATTATTATTATAATTACAATTTACTTTAATAACTATAACCATGTCGACTCGACAACCGACACAAACACATAAAATCACATATTCATACAATCTATGATTACTTCGTTCGTAGTATAATAATATGAAGCAGGTAATGCTAAAAATATCAACATATTTTGTGAAACATCATACACTAAACTTGAATTGTTGATGTTCATTGCCTCCGAAGTAGCCGATGGCAGCGCTCCTGTCGGCCAAGCCAAGCACTAACGGAGTACGTGAGAACTGAGAAAGGTGGGATTCTGAAATGGCTTATTCAACCGTATGTACTTACTCAGTAAGTATCGGAGTCTAAAAGAAATTTTATTCCAAGGAAGAGAACTTCTTTATCCACTCTGGCGTGTTCACAGATTCAAAATGTCACGATTTCTCCGCTATTAAAGGGCGCACTACGTGACTGTACAATCACGTCTGTATTGATTCTATTTGAAACATGGTCAGTGCTGGGCTGTTCTATCATGGACTTATAATACAGTGACACCTAGGCTACATCCTCTTGTAAATCAGTGTACCACTAAATTAGCCCAGAAAATCAGGCGTCTTTCACCATTTTTGCACTTTGGCATTGGCTACAGTCTCGGGCTTTTTTACACTGTTGGTACGAGTTGCTTAGCAAGAAGGACATAATTGACCACCAATTTTCAATACCGGAAATGAGAACAAAAACCAGTATTATATGACTCGGACTTGCTTGAAAGTGTAAATTTCCACATCCCCACTAGATCCACGCGTAATCACCAAGCATTCTATGTTCCTCACTCCCGTATAAATCTCTTCAAATTTGCCCCCATCAATAGAATTCAATCAACATACAATACATTACTCTCAAAAAACACTGGAATTGATATTTACCATATGAAACTGCTTACTTTCAAATCTGCTATTAATGAATCTCTAATGTGTTAACTGTGTATGTTAAGCCAAAACGGCAAAATCATTCATTTTATAGCTTTTTTCTTCTTTTTTTTTCTTCGTTTTTCTTTTCCTTATACTTTTTCTAATTAATTCACATTTACCCTCTTAAAAAGTTTAAATTTGTCAATAACACTTTTAAATGTTTTGTAGTTTTTACTTTAGCATTATATGTGTAGGTGTTATATTTATATTTTAACTCAACTCTGTACTAGATGTATCACTATTATATTGCACTTGTGGGTCCTGTGACCTGTTGACAATAAAGAATAAATAATAATTATATGACACAGTTGCCTTGGTATTATATAACTCTGATCTGTACCCTGTATTCAAATGAGCCACCGTGCTTCCAGTGCAGAAGGTCTGGGGTTCGACACAAGGTTCGGTCTGGGGTCTTTAAAGTTTGAAAATTGACTTTAACCTGTCTGTGATGGTTCTGGTGAGTACAAAACGGTGAATTTGGAGCCGTTATAGCAATGTAGCACATAATCAATGTCCCCCAATGACAATCAGTTCTTGTGGATTATAAATACAATTTCATTTTTTAAAAGTTCATTGCTTACCTGTCCTCTTTTCGGCGTCCCTGAACGTAACTTCCTCAAGCACAATGCCAACGCTCCGCCCCTTGGAATTAACAGCGAATACAGCTATGCGAAACGTGACGTCACGCTCAAGGTTAGCCAAGAAGAAAGTGGGCGTGTCCACGTTCGTCATGTTGTACCGAGGGGCGCCGGAATCCGACGAGTACAGTTCGAGCAAAAAGTGCTGAGGCAGGCCTCCGTCAAATCCCGCCTGACAGCTGACTTCCACCGAACTGCTCGTCTGATTGGACAGAGTGCAGTTCCGCACCGGGTAGGGTTTGCCTGCAACCAACGGAAACGAACACACTGAGAGGAAATTGAGTCCTAGTGTCGTGACTTTCTTGTTTGTCGTTCGAGAAAACGGATTTTCATTCTGTGGGAATCGCGTCATATTATAGCACAAAAAGAAGGGTATTTTGACAAGGGATAAAATTGCTTTCATCCAGTTATATGGCATTCTGTCTTACTGGGGAACTGGTAGAGAAACAATGGTTGACGTTCATCCCAGTTTGCTAACGTGCACCGAGTACATTACTCAATGACCAGACTACTATTGTGGAATAAATCCGAAACTTTCATCGCTGCAATACACGTTGAGGCTTTGGTAGTTGTGTGAGTTTATTTTTGCTTTCAATACAAAAGGTTGCGGCCTCCATCCCCGGCTAAGTAAGAAGTCTTTTGTTACTCTAAAGTACCGGAATGGACCAATACAAGACCACAGAACTCTGCGCTGCGTCTCAGAACACGACTCATTTATTATCACAGCTGAGCGCGAGAGAACTGGAAAGTGATTTGTTATTTTTGGTAGCCGGTTTGCAAACATCAGTTTTGTAAGTAATGTGTTCGCATAAAGTAGGGCTAGCCGTGAAACGCGACAGTTAACCGTACGAAAACATAAGAGGAATTACGCAGGCTATTTTAACTAGGCGAGTCAAAAGTGTGTCTCTTTTGGGTGACATAAATATCGAAATGTCTCATACAAACACAGTAAATGGATTAAAAGATTTAGCCACGCTTTAGTTACCCAAAAGAAATTCAATTATTTTTGAAAAATACATTTAAGTGATAGAAATATTGGAATAGGGGATTTCTGTCAAATGGATCTCTTATATATTAACAAATACTGAACACTTCAGTTCTTCAGAAACTTCAGTTGGTACAAATTGCATGAGACTTAGGTAGAGTTGTATTTTGTGTGCTGTAAGTGTTCATAGGTTTCGCACCAACAATATGAGAAATATGTGAACATAAATTCCATTAATACTTATCTACTAATTATATATTTTCCCAATATATAGTCAAAGTAATATTACACACATTTAAAAATATATTGTAATTGAGGTAGCGGTAGAGTTAGAGTTAGAGTTAGAGGTAGAGGTAGTGGAAGTGGTAGTGGTAGTGGTAGTGGTAGTGGTAGTGGTAGTGGTAGTGGTAGTGGTAGTGGTAGTGGTAGTGGTAGTGGTAGTGGTAGTGGTAGTGGTAGTGGTAGTGGTAGTGGTAGTGGTAGTGGTAGTAGTAGTAGTTGTGGTAGTGGTTGTGGTAGTGGTAGGGAAGTAGTAGTACTAGTAGTAGTAGTAATATAATGTTCTTGATGAATTCCGTAAATTCTTCACGGTTCGGTGAATATCTGAGACAACCATCTATGCCACAAAATGATTAATAGTTAAATTTTGCATTTCTAATTTAATTCCAGTACGCTGCATCCTTACGGTGAACCTAATAAATAGGTCGATCTCTCTCTCTCTCTCTCTCTCTCTCTCTCTCTCTCTCTCTCTGTTCCTCTAAACTAGGCCTAGCTTTTCTATTTTCAAGGTGGTAGCTAGCCAATAGTCAGTATTTATCTATAGCCGGTTGAGGTGGGTCCCTTCTCGTGGTGACCGTTGCCCATAAAAGGGCTCTTGTGCAACTTTTTAATTTCTTTATTCCTTTTGTATCGACTTCACCATCTTTCACCTTCCAACTTTCACATTATTCGTCTACATATTTGATCATGTGCCCCTCTTCAGGTGTCTAACTAGGTTAAAGGGTGTTTGGATAGCTGGGCAGGAATGTCCGAGGGCTGATAGTATGACTCAGTCCCAGCATTTGCCTTTACGACTGAGGAAAACCTCGGAAAACAACCTTCAGACTGGAGTGTCGGTGGTCGGAATCGAACCGGCAATCTTCCGAATTAGAGCCTCGCGTCTTACCGCTGAGCCGATTCTATTGGTTTGTGGTATGCCTATAGGCGACGACTTATATAATCATAATTTTAGAAGGAAATTGTAAGCTAGAACCCGACCGTCGAGTCCAGTTACTTATAAGTGAGTATTACATTGGACACGACTATTTCATAAGAATGACACTGGGTTTACTTGTCCCGAAACCACTTTACAGATAAGATTGTCTATTTCATGCGATGCCGGATCTTGACTAAACCTTGGTTGTCGGGTATCGCCGCGTCAATTTACGTTCGGTCCATCATCAGGCTACGAACACTTGCGAACGACCCTACTCGTACCAACCAATTTCAATGGACTCCGCGATACCTGCAAGTAAAGTTGTCTTCAATCTTATTGATGCTTCCTTCACAGACGAGTGATTCAAGGTCAACCAGCGAGCCCCAATTTCAAATACCGATCACTGGTTGGTGATGAGTCACTCGTCTATGAAACACGCACAGGTAAAATTGTTTCGGCACAAGTATATATATACAGCGTGGGAAAAGTGGGTCTAGATTCACACAGATGCCGAACTCTTAAGTAGTCTTAATTAAGCAATAAGCATAAATCTTATCCATGTCGTTTGTGAAGATGAAATTAGTGAAATATCTACAGTAAATCTAGTAATTTGTGTTATTTGTAATTTGTGTAGTAAGACACAGCGATGATTTATCTAAATAGGGCTTAGGCAACTTGGGAATTGGCCGTCTATCCAGGCGCTGTAGTCTACAACAATAAGAAGAGGGTCAACTCACCAGCAGCAACAACTTGGAAGACGCAGGGCGTGACCTGGAAGCCGATATCGTTCTCCGCCCAACACGACAGAGTCCCGTAGTCGAGCTCGGAGACGGGGGTGTAGCGCAGAATGGAGGTGGTTCCGTTGGAGGTGGCAGCAAACCGTTCCGACGCCACCTCCAACGTCTCCCCAGAGTTGTTGAACTTCCACTTGAAGCTACGCGCCGGCGGGTCCGTGTCCACGTGACAGGCTATGTCCAGGCTCTCTGCCCGCGAGGCCCCCACCACCAGAATGCGCTCCTGGCGGCACGTTGGGGAGTCTGCAACAGGTATAACTACTGTACAGGAGGTCACGTGACAGGCCATGTCTAGGCTCTCTGCCCGCGAGGCCCCCACCACCAGAATGCGCTCCTGGCGGCACGTTGGGGAGTCTGCAACAGGTATAACTACTGTACAGGAGGTCACGTGACAGGCTATGTCTAGGCTCTCTGCCCGCGAGGCCCCCACCACCAGAATGCGCTCCTGGCGGCACGTTGGGGAGTCTGCAACAGGTATAACTACTGTACAGGAGGTCACGTGACAGGCTATGTCTAGGCTCTCTGCCCGCGAGGCCCCCACCACCAGAATGCGCTCCTGGCGGCACGTCGGGGAGTCTGCAACAGGTATAACTACTGTACAGGAGGTCACGTGACAGGCTATGTCTAGGCTCTCTGCCCGCGAGGCCCCCACCACCAGAATGCGCTCCTGGCGGCACGTCGGGGAGTCTGCAACAGGTATAACTACTGTACAGGAGGTCACGTGACAGGCTATGTCTAAAGTGTATGTCAGGGAAAGATTGCGCCGAGGCAGGTAAACTTCTCCGCCGCGCTCTTCCCCCACCATGCGGCTCGGCTACTCGACAAGGGTGGAGGACTATTGACAGTCCGCAGAGATGGCCCGTCAAGATAATGTTAATTGGTTTGAGTAAAAACTTAAAAACTCACATTTTTGTTGTTTTGTAACTTTTATCGAATTATTAGGAATATTGAAGAAAAACTAACATACCCTCGTTTTTTAATCACAAAAAACACCCGAAATTAAGCTAGTAAACTCACGTAAATTAAACACTGTTGTTTTTAGCTTTGGCGATAGATTATGTAATAATCTATGTCGAAATAGTGAGTGAGTGGCAGAGTTGTGTTCAATGTTTGATAACAATGACGGTGACGATGAAGTGTTATTCAATGTAATATATACTGAACTGAGATAATAGTTTTTTACTTACATTAACTCTTCACACTGTAATATGATCAGCAACGCATATCAAAGGTCAAATCATGACTATGAATTTTACTTCGTATGGCACTTAAAACAAAATCTTCATAAATTTCGAGTCGTGTATCTCCATGATCAGGTGCTCGGGGTCGCTTTTTCCCTGGTGTTGACAGTTGCCCGTTGTTCTTATTAAATTCACTTTTACACTGCTGCACAGTTCTTGATGACACTCCACACAACTTTCCCGCTGACGCGGCCGCTTCCTTCACGCTCATATGAGGATTTCTCTTGCGTTCGTTTGCGTAAACATTCAGTACAATTTTTCGTTCTTTACTACTTAACGTACACCCCTTCACTCGCTTTTCTAAATATTTATCTGGAGACTGATCCATGCTCGAAGGACTTTACGTCTGAACTGACTGAATTTCTTACAGAATAAGCTGTCAAAATTAAATCTAAGACTTGGGTTTCCCACGACTCACTACAGGTCTCATAGAATTTCCCTGCAACTGCACAATGTAATTTCCAGGAATCAGTCCAGTGGGAAATTTGTGTCTGCTGTGTTTTGCTCCCAAAACTCGTTTCATTTTTCTCGATCTCCGAAGGTTCTCGTGTGCCGATATGCTCTAACATTGTTGTTATTTTAATTGACAAATATTAATAAAATTAATCATAGTTGTTCAATATCTTTTTAAAATATGTTATTCAATTTGCATCGCGTATCATTATCGTCTCCTTCATTGTTATCAAACATTGAACACAACTCTGCCACTCACTCACTCACTCACTCACTCACTCACTCACTCACTCACTCACTCACTCACTCACTCACTCACTCACTCACTCACTCACTCACTCACTCACTCACTCACTCACTCACTCACTCACTCACTCACTCACTCACTCACTCACTCACTCTCTCACTCACTCACTCACTCACTCACTCACTCACTCACTCACTCACTCACTCACTCACTCACTCACTCACTCACTCACTCACTCACTCACTCACTCACTCACTCACTCACTCACTCACTCACTCACTCACTCACTCACTATTTCGACAAAGATTATTACATAATCTATCACCAAAGCTAAAAACAACATGTGTTTAATTTACGTGTGTTTACTAGCTTAATTTCGGGTGTTTTTTGTGATTAAAAAACGAGGGTATGTTAGTTTTTCTTCAATATTCCTAATAATTCGATAAAAGTTACAAAACAACAAAAATGTGAGTTTTTAAGTTTTTACTCAAACCAATTAACATTATCTTGACGGGCCATCTCTGCGGAATGTCAATAGTCGTTCACCCTTGTCGAGTAGCCGAGCCGCATGGTGGGGGAAGAGCGCGGCGGAGAAGTTTACCTGCCTCGGCGCAATCTTTCCCTGACATACACTTTAGGCTCTCTGCCCGCGAGGCTCCCACCACCAGAATGCGCTCCTGGCGGCACGTTGGGGAGTCTGCAACAGATATAACTACTCTACACGGCACCTTGACCAGGAGAAAAAAGGGGCTTTGACGCTTCTGTACACTGTTATTTGAAGAACTCAACATTTGGAAGCAGAGAATAATACTGCTGCACACTGACTAGAATACTCTAAGGATACTCTTGTAAAAATAGAGCATATGAAAGAGCGCCGTCCAAAAAGAGAGCACTGGAGTCTGAAAGTAATGAACACCGTCAAAAGGGAGCAACACATAATGATCTGCGAATTCTGGCCATTATGCATACAGCCCAAACGGGAGTCTTAAGGGAGCGCAAATGAAACTTGCATCACACAGGCACCCTCACAAGACTCCCATACAACACTAGTAGCTGCCTTGGGATCAATTTATAATTGCATTTTACAGCTAAACCGTGCATCGTTGAGCAAAACGGGGCTTATTCTGGCATCACACATACACCCTCACTAGACTACCATACAACACTAGTGGTTGCCTTGGGATCAATTTTTAATTGCATTTTACAGCTAAACCGTGCATCGTAAAGGAAACGGGGCTTATCCTGGCATCACACAGACACCCTCACTAGACTCCCATACAACACTAGTGGCTGCCTTAGGATCAATTTATAATTGCATTTTACAGCTAAACCGTGCATCGTAGAAGGAAACGGGGCTTATTCTGGCATCACACAGACACCCTCACTAGACTCCCATACAGCACTAGTGCCTGCCTTGGGATCAATTTATTATTGCATTTTACAGCTAAACCGTGGCTCGTAGAAGAAAATGGGGCTTATTCTGGCATCACACAGACACCCTCACTAGACTCCCATACAACACTAGTGGCTGCCTTAGGATCAATTTATAATTGCATTTTACAGCTAAACCGTGCATCGTTGAGCAAAACGGGGCTTATTCTGGCATCACACAGGCACCCTCACTAGACTACCATACAACACTAGTGGTTGCCTTGGGATCAATTTTTAATTGCATTTTACAGCTAAACCGTGCATCGTAGAAGGAAATGGGGCTTATTCTAGCATCACACAGACACCCTCACTAGACTCCCATACAACACTAGTGGCTGCCTTAGGATCAATTTATAATTGCATTTTACAGCTAAACCGTGCATCGTAGAAGGAAACGGGGCTTATTCTGGCATCACACAGACACCCTCACTAGACTTCCATACAACACTAGTGGCTGCCTTAGGATCAATTTATAATTGCATTTTACAGCTAAACCGTGCATCGTTGAGCAAAACGGGGCTTATTCTGGCATCACACAGACACCCTCACTAGACTACCATACAACACTAGTGGTTGCCTTGGAATCAATTTTTAATTGCATTTTACAGCTAAACCGTGCATCGTAGAAGGAAACGGGGCTTATTCTGGCATCACACAGACACCCTCACTAGACTCCCATACAACACTAGTGGCTGCCTTAGGATCAATTTATGATTGCATTTTACAGCTAAACCGTGCATCGAAGAAGGAAACGGGGCTTATTCTAGCATCACACAGACACCCTCACTAGACTCTCATACAACACTAGTGGTTGCCTTGGGATCAATTTATTATTGCATTTTACAGCTAAACCGTGCATCGTAGAAGGAAACGGGGCTTATTCTGGCATCACACGGACACTCTCACTAGACTCCCATACAACACTAGTGGCTGCCTTGGGGTCAATTTATTATTGCATTTTACAGCTAAACCGTGCATCGTAGAGCGAAACGGGGCTTATTCTGGCATCACACAGGCACCCTCACTAGACTCCCATACAAAACTAGTGGCTGCCTTGGGATCAATTTAAAATTGCATTTTACAGCTAAACCGTGCATCGTAGAGGGAAACGGGGCTTATTCTGGCATCACACAGGCACCCTCACTAGACTCCCATACAACACTAGTGGCTCCCTTGGGATCAATTTAAAATTGCATTTTACAGCTAAACCGTGCATCGTAGAGCGAAACGGGGCTTATTCTGGCATCACACAGGCACCCTCACTAGACTCCCATACAGCACTAGTGGCTCCCTTGGGATCAATTTATAATTGCATATTACAGCTAAACTGTGCATCGTAGAGGGAAACGGGGCTTATTCTGGCATCACACAGGCACCCTCACTACACTCCCATACAACACTAGTGGCTGCCTTGGGATCAATTTATAATTGCATTTTACAGCTAAACCGTGCATCGTAGAGGGAAACGGGGCTTATTCTGGCATCACACAGGCACCCTCACTAGACTCCCATACAAAACTAGTGGCTGCCTTGGGATCAATTTAAAATTGCATTTTACAGCTAAACCGTGCATCGTAGAGCGAAACGGGGCTTATTCTGGCATCCCACAGGCACCCTCACTAGACTCCCATACAAAACTAGTGGCTGCCTTGGGATCAATTTATAATTGCATTTTATAGCTAAACCGTGCATCGTAGAGCGAAACGTGGCTTATTCTGGCATCACACAGGCACCCTCACTAGACTCCCATACAACACTAGTGGCTGCCTTGGGATCAATTTATAATTGCATTTTATAGCTAAACCGTGCATCGTAGAGCGAAACGTGGCTTATTCTGGCATCACACAGGCACCCTCACTAGACTCCCATACAACACTAGTGGCTGCCTTGGGATCAATTTATAATTGCATATTACAGCTGAATCGTGCATCGTAGAGGGAAACGGGACTTATTCTGGCATCACACAGGCACCCTCACTAGACTCCCATACAACACTAGTGCCTGCCTTGGGATCAATTTATAATTGCATTTTACAGCTAAGCCGGGCATCGTAGAGCGAAACGGTGCTTATTCTGGCATCACACAGGCACCCTCACTAGACTCCCATACAACACTAGTGCCTGCCTTGGGATCAATTTATAATTGCATTTTACAGCTAAGCCGGGCATCGTAGAGCGAAACGGGGCTTATTCTGGCATCACACAGGCACCCTCACTAGACTCCCATACAACACTAGTGGCTGCCTTGGGATCAATTTATAATTGCATTTTACAGCTAAACCGTGCATCGTAGAGCGAAACGGGGCTTATTCTGGCATCCCACAGGCACCCTCACTAGACTCCCATACAACACCAATGGCTGCCTTGGGATCAATTTATAATTGCATTTTACAGCTAAACCGTGCATCGTAGAGCGAAACGGGGCTTATTCTGGCATCACACAGGCACCGTCACAAGACTCCCACACAATACTAGTGGCTGCCTTGGGATCAATTTATAATGGCATTTTACAGCTACCCCGTGCATCGTAGAGCGAAACGGGGCTTATTTCTGGCATCACACAGGCACCCTCACTAGACTACCATACAACACTAGTGGCTGCCTTGGGATCAACTTTTAATTGCATTTTACAGCTAAACCGTGTATCGTAGGCAGGCGCGTACTTTCTAGGGATGCCGGGATGCGATCAAATCCAGGCCCTTTGGCAGTCCGGGCTCCCGGGCTGCTACCAGAAAGTTCCTATGATATAAATACTTCTCTGTATATTGTTAAAAAAATCTTAACCCCCTTTCTTTAAGTATTATTTTGAAATTATAATTGAATTAATTTTAATATGTATTGTTAATATTCAATGTTATTAATTGGATATAATGGAAATTATTTTTCTACTGGTAAGGTGGCCTCTGTTAATCGCGCCCTAAAATCGTATTTTAGGCCATAAAATTTAATGCAATCCCAGAACAAATTTTACGCCTTCGGCGTATTCGCTTCCGGCGGCTGGGGTTTTGCCCCTGACCCCAGCTGCGCCACGCCACCTCGTGCGGGCCCCTCCGAAACCCAGCATCACAGGCCTTTTTATCCCAGTCTGCCCCTGTCGGTGCAGCAGCGGTGTATGACACGCGAACAAAGCTAGCATATCACAAGGGGAGTTTTAAAATATTGTACAATGTAGAGAAGTTCCAGTTTAAAATACTGCACTCTCAAAACTAGGTGTGAAAATACCGCGGATTGCCTACTGTAGAGAAGGGGAGACAAAATACCGCACTGTCTGAAAGTACTGCCCGTGCACTGCCAGTGCCAAGAGAGAAGCACGTGGGAACAAAACTCTCTTGTGTTAGATAATTCAATCCGGCCGCCTCGGATAAGTGCTGAACGTAACAATGGGAACAACTCCGAGTCAGCTCAGCCCATAATACGGTGTTATTCTGTGGTTTTACACGAGACCGAGGAAATGGATGTTTACGCGTACAGCGCGCGAGCCACGGAATTGTGTTTCATAATGCATGAGTTTTTAGTGTTATTGGTCACGTGATCGCACTGGCTTATCCTGTCCTCAGATTCTCTGATCAAACTCTACGCGGAGAATTGTGATTGTCGTATGCAGATGAAAGGAACATGGTTTAATATTTTAGTCGGCAGAGGTTTGGATTTACCCATGAACCACTATTTCGTATCGTATGTATTTTGAAGGGTAGTCTGTCCGCTGAATCAAATTTTGTAAAATAAATGTGTATATATTGTCTATCCACTCAGTTACAGGAACTGATTTCCAGTAGGACACATAATGCCATTTGTTATGTACTTCGTGGCTATGACGAAAATATTAATGTGTAATTCGAACTGTCTATATTTTATCTTCCTTGCCTATCGCAAAAGGTCCTCAAAACATTCATGAATGCTTTTTCTACCGTTGAACTGTTTTTGTTGTTGCGTTGTTTAAGTTATTTTCATAACATAACATTTTATTTGTATTGTGATTATGTTTTATAGTTCATGTACACTTTTCATTGGTTTTATGGAAATAAATATTTAAGTATCGCTTTTACTGCAGACATAAAAGGACTTGGCCCATCATACCGTGACTTGGGTATATCCTCCCACCTAAGCCAGCCGTTCTTCACTTGCCCGTGTAATATCGAGAGTGAATTCAACATGTTTCAGACATTTTGTGTCGTCATTGAATAATTAACAACGTCTAATAAATGAGCTTATTTTTAAAAAGTTGGAAGGTAATTCAAAATACAATATTTGAGCGGCGGTTTCTGATGTTAAAAAATATCAATAAAACGTATTAACGTTATTCTTTGTTCCAATTAATTTATACTAATAAAAACATGCTTGCTTAATTGTCTTAATTCATACATCCAGGTAAACTATGCAATATTTGATATATATTGCTCGCCAGTAATATTTATGTACGTTTATTAGTTATTAGTCTCCAAATAGAACTACCGATGTTATATTACAAATTGAATAGGTATTTAATATCGGTCTAATTTAATACTGCTTCGTAACAAAGAGCTAAACATTCCTTTATCGTTGATTAAGTAAACGCTTTTTATGAACTATGAGTTTTAAAAGTCCCAGTTTCAAAACGTACGTAGATATTTGATGGAATTTCGGTTTTAGCTGACAAACCATTTAAAAGCTATTCAATCTCAAATTAGTTGTCTCTCTTTTATTTACATTGACATCACCTTTCCATGAAAATGTTAGAATCTGTTCACAGTCCACAGAGCTTTCATGCAATACACCACAATAATTTCGTGTAGTTCCCGTCACGGTGTTGTAATAATATTGTGACTGGACCGACCGCAGCAAAGGGGTATGACATGAGTATGACGTCAGAGCTCCTTTGAGCTGTTATCCAGCTCACCAATACCTTTGAAACGGAACCACGCTAAAGACCTCACAGCTACTCGAGTCTCCTGACCGCAATGACAATCACACTCGCGTTCTGACGCAGCGGGGGAATAACACGCAACACGCGTTACATGGATAAACATTATATTACCGACATTTATAAGCAAACGGCAGAACAGATATGTTCTTTATAAACCCCTCTTTGGGTAGTTCCTGGTTGCGTGAACCTAGTAAATACTAGTACTAGTACTTGTAATAGTAAATACTTGATTCTTTAAAAGCAACCGGCTAGCCCATAGCTGATGCTTTGCTTATTCCGAACCATAAAGTACACGCTCAGTCTAAGTGTTGGACTTAAGTTAAAAAGTTAAAACGCGTTTGGCGAGGCTAATTGTATGGCAAGCTTATTTTAATACCCTCTACTCCCATTATAAAGTGTTTAAAAGTTATAATAGGTAACACGATAACAAAGTAAACATGGCGTGATTTGCCGCGTTCAAACATCCAGAAACTCTCGAAGAAGATGTTGATAAAGAAGATATCTGTATTGTTGGTTTATGTCAGCAAGTGAACTCAACCAATAGGGCACGTCCCGTGTCTGCCCTATTGTCGCCTCTTACGACCGGCAGAAATATCCTAGACGTAACTATTATATCTGGTACGTAAAATATATTTTGCGAATAACTAAAGCAGAATGAAATATCGGAACTTGAAACTTTCTGATTCAATCACAGAATAAAAAAGTATTGAACTCTGATTTAAAATCACGAGAATTAACTGTCACCGCAGATGAGAATGCGATTGACATTTGACAACCTAATTTAGCTTGAATTGCCACGTATTAAAATTGCATTAAGTTGATATTTGTATTAAGAGCAAATTTGTAATACGAGTCATACTTCTGTTAGCGGTCGTGTGTTCGACAAGCCCGTTCATTTCCCCTTGCAAATGTTTCTCTACAAATTCAATAAAAGGATAAATTATTCACCCCCGTAATCCAAAAAAGTCACCGAAACTTCCGAGCACGTCATTTTAGCTTATGCGCGTGCAAAAGTTTTAATATTTTACATCAGGAGACCTAGACCCTTTAGGCAAAACCTCAACACATAACTTTCACGTATTGTAGTTTCTATTACCAGTGCAGAATATAAACCCCTTTATATCGTATTTAAAGGTGGTTTTCTCCTTGAATAAAGGGGTTTGCTCTTACGAAAGCACTTTCATTCGCACGATTTAAAACTACGACCTAATGAAATGTATTTATTTAAAAATACGGAAGAACAGCTGCAGGGGTATACAAAGTAGAAACATCTTCTACTCATGCGTGTTTTAACCCCCACCTCTACATCTGATCACATGACATGGAGAGAGCGCTGCAGGACACTGCAAACATGTCTGCTAGTAAGAGAACACGTGGATAGTGGACCTCACAACTATCAACGCCTGCCAAACATATTTTGAAAATAGTTCGAAATGCCTCACGGCTTCTTGCAGGTGCCGTCCTAAGCTTGAACTGGCAATCTCTATGGTTTTATCTCAAATAAATGTACCGTTATTTAGTTCTTATCATGTGGCTTGTCCATCAATTAAATTAATTTGTTTCATTGTTGTAGTGCTGACTTGCAAGTAGGCCTAGCCTATAGTTTATACTGGGAAGGGTTGGGCTTGTTGATATTAGTTTCGGTTAGATTAAATTAGCTAAGCTGAGCTTATTATGACACTTATGGATAACTGGACATTCACTGGTGTGTCTTGATACTAGAGTCATCTGTTGCTTTACACGCAACCATCCACAGTGGTGTTATATGCCCGTTACACGAGCAATATATTGGCAGCAACGTTTTGTCACAGTGTATTGCTGCCAGGTTGAATACACACATTTCTCATGGGGCTAAGATGACTTTCAACAAAATGACATTGCCAGAAAATACTTTCTCAACTAGGAATTTGTTTTGCGTTTCAATAATATTGCCCACAGTCGACCACTGGAAGAACGGTGTAGTGCTATAGTGCTACGTGGACATCTCCTACCAATAAAAAGTAGGATCATGTTATTGCACACCAAACATTGCTACTGCTGGACACACAGATCGATCGTGTGGAGTTGTTTGTAAATACTTAAATCAAGTGACAATATACTTACATTTGACTCTGAAGAGTAGCTCGGTGCTGGTAGTCTCTCCCTTCGGGTTGACGGCGACGCACACGTAGATGCCAGCACTCTGCCTGGTGACCTTCTGAAGGACGAGGCTCTGGTTGCTCGTGATTACCCGCGCTGATTGGTTGTGACTCAGTACCACGCCCTGCAAGCAACACACACGTAGATGCCAGCACTCTGCCTGGTGACCTTCTGAAGGACGAGGCTCTGGTTGCTCGTGATTACCCGCGCTGATTGGTTGTGACTCAGTACCACGCCCTGCAAGCAACACACACGTAGATGCCAGCACTCTGCCTGGTGACCTTCTGAAGGACGAGGCTCTGGTTGCTCGTGATTACCCGCGCTGATTGGTTGTGACTCAGTACCACGCCCTGCAAGCAACACACACGTAGATGCCAGCACTCTGCCTGGTGACCTTCTGAAGGACGAGGCTCTGGTTGCTCGTGATTACCCGCGCTGATTGGTTGTGACTCAGTACCACGCCCTGCAAGCAACACACACGTAGATGCCAGCACTCTGCTTGGTGACCTTCTGAAGGACGAGGCTCTGGTTGCTCGTGATTACCCGCGCTGATTGGTTGTGACTCAGTACCACGCCCTGCAAGCAACACACACGTAGATGCCAGCACTCTGCCTGGTGACCTTCTGAAGGACGAGGCTCTGGTTGCTCGTGATTACATTTTCAGTTTTACATCTCCTGCATGGTGTTCCTTGTGATGTGATGTTATTATAGGAATGTGATCCACGTATTATGTGTGTATGTCTTAAATGTACGAGGTACAACGTTAATTGCTCCATACAAATCGATCCACGGCGCTATTCATTGGGTTCGTAATCCAAGCACTACAAACTGTACAAAACATTTCTAGAATTTGAAACAGTAGAATTTTTTTGTAACTAATGCATTCCAATGTTATTTTAGAATAACCACACAATATAACAAATATTGTTTATTTATACAGTTATAGTTCTTCCAACACAAATTGATAGCATTTTCCAAGTCTTCGATGTTAAAGGGATAGTCAGGTGAAAAACTAAAAAATCACCAATAAGACATAAGTGCATGAAATTCAGTTATGTGTAAAATAAAATTGATATAGGTTGCTTCAATGCATGAAAAAAAATAGTGAACATTTAGCTATTCTACTAGATTCCCTTCGCCAGCTCTGCTGCATTTTTCTTCTAAAGCGTAGTGCAGCTGTATCGGTTCTGAGCTCGCTAGCGCCTTCCCGATAGACAGAGGACTCGTTGTGTTATACGAGACCAGCCAGCGCTCCGCGAAACACTTGGCGACTGCGGACAGTGCCGCTCAAAACAAATTGCAACTTTTCTACACATCATATCACACAAAAATTAATTGCAGGCCATTTTGTAGAAGTACACGTTCGTACTAAGAAGCATGTTATCGGTAGAAAAACGATGCACATTAAACCTACTGATCGATTTTTGATAAGTGCCCTATTTTAGCGGTAGTTTTACTATCTCGAGGCAATTTGTTTTTTATATGGGAATTACCATGAGAAAAGTTGCTCGGTGCTACTTGGTAGCAACAAGCCAAAAAATCGCGTTTTCTTTAATTTTTTAACCACCTGCCTTTAAAGTATGATATCTCTGTGTCATGTTTTTCATATTTGAGGGTGGACATTTAAAAATGGTATAGTTTTTTAGTGTTTCACCTGACTATCCCTTTAAGTAGCGTTCTTGAGATATGATTGAAATCGTTAATGTCATATTGTTATAATATTGTGACTGCGCCTTAAATCCCTAACAATAATTATAACGAACTAAATGATGGTGAATACATTATGCAATCAAATAATAACTTATGAAATAACAAAACAAATAATGTATTATACAAGTAGGTATGACAGGTTTACATTTCTCCAACCACGGTAGCTGAATACGCTACGAAACATCGCACCCGTGCAACAATATCGAGATAAGTGACTTACATCGTGCAGCCAGCTGAGTTTCCTCCATGGCGGGTTGGCCTTGACATGACACTCGAAGTACACGTCATCGCCTTCCTTGATGTCGTCAGGGTTAAGTGTACTCCCGAGCCGCAGCGACACGATGGGAGGAACTGAGAACAAACAGTCAGACGCTATCAACACTGGTCGCTTATTGGCCTTGACGTGACACGTCATCGCCTTCCTTGATGTCGTCAGGGTTGAGTGTACTCCCGAGCCGCAGCGACACGATGGGAGGAACTGAGAACAAACAGTCAGACGCTATCAACACTGGTTGCTTATTGGCCTTGACGTGACACGTCATCGCCCTCCTTGATGTCGTCAGGGTTGAGTGTACTCCCGAGCCGCAGCGACACGATGGGAGGAACTGAGAACAAACAGTCAGACGCTATCAACACTGGTCGCTTATTGGCCTTGACGTGACTCGTCATCGCCCTCCTTGATGTCGTCAGGGTTGAGTGTACTCCCGAGCCGCAGCGACACGATGGGAGGAACTGAGAACAAACAGTCAGACGCTATCAACACTGGTCGCTTATTGGCCTTGACGTGACACGTCATGGCCCTCCTTGATGTCGTCAGGGTTGAGTGTACTCCCGAGCCGCAGCGACACGATGGGAGGAACTGAGAACAAACAGTCAGACGCTATCAACACTGGTCGCTTATTGGCCTTGACGTGACACGTCATCGCCCTCCTTGATGTCGTCAGGGTTGAGTGTACTCCCGAGCCGCAGCGACACGATGGGAGGAACTGAGAACAAACAGTCAGACGCTATCAACACTGGTCGCTTATTGGCCTTGACGTGACACGTCATCGCCTTCCTTGATGTCGTCAGGGTTGAGTGTACTCCCGAGCCGCAGCGACACGATGGGAGGAACTGAGAACAAACAGTCAGACGCTATCAACACTGGTCGCTTATTGGCCTTGACGTGACACGTCATCGCCCTCCTTAATGTCGTCAGGGTTGAGTGTACTCCCGAGCCGCAGCGACACGATGGGAGGAACTGAGAACAAACAGTCAGACGCTATCAACACTGGTCGCTTATTGGCCTTGACGTGACACGTCATCGCCCTCTTTGATGTCGTCAGGGTTGAGTGTACTCCCGAGCCGCAGCGACACCATGGGAGGAACTGAGAACAAACAGTCAGACGCTATCAACACTGGTCGCTTATTGGCCTTGACGTGACACGTCATCGCCCTCCTTGATGTCGTCAGGGTAGAATGTACTCCCGAGCCGCAGTGACACGATGGGAGGAACTGAGAACAAACAGTCAGACGCTATCAACACTGGTCGCTTATTGGCCTTGACGTGACACGTCATCGCCCTCCTTGATGTCGTCAGGGTTGAGTGTACTCCCGAGCCGCAGCGACACGATGGGAGGAACTGAGAACAAACAGTCAGACGCTATCAACACTGGTCGCTTATTGGCCTTGACTTGACACGTCATCGCCTTCCTTGATGTCGTCAGGGTTGAGTGTACTCCCGAGCCGCAGCGACACCATGGGAGGAACTGAGAACAAACAGTCAGACGCTATCAACACTGGTCGCTTATTGGCCTTGACGTGACACGTCATCGCCTTCCTTGATGTCGTCAGGGTTGAGTGTACTCCCGAGCCGCAGCGACACGATGGGAGGAACTGAGAACAAACAGTCAGACGCTATCAACACTGGTCGCTTATTGGCCTTGACGTGACACGTCATCGCCCTCCTTGATGTCGTCAGGGTTGAGTGTACTCCCGAGCCGCAGCGACACGATGGGAGGAACTGAGAACAAACAGTCAGACGCTATCAACACTGGTCGCTTATTGGCCTTGACGTGACACGTCATCGCCCTGCTTGATGTCGTCAGGGTTGAGTGTACTCCCGAGCCGCAGCGACACCATGGGAGGAACTGAGAACAAACAGTCAGACGCTATCAACACTGGTCGCTTATTGGCCTTGACGTGACACGTCATGGCCCTCCTTGATGTCGTCAGGGTTGAGTGTACTCCCGAGCCGCAGCGACACGATGGGAGGAACTGAGAACAAACAGTCAGACGCTATCAACACTGGTCGCTTATTGGCCTTGACGTGACACGTCATCGCCCTCCTTGATGGTGTCAGGGTTGAGTGTACTCCCGAGCCGCAGCGACACGATGGGAGGAACTGAGAACAAACAGTCAGACGCTATCAACACTGGTCGCTTATTGGCCTTGACGTGACACGTCATCGCCCTCCTTGATGTCGTCAGGGTTGAGTGTACTCCCGAGCCGCAGCGACACGATGGGAGGAACTGAGAACAAACAGTCAGACGCTATCAACACTGGTCGCTTATTGGCCTTGACGTGACACGTCATCGCCTTCCTTGATGTCGTCAGGGTTGAGCGTACTCCCGAGCCGCAGCGACACGATGGGAGGAACTGAGAACAAACAGTCAGACGCTATCAACACTGGTCGCTTATTGGCCTTGACGTGACACGTCATCGCCTTCCTTGATGTCGTCAGGGTTGAGTGTACTCCCGAGCCGCAGCGACACGATGGGAGGAACTGAGAACAAACAGTCAGACGCTATCAAACTGGTCGCTTATTGGCCTTGACGTGACACGTCATCGCCCTCTTTGATGTCGTCAGGGTTGAGTGTACTCCCGAGCCGCAGCGACACGATGGGAGGAACTGAGAACAAACAGTCAGACGCTATCAACACTGGTCGCTTATTGGCCTTGACGTGACACGTCATCGCCCTCCTTGATGTCGTCAGGGTTGAGTGTACTCCCGAGCCGCAGCGACACGATGGGAGGAACTGAGAACAAACAGTCAGACGCTATCAACACTGGTCGCTTATTGGCCTTGACGTGACACGTCATCGCCCTCTTTGATGTCGTCAGGGTTGAGTGTACTCCCGAGCCGCAGCGACACGATGGGAGGAACTGAGAACAAACAGTCAGACGCTATCAACGCTGGTCGCTTATTGGCCTTGACGTGACACGTCATCGCCCTCCTTGATGTCGTCAGGGTTGAGTGTACTCCCGAGCCGCAGTGACACGATGGGAGGAACTGAGAACAAACAGTCAGACGCTATCAACACTGGTCGCTTATTGGCCTTGACGTGACACGTCATCGCCCTCCTTGATGTCGTCAGGGTTGAGTGTACTCCCGAGCCGCAGCGACACGATGGGAGGAACTGAGAACAAACAGTCAGACGCTATCAACACTGGTCGCTTATTGGCCTTGACGTGACACGTCATCGCCTTCCTTGATGTCGTCAGGGTTGAGTGTACTCCCGAGCCGCAGCGACACGATGGGAGGAACTGAGAACAAACAGTCAGACGCTATCAACACTGGTCGCTTATTGGCCTTGACGTGACACGTCATCGCCTTCCTTGATGTCGTCAGGGTTGAGTGTACTCCCGAGCCGCAGCGACACCATGGGAGGAACTGAGAACAAACAGTCAGACGCTATCAACACTGGTCGCTTATTGGCCTTGACGTGACTTGTCATCGCCCTGCTTGATGTCGTCAGGGTTGAGTGTACTCCCGAGCCGCAGCGACACGATGGGAGGAACTGAGAACAAACAGTCAGACGCTATCAACACTGGTCTTTTATTGGCCTTGACGTGACACGTCATCGCCCTCCTTGATGTCGTCAGGGTTGAGTGTACTCCCGAGCCGCAGCGACACGATGGGAGGAACTGAGAACAAACAGTCAGACGCTATCAACACTGGTCGCTTATTGGCCTTGACGTGACACGTCATCGCCTTCCTTGATGTCGTCAGGGTTGAGTGTACTCCCGAGCCGCAGCGACACGATGGGAGGAACTGAGAACAAACAGTCAGACGCTATCAACACTGGTCGCTTATTGGCCTTGACGTGACACGTCATCGCCCTCCTTGATGTCGTCAGGGTTGAGTGTACTCCCGAGCCGCAGCGACACGATGGGAGGAACTGAGAACAAACAGTCAGACGCTATCAACACTGGTCGCTTATTGGCCTTGACGTGACACGTCATCGCCTTCCTTGATGTCGTCAGGGTTGAGTGTACTCCCGAGCCGCAGCGACACGATGGGAGGAACTGAGAACAAACAGTCAGACGCTTTCAACGCTGGTCGCTTATTGGCCTTGACGTGACTCGTCATCGCCCTCCTTGATGTCGTCAGGGTAGAGTGTACTCCCGAGCCGCAGCGACACGATGGGAGGAACTGAGAACAAACAGTCAGACGCTATCAACACTGGTCGCTTATTGGCCTTGACGTGACTCGTCATCGCCCTCCTTGATGTCGTCAGGGAAGAGTGTACTCCCGAGCCGCAGCGACACGATGGGAGGAACTGAGAACAAACAGTCAGACGCTATCAACGCTGGTCGCTTATTGGCCTTGACGTGACTCGTCATCGCCCTCCTTGATGTCGTCAGGGTAGAGTGTACTCCCGAGCCGCAGCGACACGATGGGAGGAACTGAGAACAAACAGTCAGACGCTATCAACACTGGTCGCTTATTGGCCTTGACGTGACTCGTCATCGCCCTCCTTGATGTCGTCAGGGTTGAGTGTACTCCCGAGCCGTAGCGACACCATGGGAGGAACTGAGAACAAACAGTCAGACGCTATCAACACTGGTCGCTTATTGGCCTTGACGTGACACGTCATCGCCCTCCTTGATGTCGTCAGGGTTGAGTGTACTCCCGAGCCGTAGCGACACCATGGGAGGAACTGAAAACAAACAGTCAGACGCTATCAACACTGGTCGCTTATTGGCCTTGACGTGACTCGTCATCGCCCTCCTTGATGTCGTCAGGGTTGAGTGTACTCCCGAGCCGTAGCGACACGATGGGAGGAACTGAGAACAAACAGTCAGACGCTATCAACACTGGTCGCTTATTGGCCTTGACGTGACTCGTCATCGCCCTCCTTGATGTCGTCAGGGTTGAGTGTACTCCCGAGCCGCAGCGACACCATGGGAGGAACTGAGAACAAACAGTCAGACGCTATCAACACTGGTCGCTTATTGGCCTTGACGTGACACGTCATCGCCCTCCTTGATGTCGTCAGGGTTGAGTGTACTCCCGAGCCGTAGCGACACCATGGGAGGAACTGAGAACAAACAGTCAGACGCTATCAACACTGGTCGCTTATTGGCCTTGACGTGACTCGTCATCGCCCTCCTTGATGTCGTCAGGGTTGAGTGTACTCCCGAGCCGCAGCGACACGATGGGAGGAACTGAGAACAAACAGTCAGACGCTATCAACACTGGTCGCTTATTGGCCTTGACGTGACACGTCATCGCCCTCCTTGATGTCGTCAGGGTTGAGTGTACTCCCGAGCCGCAGCGACACCATGGGAGGAACTGAGAACAAACAGTCAGACGCTATCAACACTGGTCGCTTATTGGCCTTGACGTGACACGTCATCGCCCTCCTTGATGTCGTCAGGGTTGAGTGTACTCCCGAGCCGCATCGACACGATGGGAGGAACTGAGAACAAACAGTCAGACGCTATCAACACTGGTCGCTTATTGGCCTTGACGTGACACGTCATCGCCCTCCTTGATGTCGTCAGGGTTGAGTGTACTCCCGAGCCGCAGCGACACGATGGGAGGAACTGAGAACAAACAGTCAGACGCTATCAACACTGGTCGCTTATTGGCCTTGACGTGACTCGTCATCGCCCTCCTTGATGTCGTCAGGGTTGAGTGTACTCCCGAGCCGCAGCGACACGATGGGAGGAACTGAGAACAAACAGTCAGACGCTATCAACACTGGTCGCTTATTGGCCTTGACGTGACACGTCATCGCCCTCCTTGATGTCGTCAGGGTTGAGTGTACTCCCGAGCCGCAGCGACACGATGGGAGGAACTGAGAACAAACAGTCAGACGCTATCAACGCTGGTCGCTTATTGGCCTTGACGTGACACGTCATCGCCCTCCTTGATGTCGTCAGGGTTGAGTGTACTCCCGAGCCGCAGCGACACCATGGGAGGAACTGAGAACAAACAGTCAGACGCTATCAACACTGGTCGCTTATTGGCCTTGACGTGACACGTCATCGCCCTCCTTGATGTCGTCAGGGTTGAGTGTACTCCCGAGCCGCAGCGACACCATGGGAGGAACAGTCAGACGCAGCTATAGTTAGGTCTACGACGCATCGAACATATAGAGCTGTGTTCCAGAATTCATCTCACAACTAATCTCCGAGTATCTGCCATGACGTCATGATGGATTGGATCACACAACATAAAAGGGACACTAGTGGGACACAAATCTCTGCAAGAATAACACGGGAAGCCGTTCAGTAAGGATTGCCGGGGGCCGGAATCGAGCCGGCGACCTCCCGAGGTCCGCGTGCTACCGCTATATCGATAATCCTTCGTTACACTGAACCATGTATGGTACCAGCCCTGTTTCACGTGACAATTTGTATTGTGTTTGTATTACGCAGCACAGATTATAAGTAAACAACGAAGTATAGCAATTATTGATTTAGCCACCTTAACCACAGATCAACAGAAGGCCATCCAATGACATAATATATGGTGGTACAAATTTGCACGAAAATTATTATTATGATTGCAATTATGGCACGGTGAGCGATAAACAATGATATAAACACGGATGACCCTACTGTTGGCAAGACGTACAAATATTTGAAAAGAAAGCGTTTAGCTATCAAACTTGTAAGGGGTAAACTTCCTAGAGACGACTGTTAACGACTGTTAACGACTGTTCCGAGCGCTTTAGCCAACGGTCTTGTAACGACCAGGCGTATCACAAAGATGGCGTTACTACAAAATATTTAAACGACGGTTAATAAACAAAACGTTGTCGTTAAAACGCCGGTTGTACTTCTGAGCTTAAATAAAACATAAACAAAATGATCTTCTGTTGAAGACATAACATATTAATTATTTTTCTTAAACAAGTCGTCAATTTAATGGTTATGTTACTTGTCAAGATAAGAAAGCTGTTTTACTTAATTGTCTCATTTTATCGAAACGTACAGTATTAAAGGCTCATAACGAAATTACGCTGCCGTGAACGATAACAGTGTTAGGTCGATCTTTTTCCCCCAGAAAGTTTTGACGTGTTTCGGCCAGCCGTAAAACCCGGCACTTGGGAGACAATTCCACTCTTTTATAGACCTGCTTTTAAATTAGTACTTCCCGCGTCTTTTTGTTCCTTATTTCGAGAGGCTGACCTCTTTCTAGTCGGCCAGGGCTACCTTGCCTGCGTCAGCAATGTCAGGCCTACGCTAGTTGTCCTAATGACTTCCGGCCACTGCTAGTAACATACAAACAGCAGAGATGCCTGAAAACGAGGAATACAGCTGTAACTTACCAGACATATACAAACACATAACGTGATGGGTATAACTGTATAAAACTTGATTTTCGTCGCAGTAGTAATGAATGAATGAAAGAAAGTAATAATAGTAGTGAATAAACGGTATATTCTTGATACTTGCACAAGTGATTATAACAGATTCATCTTATCTTCATTAACACCAAAAGTGTGATTTTAAATTTTTGAAGTAAATTGTTTCATATCAATTTTGTTAAAATAAAACTTTAGTTTTAATTGTTTTACGAGTGATATGACATCATTATTTAAACAACTTTGTTCATGCAATTTGCCCCACTCATTTGCTTAAAAAAAACTACGTATTCATTGTTATCTATTAAGAAAATCAATTTCCAATCCAATTCTTCTGAAATAACAAGGGTATATCGTTATTGGCATCCTATCCTGCTGCAACATTCATGTGCGAATACATGAATGTTGTGAACACATTGTGAGCGCTGCTGTGGGTCACACTGTTCGGTTGGACGGAAAGAAGTGGTAGAATGTTCAGTTTCAATGAGACGAAACTAAATAGAACACAGTTGTATTTTGTCCGCAAAGCAGAGCGGGGCGGAATTACACCAGACGAATGAACCGTAAATATATCGTAATGTGTTGTAACTAACGTTTATTTTATATTTTTTCCAGATTATATAATTCTGTTTTGTGTTTTCAAAATTATCATTTATATTGAATATGGGAACCAAATGGTTTTAAAATTGAATTAAATTGAAATTGTACGTTGGTCGCAGCCTGGTTCACCGAGTAACGTGTGACACACATCCAAGCTTTGTTTGCAACCGATCGCGCTTCACCGTTTTTATCGACGAACACTTTTACAATGTTATATTGGAATAATGACGAACACTCTGGACTGTATTTAGTTATATTGTCAGTATTATTTTGCGTAGGACGCAGGACATATTACACATAAAGACAGGTGGGTCAACTTACAGACGACGTCAATGTTCCAGGTAGCCTCTAGATGCGCCCCTGTTATGTTGGGGTTCTCAGCCCTGCACGTGATGGCCTTGGCGTTGTCCTCGGTGGAGGGGACGAAAGTTACCTCGCTCACAGTCACGTTCTCTCGCAACTCCTCCTGAAACAAACAATCCACGAGCAAGGTCATATGACGTCGGCCTCGTACGACAAGCAGAGCTATCGTAGACACGAACTCCCGGATTGTTAAAACAAAGCACACACATACCGGAGGATGCTGGACACTATAAAATACATCTCGAATGTGTCGGGGCAAGTGCAGCGTATTAGTGGTACCTGCTATGACGTCATATGGTGGGTGGATGGGGTGACTGGTGAGCGGTGGAGAAGCGGGGGACTCAGTCAGTGAACCTTGAGCGCTCTTCTAGCTACCGCCGCTCGCATTGTCTGTATTACATCTCTACCAGTGTTTTACACTTCTATAAATAAATATATAAATACCAAATTGAGCAATAAAATACATTCTTGATCATTTGGAGAGAAACCACATGAAATGTAAAATAAATCGTATATCGCATATGTTAAGTTACTACACCCCCTTACTACCCTTAATACAGCTCACACTCAGGGGAAAACATCCCTGTTTTACAGTTGAACAATGTTTGTAGTTTGCAAAATGGCAATTTGTTAATTGTAAGCGATGTGACACTTCCATTTACAGGTCCGCACTCCAGTGTTGAACACGGGAGATACACGACGGATGTTTTCCTGACCGACCTGAGCGGCCAGTACCCATGTTTAGATTTACAAGCATCGTGCCTGCCTATTTATACGTGTTCATTCGCAAACGAGCTAACAATAACAATATATTTACTAACAGATCGTTTTTACCTAAAATAAACATTACCAATATTCAGGCTGCTTGGACTTATAATAACTATTCGGTAGTTGGTGATAGAAACATTTTTTTCAGTGTGTAGGCCTAATAAAAACAAACGCACATTAATGTAAGAGGTGATATTCGTATAAATGTTTGCTGTTTGAATATTGTCAAGGAAAACAATTATTGGAGGCGTGAAACGTTTAGAAATACCATATGTTTGAGTTGTCTTGTGTGTTGATATGTGAGAGCAATTGTAATAGTCTGCCCTGACTTGGGATCGAACCCTAATCCTCCGTCTCTACGAACCGCAATGCAATTTGCAGGAGAAAACTCATACCTTCAAAATATGAGATCAAATGTATATTCCGCAAATGGTAAACAAGCCTGTAGTGAAACGCATACGTAATGTGTTTGTTTTCAATGTTTTAATATTTCTGATGAAAATGAATTAAAAAAAAACTAAAATGCCAACTAAATGATCATTCACAAAACATTATGACAACATATCTACGAGTGTCAGATATCAAAATTATTTCTGTGAAACTGAAAGATTACACGATGAAACCCCGTTTGTAACAAAGCGGGTAAACTGTGGCCATACAAATATCTTTATATTTGCGCTCATCTTTCTCCAAATTGTTAGTTTCTCATGGATAATCGACTGTTCGAGAAAATAAAACAAACAATGCTGTATCGGATATTGCCATGAGCCTGCAATTCACGTGCCGTTGTCAGCCAGCAATATCCAATACACAGGAATATTACTTTTCAATTTATAAGCAGATTTATTTTATATTATAATTTCCGTTTGGATCGGAAGTTAGTACTAACCTATCGGCAAGAGTTTCAAATGGTGCCACGATTGCACGGAAAAACGTTTGTGACGTCACAGTTGAAGAATTATTTGTCCATATTAATGGTAATTGTCTGTTAAACATAATGAACGTTTTCACGTATTTTGACGTACACATATTTGTTTTTATATCTGAGATCAGCTTGGATTACCCTGATACACGTTTAACTGTGTGCTATCTAAATTATAATTGAAAACAGAATTTAGGCTACGTAATTTGTATTATCACAAGGTGGTGTGAATACAATAAATTAAATCTATTGCTTAGTTTGGCATCATACATTTCGAAACCGTCATTTTATGCTTCCAATACCCTTGCCAAAGTTCTTGTATGAGTCTTACCAAAGAATAGTTGCGGAGTTTCAGTCGTGTATTGGAATTCTGAACCCCTAACCAGCATATGGGCTCGACTCATGACTGAGTCTAGTGCACTACACTAAGCGGAATAGCACCTTTCGACGTTGAAACAGCGTGCATGAAGCGGACACGTTGTTGCGGTTAGATCAGGACGTGAGGTCTGCATGACGTGACAATAGTTAGTTACTGTGGAGGGTTTGAGCACAAATCACTCACAAACTCTCACACCCCACCCGCCAGGGGTAGCTAACTAACACCACATTTGCTCCGTTGGTTTCCTGATGTAATTTAATTAATGCATTCTTCATTTCATCAACGTTGTACCCTTGTTGTGACCATCAGATATTCTGTTTTGCTCTAATTAACAGCTATGCGGTTTCTAGCCACACACGTTGCTCGGGTGTTGCTTTTTGACCAATATTTCAAGTGTATATACGTAATGTTAGAACATTCCTACTGTATTTAAGCTTTTCAAACGAATCTCGTCTTCTGAGTGTTTGGGTGTCTCTATCACCTACCCTGGTGACCAAGAGTTGGTCAATGGTTAGGTGGTTGCGACATATTTTATAAGCACATGTATACATCACATGTTTGTTTTGCTTGGTATTTTATCAATGCATTAATTCAACTAATTAACGGGTAAAGCTGAAGTACAGGCCTCCCTTAGGACACATCATAACTTCGTTGATGAATATCAACTTTATAAAAGTTGAAACTGACAATATTAAACAGTAGTATTTTTATGTCCAGTAAGCTTAATATATAATAAACAGATGATACAATTGAAAACAAAGCCTAAGTTGAAAAAAGCTTAGTAGCCAGTTTATTTGTATGATTTCTTATACGTTTTTGTTCGTACACTATAGGCTAATAAATGTCCGCTACTAAAACTTGATATTCTTTGGTGGAAACAGATGAAAATTCTTCAATGTTTGTATTACACAAATATAAGATAGTGTTTTTATAAACGTTGTGTGTGCATTGCCTGGTTTTAGATAATGTAAGAAATATAATATTGCCTGGGTCAAAACCTTGCCCTGTTTTACCATTTTAAAGAGTATGAAATGTCCACTGTTAACAGCAAAAATTTGTCACAATCAACTCATCGAATCTTGATCACCGGATATTAGTTAAGTTGCCGGTTAAAATGTTTTTTGATGAAAATTGTTTAGTTTAACTATTGGTTTAGTTTTTGACCGGACGATTCAACGACTTCATTACAATATTTTATTCTTTACTTTAAACGAATTATATTTGCACAACTCATTGTCACATATAATACTCAGTAACAAATTATTTTTAGACGTAGAACATAAACTCATATTGAAAACAACACGCTGTCCCGATCGATAGCTATTTCCTGGCAATAGTAATTAATATGGTATTCATGTAATGACGATATACACATGGGATATTACAATTATTTATGTTTGTTTAAAGCACTTTGAGTGGGTTATTAAAGGAGTTAATAACAGAGCACCGTGTAACAGTAATTGAATCATTCCAACATATCGAGTCAGTTGGTTTACCCACTCGAAATATGAGTGAGTAATTGAGTGTGGGAGTAATTGTGAGTAATTGTGGCGTAAATACATGGTAACGATATTCATGAATAATCAATGACCTATTGAATAGTGAACTTGCTCACTGTATACAGAGCTTAGAGGGCATAGTCTAGCTTTCTAGCTGTTTGGCTCACATTATAACTATCGGCGACTGAAGAGCGGGATAATGTTATCTTTATATGTCGGGAAAACACGTACTTCGAAAATGTTAGATAGACATTTTATATTATTATCACATTATATCGCGGACCGTTTATGAGTATTGAATGTTCGTTGGTGCTCACATAGGCCAGACTTCAGTTTCAGGGGTCACGGAAATCTTTTCGCCACTGCAATCCTGATTCCTGATTGAGATGCTTTCAGATGCGTGTTGGTCGTATCACGATGTAAATGCTGAGGAACTATCCCCACCACCGCGAAAAACCGCGTAAACTTCACGTTTGAAGTAATATCTTAAGAACATTACACAATATAAAAAGTGATAAAGGCCCAAATTGTGGTTTCGTAAGAACTAATACCACCGGTAAAAAATACCGGGTAATTAAGTACATTGTGATTAGTATACATTACCACTATCAACCATAAGGATACCTATGGCTTAATCAAGTTTTCAGTTCTTACGCAACCACTCTTGGCATTTATCACTTTTTGTAATATTGTGAAGCATTCTCAAGATATAACTAAAAAAAAAAAAACGTTAAATTCGCGCGGTTTTTATAGTGAGACTACCCTGGTATAAATATAGCTACACTAATGTAGGCATGCGGTGCAATAACAAAATGGCGGCCTACCGTCACTCGCCGCAGCTGGTGCTTGTTCTTGTACCACGTGATCACGGCAGGAGGTCTCGACCCAGCTGACTCACACGTGACCTCGTAACGTTGGCCAGCGACCAAAGGAAGCTGCTTGGTCAGAATGCGGACAGTCAGCGGCTTCACTGGAACAGAACAAACAGAAACATCTGCTTACCCGACGTCTTTCAAGGGTCACGTGTAATAGTGGGACCAAAGATGGTGGGACGTTGACATTAATAACTATTTTATTTCATTGTAGGGAACAATGCCCTCTGTAGGCTAATGAGTGATAATGAGGAAGAGAGGAGGGGAAATCTGGTACCGGCAGCCGGCACGTAGCCTACTCCTGTCGAAAAGTACCGAAGGAACCTCGTCTTTACGTCCCATCCGAAAGGACGGTCTATGACCAGTCATATAGGTTCCTCCACTAACCTGGACTGCCGAGCAGTAGACGAGAAGAACGAAGCTGTAACAAGCTTTCGAATCCTCCAGTCTGCTCTAACCAACGGTAACTAGTGTTTCGGAGGAGAGCGGTCACCCACCCTCCTCCTGACCTAGCCCGAGGTTGCTTAACTTCGGTGTTCGTATAGGAACCGGCTAAGCGACCGCAGTTAAACCGTTGGGTTTAAGAACGTATGTATTCTCAGGCTTACGAGATAGCAGAGTCCAACCTAATGTTATACTTGTCTAGTTCTTACCATCTGATTGAAACATTTACAACCTTGGGTTAGATACCTTGAAGATCCTAACACAGTGGGCGTGACTAATGAGGATTGAGCACTGTGGGACTGCTTTTAGGAATGTATGAAAGAAGGCCAGGAATCTGTTGATATTCGTTCAAACAGCGTGCTTGAAAGGGGCGGTGGATACGGATCTTAGTTCGGTATATCAGCCTAGCTACGTTGGGGCCAGGATAAGGTATTTTTTCAATGACTTGTGTTAGAATTTATAGAGTTTTTTTATATGATTCGAATTTTTGAAGGACCACTTAAAACACTAGTATTGTTTACCACAGAGCACATACAACCGGCAAACATGGCGTCTCAAAGAGTGACTTCTTCCATATCCATGCTATGTGCAACCTTGTACACTTATTGGATGGATTCTCTGAATACTCACTACAGTGGATGCACAGCCCCCCCCCCCCCTCCCCCCACTCGCCACATACCCTCACTCGCATCCTATCTGAAATCTCAGCCTTACATCAAACATGTTATAGAAGTCGACGCATCGATATCCCGAAGCCACGGCTATTGTTGGCTTGGCCACGAAAGATACGACAGTGTCAGTATGTAATAGTAAAAATTAAATTAAGATTTTCTGAAATTCCACCTTTAATGTAGACTAGACTACTTTTCATTTATACGGAAACACTCCAGCCGGAATTTAAAAGTTGGCCAGATATGACAGAGAGCTCCGATCAACGAGGAATGTCTTTAAGAACGACTGGATTATTTCCACCAGAGTTGACGAACGGTTCATCGTGATCGATTGAGACTTGTCCGTTAGGTGGCATTATTTAATATACTTCTCGCTTTTCCCTTCATCCATTCTCTTCTGTTCGCTGTACCATGCTGGCGATCGATACAGACTAATGTAGGTTTACAGGGGAGAGTTTTAGCTTCACCAAAAATGATTGTCTTACATATTTTGATCACCACTAAATCCAGAGATGATCAGTTTTTTATTGCTCAACAATGAATTTAGAATTTTAATTAAAAATATACCTGTATTGTGTGACACAAGTATTGTGCAAAGTGTCCTCTCAATCACCAGTGTTTATCACATTCCCCAGTCAGAGGGGGCGTACATCATTCACGCAATTCATCCACAAAACTTAGAGGTCAATTTTCTTTACAGAAAGTTGTACGGATATTTGTTGCATAAGTGTTGCATCTCCCGAGTCCAGATGGGTGATGATATTTAAGTATGTAATGTAACAGAGGCTCAACAATTTTTAACTGTCTCTAACTTTCATCCTAAAGCACCAGACATCTAACTGGCAGAAATGAGAATAATCATCAATATTTTACAGATGTACACGTATTTAAATATGAATAAAGTTATAATCTTCCTTGTACATCACCAAAATCTCTGGGTACTAGTTTGTATGATCTATAACCTATGTAATTGAAGAGTAATGTGAAACTTATTTTTTGTTTTTTTTTGTTTTATTGATTAGGAATTTTTATTAGTTAAGTGAGTCAATTGTTATGCTAAGGCTTTTTTGTGCTATTATTTCGTTATTGCTAATTATCAAATTGACAATTGTAACTGCTACGTTTTACGTGTCCCTATATCATATTGCAATGATGTGGCTAGACACATTGTTGATTGATTATTTAGTGTTGAACTACGTACTACTTAACAATTAGGTCATACGACATCGGAGGAGATTGGAGGAAGGGATAAGTAGGAGGGGAAAGGGGAGTGATAGATTTCAACGGGTTAATGGGTGGAAAGAGAAAATTAGAGCACTCCGTTTGTAAACCAGTGCCAAATTCTAAAACGCGTCCTGACGGGGACTAACTGTATAAATATAAATAAATGATTGTTATTATTATGACTATTATGATGAATGTAGGTACTCACGGCGTATGTCCAGGACCAGTGATGTCTCCCTTGGTTCTGTGAGGATCGTGTTCACAGCCTGACAGCTGAACACAGACTTGAGATCCTGACGACCAACCGACTTCCATTGAAGTCTGTTCTCAATGACGTCACCTGCATTGTGTTCGTACTCATCGTCGACGAGGACGCCGTTCACGAGCCATCGGACTTCCGGTTCCGGCTTGCCTGCAACAGCCAGGGCATGAGGATTGAGTAAAACTGTGTCGAGGACCCATAAGTGTGGTACAATGACAACACATACAGCTGTGCCTGCTGACGGCATACGGAGCCAATCAGCGGGTGGTCTTGAAATAATGACATGCCTCACTTATCTATGACGTCACAAGCATAGTATACGTCTCGCGTGATACTAGCAAATCATACATAGAACATTGATTGTGCTGATAAAAGTGGCCATACAAGTGCGGTATGATTAGAAACAGTCGTATATTCAGTGGCATCGCTATCAATGACAACTCTGAGAGATGGAAAACATTTGTATTGATTCTGTACCACTTAGTTACAAGAACGTATTTTGGGTGGGATACATTTATAGTTCATTAAATCTTGTATATTTATCTCTGAGTATTATGTTTATTTAAGAAGTTATTAAGTCAGTCAAGCCGCGCACGTTCAGCAGTGGAAGCCATTTACCAAATTAGGCCCTGCAAAAAAATACCCCCTTCGTGTAGAAAGTTGTGTAATATGTTTGTGTTTTCGGGTTGCTATTGTTTTATAAAATGGTACTGTCTTTCCGTTGAAATTCTCGTGAGAGAATTTGCCGAAAAATGTATAATTTAAAAATATAAAAAAACTCAATATATTCGTTTTCTAAATATTCTCAATAAACATTAAACACCAGATTAAGCTTCATCAGCTACTCGACGCACTGCTCACGTTTCAACGGTCACATTGGGGAGGGGCCCAACGGAGGGGGGGGGGGGGGGGGGGGGAGGGGGGGCACTCTGACGCAGAAATAATTCGTGTTTAATTGTTGGAGTTGGAAGAGTTGAGCTTTGAGTTCAAATGACAAATTTAAAATCCCTGACATTCTGCATTTTTAACGAAAGACTTCATTATAGAATAAACGTGTTGAATTCGAATACTTCCACACAGCTTCATTGAAGTGGAGTCCACTCAGATTAATTGGTGAAATAAAACTATCACCGCAGCATAAATCCTTTGTGTGGTTCGACGGTTCAGGGTTGAAACTTTATTCTTCAGAATATTCAGCAGTGCCACGTCTTACTTACTTCAACGCCTTATACCACATTTAAGAAAATAATTTCATTTGCTCATTTACTTCAAATGATTTAATTAAGAAGTAAGAAATTACAGGCTTAACTTATTTTTAATTCTTCTTAAAACTTTTCGTTTCATGTTTCAGTTGAAAATATTCTGGAATTTACATCCCGGTAAGTGTGATAAATTAGCTAACTCGACCAGGCCGGGTCGGTGTCGCGTCTGTTAAATGACTCCTGAAATTGTTTAATAGGATTTTTAACATCTATGTAGTTCCCTTTAAGTAAAAAAGTTAAATAATGACCACGCCATTAGAAGCTGCATGAGACAGATTAGCGAAGAAAAACGGGGCCCGTTCTGCGCAAGTCACGACCACTTTATTAGACAATGGTGTCATGGGAGGAATACGTAACAAAAGAGGGACTTGACACTTAAATCTGCCAACATTGAGCACAGTTTAGTATAATTAATGTTATTCGTGCAACTTATTTCAAATAATGTATGTAATTTATACACAATTGAAGCGCTTTACTCCCCGAATATACATTTTAAGATTTCATTTCAATTTGACGAGTGTTTCGAAATTTGAATAGAATCTTGCATAAAACATATGACCCGGTGCTTCGAAATTCAGAGATGAATTTATTGTTTTTTTTTACGTCAATTCTTCTCACATATTATAGTAGTTGGAATGAACGTATTGATGTTATTGATGTATACCTATACTGAACACTGGCTATTGTATAGCCTAATAAGCTCAATGCCGTGTTGTGTATGAAATATTAATATGAATTGATTTTAAAAGTAGATATTGAATGAACTTTACATTTAAATGTATAATTTATTATTATCGTTCAGGAACGTTCTATCGTCATGCGACGATAATTTTACGTAAAGGAAAGCTTATTATAAATACAATTATTATTGTTGGAGTCCCAAGTTTGACACAGATGTGAGAATATCTGTATCACAATGTACGTATTTTGTAAACCAAAAGAAGAGTAGACTAGTAAAGTTTCTTTAAAAGGTTCCGGTTCAGCCAAACACCATCCGACACATTGCTACAGTTATCTTTCCATACATGTCGTGTTGGCCTCCAACATGGCCGCAACGCGCATGGGATCAACACTGCCATAGAAGTAACGAAGCATTCAGAGCCTACGCGATGAGTTTCGTCTTCGAAGATACGTTCCCTTCAAAGCACTTCACTCGCCCAAAGCTCTTATCACTCATCGGAGAAGAACCATTCAACTAACTTAAAATCAGTGCTGCATGGTGATAGAACGTTACGGGCCGCGTGCGAAAACACGTATGTCCAACATGGCAACACTCGACCATGCAGAGATGTTTATGTAGTTATTTTGTTCTATTATAGACTCATCTTTTGAAATAATATCCCCCATTGAAACTCAGTTCTTGTAACAGAGTGGGTAGACAATAAATAACCTACATTTATTTGTTTATTTGTTGAATGTACTTATTTATTTAATTGTGATGAGCTAACCATAAGCTGACAGACAACAAACTCGCACTGAAAGTATTCGAAATACTACATACATACCTTACAATCGTTTTTATTATACATGGCTGTGTTTGAAAGCCAAGGATTAACTTTTGATCCTTCCTGCATGCACTAATGTTCAGCAGATTAAAACTTTGCTGCATAACTTCTATACTCAGAGACAATTATTTCAACACTCCAGTCACGGGTTTCTCGACCTGTGGCTGCATGTTTTCTCTATCTCCATAATAATATGCCATGCATATTCAATAATGATTTAAATCTACCGTTCACGTTATAGGCGCTATACATATTTGTAGTTATTGTAGTCTTAGGTCCAGTCTTACAATGTCCCAATAACTACTTATTCGTAGAATGGCTTGTTTTCTCCATGGCAACCACCAATCAAAACCCTTGAAATCCTCCAAATAGCTTAATTGCTACAAATAACTTTCTTTTTAGAAGATTGTAAGACCGGCCCTTAGTATTACGAAGCAATGCCTCATGTTTGCAACAAGGTTAGTATAAGTCGCTTTCTTAGTTACCGTAATTCAAAAACATATTTCCTGTTTATTTGACGTGATTGCATAGCTAAAAGCGATTCATATAACGTTGTGGTTTGAGATTGTGGCGTCTTCGTTTGCCCGGCCGTGCAATGTTGTTCGGACGCAAAGTACACATTGCCTCTAGGTGGGTTAGCAGTAGAAACACACAGCCACATGTCTAGTCCCACGCTGCTCCAACCCAAGACACAGCAGACCGCGGTCCACCGACAACATACGGTACACAGATATCAAAGGAAAGATCACTTAATACCTACGAAACATTCGCGTTCTGCTCAAATCGGCTTAAATAATACTAGGGGCTTAAAGACATTGCGGTCAACACCGGTCTTTGATCTCCAATATGTTGAATTACATTTATGAGTGTGAGGTCGAGCTAGTAGTGGACTGTGTGCAGGGTAATAGGTAAAGCCCTTCAGTTGCGACCTGTGATTGCCCTCCCGATATCGTAATCTCAGTTAGAAGCTTAATTAATAAACTGAACAGAGTTTCCCGGGATCTACGGTTGAGTGGCGGACAACTTTGACTATCATTCTGACCTCTACATTATATATATTATGCTATCGTGGCCCGGGTTAATGTTAATGTTGAACACTTTTCGGGTTATTGACAGTTGACACTCAAGTAGCTTGTTGACGCGTTTCAAGACCACTATTGTATTATTCATCTAATTATCTTTACTAATAGTCCCTAACATGAGTCATTACAAATCATATTTATAACGAATGAGATACAAGACAAGTGGAAATCCGTGGAAACTAGAGAACCTGTATATAATAAACCAAATAAAACCTCCAACCGAATTAATCTCAGTTCGTCCAACACTTCCCGGAGGCCTGTGCGCTCTACAACAGACTCTTAAAATTTTTAAACTATTCCACTGCCAGAGTAGTGGTTACCAAACTTGTGTTGTTTTGAAAAATGTAAGTCAAGTCTAAAGGTCCAATAACGGGAACTCTAGCGGGGGTAAACACTCCAAACAGTTTCATTTTTTAGTTTTAGAGCGTTTTGGTGGACATTTTTAACCCTTCCATCTTCCAGCTTCCTGGCATCACATCTCTTTTCGTTTGCTTTATATGGTTATATTTTCTGTATGTTTTCACTAGTTTGTATGAATTTAAATTCACGAAACTACTGAAGGGATTATTTTTGAATGGGCAGCAGCTACCTAATTAAAGCTCTGACTTTTAAAACCATTGATTGCCATTGAGTAGCATGTTACCCTGTTCTTCGACGGGGAATTCAAATAGTGTCCTTACAGGGGCGAAGATCTAGGTGGCTTAGCGGTAACACGCGCTATTGCTATCGGCAGTAACGTCAACACCTCCGATGACGCGGCAGGTAAGCAGCCTGGCACGTCCACAAAGCTACTAAACAATGAGCGTCAACTCACCTCCGATGACGCGGCAGGTAAGCAGCGTGGCACGTCCACAAAGCTACTGAACAATGAGCGTCAACTCACCTCCGATGACGCGGCAGGTAAGCAGCCTGGCACGTCCACAAAGCTACTAAACAATGAGCGTCAACTCACCTCCGATGACGCGGCAGGTAAGCAGCCTGGCACGTCCACAAAGCTACTAAACAATGAGCGTCAACTCACCTCCGATGACGCGGCAGGTAAGCAGCCTGGCACGTCCACAAAGCTACTAAACAATGAGCGTCAACTCACCTCCGATGACGAGGCAGGTAAGCAGCCTGGCACGTCCACAAAGCTACTGAACAATGAGCGTCAACTCACCTCCGATGACGCGGCAGGTAAGCAGCCTGGCACGTCCACAAAGCTACTAAACAATGAGCGTCAACTCACCTCCGATGACGCGGCACATAAGCAGCCTGGCACGTCCACAAAGCTACTGAACAATGAGCGTCAACTCACCTCCGATGACGCGGCAGGTAAGCAGCCTGGCACGTCCACAAAGCTACTGAACAATGAGCGTCAACTTACCTCCGATGACGCGGCAGGTAAGCAGCCTGGCACGTCCACAAAGCTACTAAACAATGAGCGTCAACTCACCTCCGATGACGCGGCAGGTAAGCAGCCTGGCACGTCCACAAAGCTACTAAACAATGAGCGTCAACTCACCTCCGATGACGCGGCAGGTAAGCAGCCTGGCACGTCCACAAAGCTACTGAACAATGAGCGTCAACTCACCTCCGATGACGCGGCAGGTAAGCAGCCTGGCACGTCCACAAAGCTACTGAACAATGAGCGTCAACTCACCTCCGATGACGCGGCACATAAGCAGCCTGGCACGTCCACAAAGCTACTAAACAATGAGCGTCAACTCACCTCTGATGACGCGGCAGGTAAGCAGCCTGGCACGTCCACAAAGCTACTAAACAATGAGCGTCAACTCACCTCAGATGACGCGGCAGGTAAGCAGCCTGGCACGTCCACAAAGCTACTAAACAATGAGCGTCAACTCACCTCCGATGACGCGGCAGGTAAGCAGCCTGGCACGTCCACAAAGCTACTAAACAATGAGCGTCAACTCACCTCCGATGACGCGGCAGGTAAGCAGCGTGGCACGTCCACAAAGCTACTGAACAATGAGCGTCAACTCACCTCCGATGACGCGGCAGGTAAGCAGCCTGGCACGTCCACAAAGCTACTAAACAATGAGCGTCAACTCACCTCCGATGACGCGGCAGGTAAGCAGCCTGGCACGTCCACAAAGCTACTAAACAATGAGCGTCAACTCACCTCCGATGACGCGGCAGGTAAGCAGCCTGGCACGTCCACAAAGCTACTAAACAATGAGCGTCAACTCACCTCCGATGACGCGGCAGGTAAGCAGCCTGGCACGTCCACAAAGCTACTAAACAATGAGCGTCAACTCACCTCCGATGACGCGGCAGGTAAGCAGCCTGGCACGTCCACAAAGCTACTAAACAATGAGCGTCAACTCACCTCCGATGACGCGGCAGGTAAGCAGCCTGGCACGTCCACAAAGCTACTAAACAATGAGCGTCAACTCACCTCCGATGACGCGGCAGGTAAGCAGCCTGGCACGTCCACAAAGCTACTAAACAATGAGCGTCAACTCACCTCCGATGACGCGGCAGGTAAGCAGCCTGGCACGTCCACAAAGCTACTGAACAATGAGCGTCAACTTACCTCCGATGACGCGGCAGGTAAGCAGCCTGGCACGTCCACAAAGCTACTAAACAATGAGCGTCAACTCACCTCCGATGACGCGGCAGGTAAGCAGCCTGGCACGTCCACAAAGCTACTAAACAATGAGCGTCAACTCACCTCCGATGACGCGGCAGGTAAGCAGCCTGGCACGTCCACAAAGCTACTGAACAATGAGCGTCAACTCACCTCCGATGACGCGGCAGGTAAGCAGCCTGGCACGTCCACAAAGCTACTAAACAATGAGCGTCAACTTACCTCCGATGACGCGGCAGGTAAGCAGCCTGGCACGTCCACAAAGCTACTAAACAATGAGCGTCAACTCACCTCCGATGACGCGGCAGGTAAGCAGCCTGGCACGTCCACAAAGCTACTAAACAATGAGCGTCAACTCACCTCCGATGACGCGGCAGGTAAGCAGCACGTCATCACCCTCGTTGTGAGGGCCAACTGTCGTGTTGAGAAGATGACCCCACCGGTCAAACACCGCCGGATGTTCCGGTGGAACTGCAACAAATAAACAAACAGATCCGTTTCATTCGGTACCAAAGAGCTCAGAGGGCAGAGACATTACAAACATTGCATCACCGCAAACATTTGTTGCTACTATGTTCCTTTTACCATTACATATAACATACATATATATATATATATATATATATATAGATATGCGTGTTGCATTAAAATACAAATTATGACTGTTTTTTTCGTAAGGAGTTCACTACAATTGGGACGTATGACCTTTCTTTCACCTTACGATGTTAATTGTCCAGGATTGCATAGTGATAAGATCGGACTCTTGCCACTTGAGGATGCCAATATTCAGGGCAACATTTAATGTCCTCATTAAACACATTTGATTAACTGGTGCATTTAAGGTGTATTTATTTATAAATGAAACTAGGCTGGGTAAATTAACAAGATAAGAATGATTACGCTATTCACTGTGTTTGGGGTTTTTGAAATATTGCTCGAAAGTGTTAACTAAATGAGTCCGTCAATTACTCTTAATAAAGGAAATAATCTCTTCAGTCCTTCTTTCTCAATTTATCATAGTTAATAAAAGCTGCGCTATGACTTTCCATGGCGACTCAAAACCCAATCACGAAAGTGTTTTTCCCGAATCTGATTTTGTTTGAAAAATGACCGCGGATTGTTCTTGGCAGACATAAAAATTGACGATATTGACGCGGGAGAGCGAGGAAAGAGCGAGATAACACTACAAGGACATCTCTTATATGAATGTCTAGAATCCCATTTCAGCATAGCAAAAACGTTTGCTATTCTTCGTCCAGGAGAAGAAATTAATCTTGAAATGGTCTTTCTTGTGGTTTTTAGTTGGAAGTTCCGCGTGACGGTGATCCGATAACAAAGTCTAGGCTCACAATTGTGCGCGGAACTGGACTCGGAGCCGAAGACAAAGAACGATGCGCAAGAGTCGATTAATCTTAAAGAGAATTTAGAAATCTCTGGAGCCTCATTTCGTGTTCTTCCGTACAAGAATAGGGACCAGACCATTTCAAACCAAATATTTGTATGGCGTATGGCTCCGCAGTAGTTCAAGTAAAAACAGAGATAACTTTGAGCAGACAAAAACAAAAGCTTGCAAAACTAGGCACTTAGTAAAAAAACATTGTACTTTTGAAAGTCAACAAGGAATTCCTAATTTGAAACGGGTTATGTTTTAGTTGGATGAAATGTTAATTCTAAATGTGGTAGTACGCCTAGACTCCGGGGCGACCTAACTATAGTGGTCCACTATCGTGTTCACATTACAACACTCACAGCTGATAACACTGCAGACATTGAGTTAATTTCTCAACCCATACAACCAGTGATCAGCCAACAACTCAAGAGACCCGTGACTATTGACAATACAGTGATCAGCGGGGACGCCTCACCCCATGGATGTGCGTCCATTTCTGTTCATACCTTTGCAGTATTTCATAAAGCATTGTGCAGCAGACACTTGAACGAGGCATGTTAAAGCAGTCTGCTAGTTTTGGTTTGAGCACGTCATTGAACCTCTAAACTTGTTTAGAAACCTGAAGAACTAGGGAACATTAGATTGTAAAGAGCACACTTACAATCATGTCATCAACATATTCTTAACGGTCTCTGATACGCATCTTTAACTGACGTTTTCTCGTATTCCCACTAGTTGTAGCCACTGCGAGTTATATGAAACATTGATAATTATTGTATTACTAGTATGTTTTAGCCAAATTGACATGAAATTCCTCCACTATCAAATACAATACAAATTAAGACTGTGTATCTGTGAACAGGACTCGAACTTAGTTAAACAGTGCTTATGTACACTGCAAAGGATTCTCATAGCAAACGTTTAAAGAAATTTACTTCGCAATAAAGGTTAAAAATTGCTATTGTAGGTGGAAAATTAATTATAACATTTTCAAATGTATTATTATATGTTTCTCGTTTTCCCTCTACCCCACCCCATCCGCCAACGCCTCCCTTGCTTCTATTACAATTGAGGGGTGGCTAAGAAGAGACGCGCTGAAAGAGGAAACTGGTATAAAATGATGAAACCTTTAGAGAAGTTAAAAGGAAAGCAAGTATAAAGACGAAAGTGGGAATTTGAGCGAAAACTTTTCAATTTTCTTACGTCTCCCCCAATCCATAGACGGGATCAAGATCCGGCGTTGCCCAAAGTTTTGTCTTTAAATGAATAAACATTCCTATAGTAGCACTTAGAGTTAAAGTGTGCTTTAAAGTCAGACCTGCTCAATCGTATTAGGAACCAGTGTGAACATTTAGTTTCCCGCCATAATCTGCAACTTCAGTTACCGCGTTCAAAGTACAACGTTGCGATAAAGTTCCCATATTGGTCTATTTGAACTATCTTGTAAAACCTATTATACTTGAAGTTCCAAGAATGTTCCTGCTATTATTTGTCTTTATTTAGCTTTCGCTATTTGTCCAACTTACATACAAGGTTCACAATACATCACATACATGCATTATTCATACACAAATAAGTCCCTTACCAAATCCACCATCTCAGTCTTGCTGGTTCCGTTTAGCACTATCAATTCATTATTGTTAAGTAGGTTAAAACCACTGTTCAAAATTGATTTGGTTCCTCTTTTCAGCGGCTCTTATGTCATAGTTGTGTACCTAGTCTGGTCTGTTTGTTTTTCTCTTGAATGTGAATTGGGGAGCGATGTGAGCACAAATAATAACTGCATGCAATAAAACGAAGCGAAGACTCCATCGATAATGAATTGCATTTCTCAGGCTAATTACCGGTTCTTATCTGATACACACGCTAATAATTGGGGCATATTATTCAATGTTTGTCCTAAACAAACACAGTCCCAACACTATTTCTATTTATAATTGTTATTATATTATACTAATTTATACATTACGAACCTACGGACCTACGGACCTACGGACCCAGAATCATTTGTTTGGGTGCGCTTACATAATATCATTGACAACCAGAGATCACCAGCCTCAAAGCCGTGTTGCTATATCGCCGAGTTGTGGTAAAAAGACTCACCGAATTGTATTCAGTTTATCGCAAGACAGGATATTTTATGTAATGAAGTGTGAAAACGGCCGAGCAAAACTAACCACTCAATTTCTTTCCTTTGTTTAATCATTATAAAGATGTCTAGAGATGGCTGCAGTTGAGGCAACCGCAAAGAGGCCCAGCGATGACAGACAAGCAGACTCAGTGAAACATTAATCAATCGTTGTTAATTATTTACAACCTCAACAGGCAAGGCGCGCAAGAAGAGATAAATTATTTTTGGACATTTCATTATGATAATACCGCAAGCCGGGCCCATGTCACAATGATTGATGCTCTGTGCTGGGGCTTTATCCAGGCGATGACATTGGAGAAAAAATAAGTTGTTTGAATAAGGCCAAGCGGCGTTACACCTCAATGCAACCATCTGATGGTCGCAAACAAACAACAAGCATGCACATTGCACAAGTATGCGGGGTGCGTATTTTCACGGCCTAACCGCAACCCGAAACCACAGAATAATTTGAGTTATATTTATATAATAATCTTAATCCAAAAATATTTATCGTACAGAATGGGTTCTGGGTCTTTTTAATTTGTATCTTGTATTTTATTCCAAATAAATAGATCTTGACAGTACTGGCTTTCTAGTTTCGAGAAAAACTGTTGTTTAGGTTGTCCACTGTGGTTTCCTGCGATATGTGACGTCGTTGCTGGTTCCCTATAGAACTATTCGTGATTAAACTTATACCTCCTTATCTGCACTATAATGAGAAACTTCAGTACGATGCACTAAACATTGCACTAATCATGAAAGTATTAGAGTTGAAACGTGTTGCAACAAACCACAAGCAAGTGTTCCCAATGTTTCCACACCGCAGCCTATCAGGGTGGGTTATCCGAGTATGCTCTGAGCTGTTGCGATGGAATTAATGTTGGCTTAGCTGACGTTGCCATAGCTACGCTTGGAGCCGAACAATAATATGCCTCATGTAAATATCTGGAACTTCGCGCAGTGGGGACACAAAACACGCACCACATTCAGCAGTGAACCGCGCTATCTCAATATAGGCCAAGGGAGAGATTTCAAAAGGTGTTTTTTCTTTGGTTTCCATGGGGAGTTTTTTTAGTTTGTTTTCTTAAACCTGATGGTGTTAATTGTTCCAACTAAAAACACATTGCATATATTTTAAGGTTCTCTTACGCGAGAAATCTTTATTGCCAGCAGTAGCAATGTTTGGTGAGCAATGTAATGGTCCTAGTTTCTATTGGTAGAACATGCCCACGTGACAATATACCGTTCACCCATTGGTCGACTGCGGGTAATATCGGTGAAAAGAAGAGCAGTTTCCTACTTTGAGCAATCATTCCCGGCAATGTCAACATTGCTCGTGTAACGGGTCTGTTACAGAACGGTAAATTTTTCAGATGTATTTATTGTATTTGTCTGCAATACATACACGTTCATGATTGTTTACTGACAAGGTGAAGACATGAAGACAGTACCGAACTGCTCAGCACGCATTGAGTGTAACAGTTGCCTCGTCTCGCGAGCAAGACTGCGTGAGTCCTCTCATCCGACGCTGTACCTTACTCACAGCTCTCAAGTTTATATTACTTCCGATTCACTTGTGTCACACAACAAACTTATTTGATTCGCATTCATGAAACGCGTGGAATAATTAATGGCGTCTTGCATTGTGCTTTGCACAAGGGAATATAACCACAACAAAGTAAAACAATTGCATAGAATATAAGACAGATGAAATGGATGGAGATGTCAGAGTATATTTCTGTTGGGTCTGGTTTTTAATTAAGAGCTGTCAGGTAGGGTGTAACAATAAGCTTGGGTGACGGATTGTGGAGCGACCGCCGCACACCCTAGCGGATCAATGTTGAGGTCAGGTGCACTCCACTTCACTGCAGGCTCATATTTAATGAAACGGAACAGACGCCAAGGCAGGGGTGTCGGCTAAACAGAGATTAAATAATAGTGAAACTGTAGCGGGCTGACTGGACGACTGGGCTCGAAATACATTGTCGTCAGCAGAAATACTATCATCTTTAGCACGTATTTGTTCATACTAGCAGATACATCTATAACAAATTTCTTATACCCACATTACCATAAATTATATTGTGGTTTAAAGTTTAAAAAACAAATAATTTAAGAGAATTGTAACAAGAAATCAATTTTTCCAAAATGTATAGTTTACGTTTCATGAGCATTTTAAATGGGTTTGAATGTGATGGGTTGTACAATTGCTCTCAATGTCGCTCTATCAATTAGAATTATCTTAATGATCTCCTTTGTTGTTTTATGCAAACCATTTATCATGGAAACAATTATCTGTGTCTTCGTTTCGGAAACAAATGTGTTCGTCTATTTGTACAAAGTACAGAACAGCAAGATGCTAACACAAAACATAGTATTCCAAAATAGCTTGGTCTTAGTGAAGCTGGTCTTAAGACATGTACACGATTGTACTTCACACAATTGCATTTTGCGGTCGAATAGTCCGATTGCAATAATATGGACGTAAAGAAACAAGATGATTGAATAAAGCAACACACTAAATGAACACGAATCTAAATTAAATCAGTGATATTCATGGAGTTCCTGCATAAAGTAATGTTGTGAAGTTATAAATTTGTCATTTTAAATTTTTATTCAATCCAAGTTTGATTGATAGTACATATATATTAATTGTTTTAATAAAGCAGATAGAGTTGATCCAAGTGCAATTATATAAAAAAGATAGTACTGGGGTGTATATTTGCATAGAAGTACTTCTTTAAGCACACATGTACATTTGTGATCTATGTTCTGAAATTGTTCAATGGTAAGAACTACGGATTATATATGAATCAGATTGTCTTGAGTATTAATTTAGTATTAACCGTTGCCGACAAAACTGATAAGGACTAATCAAAAAACTGTATTTACCAAGTTATAAATACAAGAGTGATATTGGGCACAGATTTCAATAGCTAAGATTGATTTTCACCAATTCGATACAAAAAATACACAGAAAGGTTCACTTATAGCATGTTAGTAACTAATTAGCAACCAGTAGATGATGAGTTCCTTGAACATAACCTCACACAACTTTTGCTTTTTCATATTTCCCTTAATTATTTAATACTTCTTCCTACAAAAGAAAATGAGAACAGTTTGAATGTTGCAAGACTTCCATTTATCTCCACTAGCGCTGCCTTTGTTTTTGTTTTTCAAACATAACGGGCGTGCTTCCATGAAAGAATTTCCAACGAAGTCGCAAAGCATTTCTGTATAAGAAACGAGAAGCAGCTTCTATGCACGTTTTCATCATCGGGTTCTCGAATAGCCTTTCAAGGTTTGTCTATCTACTTTCGCTCCAAATGTTGTATTGAGCTAGTAGGGTAATTAAAATAGTCTTTTACTTCTTCAAGATAATACATTTGTGGTCAAGTTCGGCTTCAATAAGCCGTGTCTGCTAACTTATGCGTAGAACACATTTTAAATAGAAGATACTATTTAAAAAATAAGCAAAGTTCGACTACGTTTCCAATCTCAAACACAGAATAAAGATCGACCTATCTCTAAATATCAATTGGATTCATGTTTTAAAACGTTTGTTTAGTATCATATACTAATATTATGTTCACTCTTCTGATTTAAAAATACTATCATAAACATTGGCTTACCCATCTTGGCAATAGGCTGATAACATCAAAACTACTTAGCACACAAACTTAGCTCACATACAGAGGTAATTGAGATTGCAGTGGAATGGATTGCCAACTCACTTCGCTTGCTCACCCGTTACAACGTCCCTTGAATAGTTCCCCGAGCGCAGCAGCTGACTAAAGTGAGTTAGCTTCTCGCCATATTGGCCACCCCTCCCTAGAGTGAGAGATATTTGGATGACGAACGCAGCAGCTGACTCTAACATTGAGTTATAGCTTCTCGCCATATTGGCCCCCCCTCCCTAGAGTGAGAGATATTTGGATGACGAACGCAGCAGCTGACTCTAACATTGAGTTAGCTTCTCGCCGTATTGGCCACCCCTCCCTAGAGTGAGAGATATTTGGATGACGAACGCAGCAGCTGACTCTAACATTGAGTTAGCTTCTCGCCATATTGGCCCCCCCTCCCTAGAGTGAGAGATATTTGGATGACGAACGCAGCAGCTGACTCTAACATTGAGTTAGCTTCTCGCCGTATTGGCCACCCCTCCCTAGAGTGAGAGATATTTGGATGACGAACGCAGCAGCTGACTTAAAGTGAGTTAGCTTCTCGCCGTATTGGCCACCCCTCCCTCAGAGTGAGAGATATTTGGATGACGAACGCAGCAGCTGACTTAAAGTGAGTTAGCTTCTCGCCGTATTGGCCACCCCTACCTAGAGTGAGAGATATTTGGATGACGAACGCAGCAGCTGACTCTAACATTGAGTTAGCTTCTCGCCGTATTGGCCACCCCTCCCTAGAGTGAGAGATATTTGGATGACGAACGCAGCAGCTGACTCTAACATTGAGTTAGCTTCTCGCCGTATTGGCCACCCCTCCCTAGAGTGAGAGATATTTGGATGACGAACGCAGCAGCTGACTTAAAGTGAGTTAGCTTCTCGCCGTATTGGCCACCCCTACCTAGAGTGAGAGATATTTGGATGACGAACGCAGCAGCTGACTCTAACATTGAGTTAGCTTCTCGCCGTATTGGCCACCCCTCCCTAGAGTGAGAGATATTTGGATGACGAACGCAGCAGCTGACTTAAAGTGAGTTAGCTTCTCGCCGTATTGGCCACCCCTCCCTCAGAGTGAGAGATATTTGGATGACGAACGCAGCAGCTGACTTAAAGTGAGTTAGCTTCTCGCCGTATTGGCCACCCCTACCTAGAGTGAGAGATATTTGGATGACGAACGCAGCAGCTGACTTAAAGTGAGTTAGCTTCTCGCCGTATTGGCCACCCCTACCTAGAGTGAGAGATATTTGGATGACGAACGCAGCAGCTGACTCTAACAGTGAGTTAGCTTCTCGCCGTATTGGCCACCCCTACCTAGAGTGAGAGATATTTGGATGACGAACGCAGCAGCTGACTCTAACAGTGAGTTAGCTTCTCGTGATATTGGCCACCCCTCCCTAGAGTGAGAGATATCTGGATGACGAACGGAAGCCGAGTCTTCCTCGACAGGATGATTGACTACACGAATCAACTAGAAGCTTTGCATCCCGCAATATCCCCGACACGCCGGAGAAATTGTAAAACATTAACAAAGACATGTCATGAAAAAATCTAATAATAATCATATTTTCTAAGCTGCGCCTCTAGAATATAATCTTGCACATCATTCTGGCTGCATGTATTATATCTCTTGCGAGGTGAGGGTTTCCTCGTAATAAATTTTCAAGTTTGAAAAACTCGCAGAATGATGTAAGACGTTTCGCCTCAATATTAAGGCACACCTTTTTCACGCTGTCGAGCTTATCACGCAATCTGTCTTACCTCGCGCAAAACAGTTTCTATGAAGTTAAGTATGGTCAATATATTTGCAGCGTTAATACTTACGATCTACCAGTGGAATACTTGAAACGCGGAACCGAGTTCTAACAGCCACAGGCTGCGTTATATTGTTAATGATTGATGGGAATTATTTAAACACACATTATATTCGTTAAGGTGCCTTCGCTACGTCTTCGTATGTTTAATGTAGGGCGGACGCGTGTGGACTCGTCCACCCACTCTTTTTAGTGGGCGTACGAGTCCGCCTACTTCTTTTCCGGAAAAGTCCTAATTGATAGATTAACTGGTACGCGAACACGTACACACATCTTCGTGTAAGTATTTTCGTTAGTCAAGCAGGTGACAAGAAAATATTAACGAATTTTTCAGTGATTCCAACATAATTTTTATAAGAGAAAAACGCGAATCCACAAGAGGTCCCTCGACCCCCCCCCCCCCCCCCCCCTCCACCCCTGCCGAGGAAGAAGGTCGTAGAGCGTTCCCACTGAAAACGTGTTATATTTTACTCTAAACTTAATTATTGAAAACATCCTCTAAGCCATTAAAACAATTATATGTAACATATACTTCAAGTTGTTAACGTAATACATAACAATACATGTATATTGTCCACAATTTGAAGTATATTATGTAACATATATTTGAATGTGAGGATCTTATACCGTCAACTAAAGGTAGATCCCAGGCTTTAGAATAAACATTCACATCCTACGTAATAACTGAACAATATTTTGTTTTGAAACAAGACACGACAATATAGGTATCATCACCTCAAAGTAGTCGAACGTTTTAACCCATAACTGTGCAGCATTAACCAAAGACTTGATTCCGTATGCAAGCGCTTTGGTGGCGTTATTCTAAAACCATGTAAATTTAATTTCACATTCAGCGGTTCCACCTCAGTAATTAATTTATCCACTAATAGCGAGACGTCAGAATCCCCGGCACATACTCAACTTGATATCAGACGACCTTCTTAAATAAAATTAAGGGTTTTGACATATCAATTAGACGTAGTACGTAACTAGCGAAACTTGTACGTGCAACTCAATGGAAGCAATCTAAGCCAGGGTTGTTCTGTAATTTTCAACCATCATCCCTTCCTTTAATCGTCGGCGGGAACATTTCACTGAGGTATCTAAATAATTAGCAGAAAATATCAGAGTTTAGATACGAATATACATAAATAAACAAACACATTTAATTTGTTTTTAATCAACTCTACACTTTTTTGCGATCCATTGGCACCAACAATGGTCTGCGGCCAAATTGTGTTTAGAATAATGATTTCAGAGAATCCCATCCATAGAATAATAATATGAGAAGACAAAGTCATCTTCGTGCGAGACTTGCCTCAATAGCTCTGAAACACAACTTGTTGGTAAATATTACATTATTTCGTATGTCTATAAGAAAACGCCGAAGCCAATGCTATTATTTACTCAGAAAACCAACTCCTGTAAAATATTATCTCTGTCCTATAAATAACAAACGACAGCGATTCACTCTAACTAGCAACGGTTGTATTTCTTGGAGTGAAATTGTCTTTGTTATGAACAAAAGATCTCACTTTGAATCACAAAACGAATTAAATACTAACGTCAAATGTAATCGCACGCATGTAGTATACGGCAATGTCTGAGTTTGTTTCTAACCAACAGTGCAAACTGTGCTGAAGTAACTGATCCAGCGTCAATTGCGCCAATCAGACTTGCCAGCTTAATCCAGCTGTCAACAGTTCGGACAGTTATTTTGATAACAGTAGTTGCAAATCAATGATCACGCGCAATACGATAGCAGCTCAAAACGAGCATCAAAATACATCCAAACAACTCGCTCAAAAGTAGTAAACGATATAATGGTTCGTAGGAAACCTGCTAAGGGAAAGAATGTCTGAAACATTCGCCTTGTGAGCGAGGAAAACCTAGGAATCTCTCGTGAAGAGAACTTACATAATATCAAATATGATATCACTGAGTAGGCACGACATAGACCCGTTAGTGCGCGACATTGCCGACAGTGGCGCTGCCGTCGGCTACTACGGAGCCTATATTGCTAAATGCGGGCTATGCGTTGAGAGAAATGCTTGAATAAATAGAACCATGTTCTGAAGGCCCACATATCCCGTCCCGCACGGGCAGAGCCATGTTTGTTTGCTATTCACCATGGTGCAGTTTGTACACATTGTCGTCACATCGAACACAAGAGTGGGAACTGTTTTATTTTCTGCCTCCAAATATGTTATATTCATTGACACAATAAAGCCAATTTAAACACCACATAACTATTTATTTACTGTTGTAAAGGAATTATAAAATAAGAAATAGGAACACAAATACTTCTGACTATTAACATTGGTTTCCATGTATATGTATATATTATACATACAATATAATAGAACGAAAACGAATAGTTTATAGGCAATAAAGCCTGCGGTAAATTACTTATGAGGAGTGGTCCCTGAGCGACCTACGTTTGTGTCTGTGTGTGACAAGTTTGCGTCTCAATCTAAGTGAAGTGAAGCGTGGACTAGTCTGGCCTTTGCACTCCGTTGATATTAGTCTAGTGGTTATGCCTCAGTAGTTGACTAGTGGTGGAGAGTAGACAAGTCCCGATGTTGACCTTAGCTAAGCACTTCCAAGACACATGGGACTTACTGCCTGGTGGTATTTGGTATTCCACTAAGCCGTCAACCAAAACCTTGAGATCCTAACAGCCCCCAAGCTTTGTTCGAAAATAGATAATTAGGCAACATAAACGTTCATAACCAAACTAGAGAATAAACCAAGTGCTAAATTCTTGTTTTTTAAATAGTTAAATGACGTTAAAGTTATAATTTGTTATTATCTCGTGATTCATAGTTTTAATGAAATGTTCTGTTACAAATAATGTTTATAATTATAACTTGCCTTGTCTTCTATAAAATTGTCCCTGTAAGTTCGAATGGCCAAATTAATTCTTCCAAAGATAATATTTGATTCCAAATCATGATTCAAAATTGTGATAATACTTAAAAGTGTTAACGATCTGCGTTTTTACGACATCTCTAGGTGCATAAGAAATTATAGAAACCTATCGTAGCTAGGCCTCGAACCCAGAGTCTGCAGCTTAACACGCCGAGACTACCGCTCACCTTGAAGCTGTATTGACCTCTGAAGCACCGCATGTAAACACATATCGACTTGTTTGAGTGTTCACAGAGACTCGTAATATTTAAACGTTCTGTATCCATGAAACTAGTTACTGCGTAGTTACTGCGTACTGCACTCAGTACTCACCCGCTCAAAGTGTTACGCGTTACGTTACCTATTCCACTCTTTACAGCACATCAATGTGTTTCAGAGCCATCTTTGCTCAATTATTTAACGGAACCGTTACGACCAAGCATCCCTTAAAGTTTCCCATTGGTGAAATTAGTTATGCTGTTCATATGAGGTGGTTATGTTCCTCTTTGTTGGGCATTATTTTAACGGCCCGCCCGTTTATTGCGCATTGGTCGTTATCGTCGAAGAGCCAACGATGGGAATGGCAACTCGCTATTGTCTCGGCGAGCGATAAAACCAGCCAATTTTGAGTAGACCTACACCAGCCGAACAGCGGTGATCATTCTTGTGTGAACCTTCTTTGCTTTCTCACAGAGGAGACCTCACTCGCAGGCTATTCAAAATACTGATTAAGCAATTTCTGTTCCGAGAATGTACACCGTTAATATTATGGAGGCCATAAAATAACCGTTATTGTATTACATGGTGTCTTAAAACTACAACACGCCTAAGATAAGCGATGTCATAATCTTACATATATTGTGGTTCTTGAAGAGATTGGCGAATCATGTAACTGTATAGATAACTGGTTTTACATAATTACCGAAGATCTTTTGTTTTGTAAATCAGCTTTTTAGTAACGTGTTTATAGTGCTGTATAGCTCATGTTTTTGTTCTCGTTATACAATTATTAATGTCAAGTATTTGGTGAATGCATTGAAAAACTACGAAGAAGCTCTCTTTAAATAAACCAGGAACATTAAACGCAGTTGCATAGATGCATTGACGTTAAAGACTTCTACGGCAACCACTCTTTTCTTCTTAGTGTGGTGAGGTAAAAGATCGTAGTGTTAAGCATCGCCCCTTTTGTTCTATAATTTACATTTTATATATACTTTGTAAAATAACAGAGAAAACAAATAACTTTTGGCACGTATATTTCGTTTAACAAAACAAATTATCCAATTGATTTTAATCGTGTCATTTATGTTGCAAGACGTAATGAGGACAACAATAATAATAATATAATTATAAAATATAAAAAAATGACTTTCATTACACATTCTTATATTATAATTGCAAACTAACATACGTTGTAGCTTCCAGTTCATGTTTGTATGTTGTTGGAGTAGTTTGAAGTGACAACAGATTACAACGAGCGAGGGGCAACCACGTCCATACAGCTTGAGCCAGTCAACCCACTTTCTATAACTTAGACATTCTGGAAGTGTTGCGCTACTATTTTAAAGTAAAGGGTGTTCATAAAGCAAACACAAACAGTGAGACCTGTTGTACTAATACACTTGTTGTCTAACCCGGCACCTCCACCAAATACTTATATAATCAAAACGCACAGGATTAACACGCATATTATCCTCTTGTAGATTAGGTCACTTAACTATAAATACATCGCTTGCACTATTGTGGATTTATGACCATGTATGAGATAGGCATGTACTTCGGGTTTTATTCGCCATCACTAAATCTATCACATAACCTACTGAAGTCAAGTGGGGCGTAAAGCTACCACTATCCTAGACGATCATCAAGTCAGTACATCTCACTCTATATACACTTGGCTACTCATCCAGTCCATATTCAGATTACTCTCTGTAAAACTATATCTACAATACAGGTTCACTGGATAACTTTAACTGTATAACTGTCACACTAATACCTCGAAATATATTGCCTCGTGGAAAACTATGTTGTTCTATTTTTGTTATTTTTATTATGGGTGGATGAAATCGAACAATGAGTATTGACTATGATATCTACATGTGTTCAATATAAAGTTATAAACTATACAACTTTAAACTTTTATGTACAGTTTTTTACCTTTCAGCGTTCACATCATTGCGTCATCGCTATACAACTAACTTAGAACTGCAATAGCAACATATTATACTCAAGATGTAGATAAATATAAAGCTTGTATTAATGTAAAGTTTCAGTAACTGAATCATAGCGTCAAAGTATATAGAAATACCTTAGAATCGCATTGCCTCAGTATTCTCATAGTCTTTATTTCGCCAACCTCTACTCCATTTTTAACAATATCAGACATTTAAGATTGTCCCTAATCAAGTCCATTGAATTCCACATCGTGACAGTGAACGCAAGTGTGCCGAGTTTCCCCCACAATGCATCTGTGGACCTAGGTATTATAATAATCGCACTGCCGGATTATTGATGGTCGAAGCTCCTCATTTCTTAACCAAATAGAATGGCCGGCATTCCCCGACGTTAATAAAGACATTCTCACAATGCAATGTTTGAGAGACGAACACTCCTTATTGATAAGAGGATGGCCACACAAAAGAACGTCTAGTGATTGGCGAAAGAACGTCTTTTACAAAATTTCCTTCATCCGTCCTCGACTATTGATTGAAATGAGCAACATTCACCCATTCAGACACGCATTATTAGTGATACACGTTAAGCGTGTTGCCGTTGGTGTGGTAACATTAGCTATCAAATGAAGTAGTAGCTCTTTATGTTATCTATGAATGTATTGCCAAGTAGGCCTACTTAACAAACATTAATGACTGCGAATTCGAATGCGGATGATTTTGATGATGAATAAGGATCGATATTTACCATTCGTTCACGCACTAATTATTAATTTAAAACTGAAGAGTCTGTATTGCGCCTCTAAATTGCTCAGAGAGTAACAACAACAGTACGGACAGCCGAAGGACGCGGGTTCGATTCCCAGTCGGGTAAAACTAGACCAACAATGTGTTTTACTTCACATGTCTAGCGCCAATATGTTTTTATTTCTAAATCTATAATAACTGATAAATAAGTACACCAAATATTCTGGGATGTTTCTCGGTATCTATGCATTGCGCCTTTTTTTTATATGTAAACTTGATATTGCTATTTACAGTTTTATATTACAGGCAAAATGCACCTCGCTAAAACACAATACACAATAAAGAATGAACACAAAATATGTAGAACTAGAAAGAATCATTGGCTGGCGCTCACAGGCAATGTTCGTGATAAATCATCTACTAAGACTTACGTTCGTAGATCGTGAATTATGGGTGACTGAGAATGGTTTATCTTCGTGAACTGTTTTGCATTATCGTATTGTTAGTTTCGTACCTATTTCCCCGGACAACACGGCGCAAAGAGTTGACTGGGCTGTCGGGCGTGCATTAGCATTGCCCAAGCTGTTGTGTTCTTGTCATTATTATTTCATGCTGCAAGATTGCTTCTATAAAAGAGATAGCGAACGGGAGAAGGGGAAAGCTGAGAGCAAGATGGGACAACTGATACCATGAGGGTAATTTCAAATGAAACAGGATCGGCAAGACGGCAAATAATAAAGAAGTGTTTCTTCTTTGTTCACATATAAAGTCTTGTTATATCGTAGCGAAGAGAGGAAGTAACTTCTTGCATGTAGGCTAATATGCTACACTTTCATGTATTGATGTAACGACGACGAACAAACTGAGTCTAGTTAACAAACAGTGCTGAACAGTGAAACCTCACACACATAGTTTCATGTATTTTATAAACTAAACCAATTTCGCAAAGCAAAACAAAATAAAAATGGGGCGAAAAGCGCATTGTATACATTGAAAATGTTCGTACCTGTCAAATAATCGCATATATGGTAATGAAAAGTTACACTCTCTATCTTTTTGTTAAACGTTCGCTTTAAGGGACATAGGATTATGCATTTAAAAACATTTTTTACACTATATATTTTCAATTTTTGAGGATACATTTTAGTGATTTAATTTTGTAATAAAGTAGGGATGTACCTAGTCGAGTGGAGCGTTCGTGCTTTGAAACCGGGTACTCGGATTAAAACAGTTGCTCGTTACTTTAGGTATCTAATACGCGGCTGTGGTTTAAACACAACACCTAACCAATCATACCTATGTGCGTATATGAGAGTTGCTATCCTACCCACTAAAGACTTCGTTCTTCTGCTAGATAGACTGTTATATATCACTCTCTGCAAAGGATCGTTCAAACAAACTTCAATAATAAATACGTTGCAACGTCAATATCATTTAGCAATCTTGTAAAAGCTACAACCACAAAAGTGATAAATATCCAGAATGTAGTTTCATTATAGATAAAAGTTGGATTCACAACCTTTTAACTATTGTAATCATAACGTTGGTCATTTTGGATACCAAAGTATTGATTCATTAAACTGGCTTCCAAAAAAACAACCGTAAGGAGTAAAATATTTGAAACGTTTTTAATACAGTTGTTTGATCTTATGAGAGTACATGTTGTGTATTAACCACTGATTAGTATTAACAGCGTTCTCAACATATTCCTAAGTAGTCTCACTCTGATAATACTGGAATATCCCTCCCCGTTAGTTTTCCCCAACAATGTTGCGCTGCTGTGCGAATATTTCAACGTCAGTCACCCAACCCCAGAACAGAAACTCCATTACTCTCGCCGGCTACAGATACATTCCTCTACATCAAGATCCATGCCCAGTGAAGACCTCAATGGTATTTACTTCGGGCGTTAGCGGCTATTTCCGCTCCAGCCTTATTCCGACCTCACACTTGGGTCTTCAAGGCCTGGCTTTGTTACGCATTATCAATACTACAGATGTTTCAACTGACTGTAGTTCGACGATGTAAGCTTATTGATATATGTACCATGGGTTCTAATAAAAAAAAAACTCCAAGAATTCAATGAAACTTTAAGGGGCTTTATATTGCGACACAATAATTCTCATGTCCCCCTGGGAGTTTATTATTCCACGCCTTATATACACAACATCGGGACCCTGAAATCACAAGCGACAAAATGTCCAGGGAAACGCGTTCTAAGAAAATACGATCTTGCAGCTCGACAGAATATGAACATGGAAGAAAGAAAATATTGTGAAACTGGTTCTATATTTCTTAACAAACGTTGTAGTCTGCAGTCATATTATTAAGAACTGTTCAGTTTCCAACAAACCTATGAGTGCGATATAAGTTACCTTATTGCCTCTACAATAATGATGATTATTACATTCAAATATTTCAATTAAAAACATAGATAATACACAGAAAAATATATCTGAAACACGAAAGAAAGTACAACTTTCCTTGGTTTTTTAATGAAACAATAAATGAAGACACATAATAATCCCGGTTCTGTTTCAATACATTTCAATTCCGTTAATGTTAATATAATGGCAGGAATCTTAAAAGCTTCCAGATGACATGACATGACATGACATGACATGACATGACATGACATGACATGACATGACACGACATGACATGACACGACATGACATGACATGACATGACATGACATGACATGACTGGTACTACATACTTTTCATTATTGGGGCTCGTTTAAAATTAAGCACTAGTATATTTCCCTGGATCATTTCTTAGATATTAAAAAACGTTTTGTTTAGCAAGTAGAAAACACGGTTCTTCTTCTTTTAAATACCAAGAATAATCTATACGTTTCTCTGCCTTGCTGTCCAGTCAAGTTTTGCCGCATATTTTCTCTCCAATCTCCTTCATTTCTATGATGTCCCTTTCCGCTTTCAGGGCGATACAATGTTGCTAGTGCGGTATTTGGCTCCTCGTACCTACACATGCATAAGCCTGTGTAGGCGGCCCAATATGATGTCATATGATGCAATCCCTCCCATTCAAAGGATATATTATATTTAGTGTTTACATTTCTTCCGTAATAGTTGTTGACTGTCTGAGTAGACCAATCGACTGAAATAATCCCTTCCGCTTGAATTCCAGTCACATTTGATTCCGGATGAAGAAATGACGTTTGCTGAACACGATCCGGCCGCGTAGCTGTTCATAGCTGTTCAAACACGGCGCGCAATCCCGATGTAGGTTAACCTGAGTTCCCGTGTTGTATGAAGATAAGTTCGGTTAGCTTTGTGGTCCACTCATGCAAACCAAACTAGCGTTGATTTCTAGTTAAAACATTTACCTGATTTGCTTAAGCTGATTGAAGTTGGTCGGGCGGCCCATAAGCCCACGCGAACCACAGCCAAGCTCATTAACGCGGATGTACAATTATCCGCAACACAAAAATAAAATTGTCATCCAATTGTACGAATCTCAATTTTATTCTGGTTGTGTAACACACATGTGCTGTGTCTCTCGTTATGATTTTAACCACAGGATTGTGATCCCAAATATAACCCAATTGTGCTCTAGCTACTACCCCGACTATTTTGCACTAATCATCTGGTGTATGTGTGTTTAATTAATAATTATATTGTTCCGATTCAATGTTGCAAACATGAAATAACATTTGAAACTGAACTGTTGTATTGTGTCGTATATTGCATTCAGTAAACTAAATAGGTTAGATATCCCTGGAGTCAAAACTATCAAACATCGCAATTGTGTCAGCAGAAAAAAGAAACAACGAGAACTTAAACTCGAAGCAGACATTACTTCCAGAAAATCTGTTTTCCTGTTTAAACATTAATTTTCACATGAGAAACTCTACTATTCCTAAAGTTAGTACAACATCCAATCGCATCGTTTAATTGTAACGTAGGAGCGAAACTCTTATAAATATCAATGCAATTGTTTTTTAAATATTATATGCCAGCTTCAGCACCGTCCATGCAGTGTATAGTGTATGCTTGGAAGCAGTGGCGTATACACGGGGGGGGGGGGGGGAGGGGGGGGACAAAAACCCCCCCTTTTCAAAGGAAAAATGGAAAATGACCGTTTACATTTCAAAAGACAGTATTTTAGACATTTGTTTTTGTTAAAAATACACGCATTGATCTATAATTATATTTTTATCTACCAACACCTCAGCTGTTCTTGGCGGGGTGGGCCCTGGATGTTAACACTTGCTGACTCGCACAGAAGACGCCGCCACAGAAAGCGAGGCGGTGTAGTGGTGTAACGTGTACACTTTTAGAAACAATGCCTCAATTCATTCAAGTTGACGAATGTAGCTGACCCCGCACCCCACATGCCCTCTACGTCCAACCAAACACATTATTTAATTTTTAGTCATTGTCTGAGTCTCGCAATCGGCGGTCGCATGGTGTGACAAGTTCTGTTTAATGTGTAGGCCTATACAGGCAAACTGTAGTGCTAAATCGCGAACACAAAAGTGAAAGTTTTTTTTTAATTTAATAATTCGTGTTGAGTGGGGTGAGATGCAATGCAATCAATACTTTAATAGCCACCATCAACTCCTCAATCAGTGACGAGGTAAGTACACTTACGTAATGTATCATAGTATAGTTTCAAGTCCAGGCAACCAACGTGCCTAGTGAATACAATTTAAAATACTATTTATTTCCACTTTCCAGTCAAAAATGTCTTGGAGGAAACAGAGTTCCTCGCTGTTAGACTATTTTCCGAAAAAGACTCGAGGTGCAAGCAGAAGTAATTAAGTTGTAATTAAAAGCAAAGGCAATACGAAAAACATGCAAATTATTGATTGAGGTTCCTTTTATTAGCGGTGCTAAGGAAAAAATGTGTTGCCAGAAACTAAGTTATCTTGTTTCAGTTGGCCGCTGTAAAACGCACAGATTTGCACTAAAATGACCTTGACGAGAATTTTTTAACCTCGATTATGTTTCGGTTCCACTCTATATAATATGGGTTGAACCCCCCCCCCCCCCTTTCCCAATTCCTGGATACGCCACTGGTTGGAAGTACAATTGACTCTTCATGTACATCAATGCTTTCACCTCTACACTACTAACGTGGCATGAGTCATGCGGTACTATAATATGATATTTTTTAGTTTTCAGTATATTTTTGTTCTTAGTTTATTATATTATTTCATATCATTTTAATCTCATTTTATGTGGGTAGTCTTCACTGAACTATAAACATCAATTTATTTCTGCATAAATATTAGTTTGAGCATGATTCTATTCTTTTCTTAGCTTTAGAAGGGAATCAAGCACTTAACTTGAAATAATATTCAATGTTATAAAGCTACACGATATGATCTAAAGTAACTCCTAATAATAATAAATAAATAAATATTGCGTAACAATGTATACTGCATACTGCATACTGCATACTGCATACTGCATACTGCATACTGCATACTGCATACTGCATACTGCATACTGCATACTGCATACTGCATACTGCATACTGCATACTGCATACTGCATACTGCATACTGCATACTGCATACTGGATACTGCACACTGCATACTGCACACTGCATACTGCACACTGCATACTGCATACTGCATACTGCATACTGCATACTGCATACTGGATACTGCACACTGCACACTGCATACTGCATACTGCATACTGCATACTGCATACTGCATACTGCATACTGCATACTGCATACTGCATCTTGCATACTGCATACTGCATACTGCATACTGCATACTGCATACTGCACACTGCATACTGCACACTGCGTACAGCATACTGCATACATGAAACGTTGTTTTCCAGAGACTAAACTGTCTGCATAAAATAATGTGTTTCTTGAATAAATATTGAAGCTAAGAAAATGTCACAACCGTATAAGCCATGATACTTTGGTCTGGTCTGGTAAACACAGTTCCTGCATTCCGGTTTCGAACCCTGTATTGTTCTTATGTTTATGTGTGCATTTGTTCGAGTTCATATCCCATCACATTTAGGTGAAGGCCGTAAGACCGGGCTATAAGGCCACATAAAACGGAATGCTCAATATTTTGCAAATGGTTATGATATAAATAAGTACTTTACGTATCTTCGAACGTTGTTCTCTCAGAACAGTTGTTCCAACAGAGTGACAGTTGTAGTGACAGTTGTAGTGACAGTTGTTCCAACAGAGTGACAGTTGGTTCCAACAGAGTGACAGTTGTTCCAACAGAGTGACAGTTGTTCCAACAGAGTGACAGTTGTTCCAACAGAGTGACAGTTGTTCCAACAGAGTGACAGTTGGTTCCAACAGAGTGACAGTTGTTCCAACAGAGTGACAGTTGTTCCAACAGAGTTACAGTTGTTTCCAACAGAGTGATAGTTGTTCCAACAGTGTGACAGTCCAACAGAGTGACAGTTGTTTCTAACAGTGACAGTTGTTCCAACAGAGTGACAGTTGTTTCGGCGTTTGACCACAATTATTTTCTGGCAAAAACTGGAAATGACGTAATACTCGTATATTCCGCAGCTAAAACAATCTCTGTGTTCCAAACCCGTGTGTGCATGATGGTTTTCTGGTTACGAGGTTTTAGACGCCAATATGTTTGAGTATGAAATTACAAAGGCGTATTCAACATGAACGGAGTTGTGAACCCTACTATGAACCAACCACAACTTTATTTAAGTGAGCGAACAATATTTTATACATGAATAAATACGTGTTTTGTACGTTTCCCAGTAGTGAGGACATTTGATTATACAGACAATGTCCAGTAAATGAACGCACAAAGTTTTAGTGGAAGCATTTGACTGCATTAGTGACGTGAAATACATTGGTTGCTCCATTGAAGGTCAAAATATGCAACCAAATATATTTACCCCTATTATAACACCTTCATTGTTCAGCTAGTTAAAATATTTAAGTTTTGGCGTTCATCAAACTTACACCTCATATAGGTTTGGCAACACGTTCATGATGGAACTTTTAAAACATATTTGATACAAATTTCGACTAATTGAAATGAATGTTGACATAGGGATATTAAATGGTAGTTAATTAAAGGGATGCCAATCCACTAATTATTTTGATCAGAGCTGTCGTAAATGTCACCTCCATCTTATTATAGAGAGCTAGAGCAATTACCATGCATTCAGCGTACTTCCCTTAGCAGGGCGATGCAGTAATCAATACCAAACTAGCCCCTATAGTCTTGATTGCGACGGACTCATTATCCACCTCTGTGTAGTAATTAGTGTAATCATAAGGCACGTCCACTGACCTATGATAGTGAGGTTGTATCTGAAGCTGCGTGTCGGGGTGTTCCTGAAGTCTACGCGACATCGGTAGACGCCTTCGTCGTGTCTCCTGATGTCCTCGATGACCAGGGTCGCCGGGTCGGACACGGTGCGGAAGTAGGCCCGGGACCCGAACACTTCCGGCGCCGACCAGTGGCGCGCCTGACTAAGGGGTTTGCCCCGCACGTCGAAACTGTAACACGAGACAAGCAGCGTTCATTAGGTCAATGAGGAAGTAGGCCCGGGACCCGAACACTTCCGGCGCCGACCAGTGGCGCGCCTGACTAAGGGGTTTGCCCCGCACGTCGAAACTGTAACACGAGACAAGCAGCGTTCATTAGGTCAATGAGGAAGTAGGCCCGGGACCCGAACACTTCCGGCGCCGACCAGTGGCGCGCCTGACTAAGGGGTTTGCCCCGCACGTCGAAACTGTAACACGAGACAAGCAGCGTTCATTAGGTCAATGAGGAAGTAGGCCCGGGACCCGAACACTTCCGGCGCCGACCAGTGGCGCGCCTGACTAAGGGGTTTGCCCCGCACGTCGAAACTGTAACACGAGACAAGCAGCGTTCATTAGGTCAATGAGGAAGTAGGCCCGGGACCCGAACACTTCCGGCGCCGACCAGTGGCGCGCCTGACTAAGGGGTTTGCCCCGCACGTCGAAACTGTAACACGAGACAAGCAGCGTTCATTAGGTCAATGAGGAAGTAGGCCCGCGACCCGAATACTTTCGGCGCCGACCAGTGGCGCGCCTGACTAAGGGGTTTGCCCCGCACGTCGAAACTGTAACACGAGACAAGCAGCGTTCATTAGGTCAATGAGGAAGTAGGCCCGCGACCCGAATACTTTCGGCGCCGACCAGTGGCGCGCCTGACTAAGGGGTTTGCCCCGCACGTCGAAACTGTAACACGAGACAAGCAGCGTTCATTACGGTCAATGGTTCGGGGGACTGGAAAGTATCTGTGGGAAGGGACATATTCTGTGTCAAATTGTTGTATGGTGTTGTTAATATTTTCTATACTTGATTTGTCTTGAATTAATTTAAATTTATTCATTTGTTACACAAATTGTTAGAATCAATAAAAAAAACAGTTTATTTCTGAATATTTTCGCCCTACATAATAAATAGATAAACCAGTGTCTCGCACTTATTTAGAGACCTGAATATCCTCTTACCGACGAACAATTCATTATGTTGGAACGCATTTTCACGGCATTGCTCTTCATTGCTGCAGCCCTATAAACAACTTCCGTTATGTTTGATGGGATATTTGCTCCAACTCTGCCGTGTAGGGTGTATCATTATTAGCCATACATGGTTTTCATTGATGTTCACAGAAACACGTCCCACCTTCTTGAAGTGTTTGACACCGTCTCAGTTCAATAAAACGTATCAATTTTTGTATTATACTATTTAAGATCATGTAACTAAACTTGTAATTTGTGAAAGTTTGTTCAAAATGTGAAAGCTTTTTATCAAACCAAAATTAACCAACTTTGATTTCTATTATTTATGAGTATTATATATGAGTATTATATATTATTGTATTATATAAGAGTATTATATTTGAGTTCTATATATATATTATATAAACATATATTATGTATCTCGCGGAAACGCATATATGTATGATATGTCTAGAGTTCAACCATGTTATTGCAGCATTGACGAGAGACGTTCACCGTTAGCCAGTTGGACCTAGAACCCATATAGGGTGTATTCCAAACGGGCGCTTAGATCATGTTGAAGATTCTTCACTGTATCAAGTACTCTGACATATGTAGCGTTGTTAATTTATAATCTCGGGTATGATGCAGCATGGCTACCACGGCCGAAACCCAACTATTGCGTTTAGCGTTATAATATTATAATAATGATGTTATGTTGTGGCGTAGTTTGTGCTAAACCAGGTAATATTATCGCGCTATGGATCAGCTGAGCTGAGCAGGCAACCGTAATGATATCCCTGGCCAACGGATCTTGAGGATGGAGATAGTGCGGGAAGAGCTCAACCACTGATCCTCTCAGCCCGTCCAAATGAAGGCATTATTTTCAAGTGTGGGGGAAGAAGATACGGGACAAGAAGCGGCGGCCACAATAATACGGACATGTCCGTTCCTTGTTCGCAGAGGGAATCTGAATTGATCCAAGATGCTCGTATTACTTTCATTCAAGCGTGAAACGTTTAAACGAGATTTGTTCTATGGGAGCCAGTTTAAGTAACATACGCACAATAACGATCGTTGATCGTTTAATCTCTTTTGTCAATTATTACTAAAGTGTGGTGTCGAGAAGACAGGAAGCCCTTAACGAGATTAACCTGCATGTACCAACGGTTACGTTGCACAAAGTAGATGTGCTGATAACTTAAATCAATTTATCTCGAAACTATGGACACTAGCTGTGCACGCTACCTCGTTTGTTTAGTTCAGGCCCCTGACGTGACAGCTTGATACTCCGTAGCCTATATAGGTGATACATAAGCAAGCAGTGAAGGTTCAGTGGTTTTTGAGGTCATCTTATTGCAATCCCTCAAACTCTCTGCGTCTTTATTATAGTAGTATGGATAGAGAAGTACTGATATAGAGGAGGTGGAACTATGTAAGCAGAAAATACATTTGTATCTGAGAACCATTTTCATGTATATGCAATGGAATGCAATAAATATACGTATTATTTTGATTGACTTTAAAATAATACGCAATAATATGCATTATCTCAAAATTATAGGTTTATGAAAACTTTAAACATGTATTTTTCATTAATAAATAGTTTCAAAATTACAATTTCTTACCACACAATTTAATTGAATTGGCTCACTTTTATCACGTGCAAGTGTTTTTTTAGTTTGAGTGTAATTTTGCGCATCGTGGAAATAAAGTAAAACAGCAAAATAACGTAATGCAACCAAGATAGCTGGGCGACAATTGCTACGTTTAAAAACACACAGAAGTTAGTAGTATAATTATATTACTTACATGATGTGCCAAATTTTATTCTGTGAATTTAGCATAATAGTATACTAAAAACACAACTTAAACCCATTTTAATAAAAGATGAAAACACTATACTCCAATGCCCATGCCACTCGCCACATACCACGTTTCAACTTGCATATTATATGAGCGGACTTCAAACGTTAGGGAATTTTCACAACTTAGGGAAATAAAAATAGTAGACTATACCCACGAGTAAGTTTCCCATTGTCATTATGTTCCGTTGAGATAAATGTTACAATAAGCATCAATATTAAAGCATTGCACACAGTGTATCTCTATTATGTAACCAGCTAGAAAACAAATATCTCCTGAAATGTTTTATTTTTCTACTTAACGCGCTTTATGACGGTATCCGTCATTTATCTAAACACTCTTTTACTATAACGATTAATCTGCTGTTGCTTTAGAAGGGTTTTGTTCGATTGTAGTGAAGTTTTATGTCTACTGCACTTTACACGAGTTGAAATGATGTTAATGTGGCGTCTCAAAGTACGAACATGTTTTCACCCAAAGTAGTTTATCATAAACATATCAAGTTAGTTAAAGTAAGTGTTAAAGTACAATATTGTATTCACATACACAGGCGCAGGCAGACACCGTGACGTAAATTGATTAATGATGTCAACACAAGGTATAAAGAAAGTAGCTTTGATTATGTCAGAACGGGAGTTCGTTTCTTTTTAAGCTAAAATCGATCAGAGCCGAGATGCTGCATTGAAAAGGATGCACACAAGACGGAGTCAATTCAAACCACGTCGCCCGGCATAATAACACCTCTGACGAACACAACGTGCTTGGAACGAGTTCTCACTAGATAACGTATCTACTATAGGAAAACTCTTTTATTGCACAACGTCACGGCAAGAACATTAATGTGTTTTTAGTTTGTCTGTAGTTCATTGTTGACTTGTAGTTGTTTCTGAATATTCTAGTTGCATCAGTTTGGGTAAGCTATGCGACATCAGCAATATAACTAAAAATCTTCAATTATTGTAATGTTATGAAAATAATGCACGTGGTATATTAAGAAGAACCAAGAAACCAAACAATATGGGAAGAAGCATTTACTAAAGAAACAAGTACAACTAATAATATTGTGTAGTATAGGCCTACGGTACCAAGACGAATTTGTTTAAATTTAATTCCATAGTTATTAAACTGATGCAACATTGAATTTCCGACCAGAACCGGTCTCACTAATAATGAATCAAGCAAATTATACATTCGTAACACACATGAATTCCTTGTCTGCAGTATTGCTAGAATTAAGCCAATGGATTAATTAGTTGTCCAGCACGGTTAAAGTTGAGCTAAACAGGGTTCAAGGAGATAAAGAGAGAGAGAGAGAGAGAGAGAGAGAGAGAGAGAGAGAGAGAGAGAGAGAGAGAGAGAGAGAGAGGGAGATAGAGTTGGACTGTGCGTTTTAATACGCACCCATAAAATAAATTACGGGATGAAAACCAAACTTATTTCTTATTAAAATAAAACAGATGTGAGCTTTGGAGGCTCAACTTTTGGTTAGAAAGGCACCTTATACTCTCACTACTTTAATGATGATTTACGTTTTGAGCTGGATGCAATTGAAGCGCTATATGTGAGGTTTCGAAACTGCCCTGCTTGCGTTGGGCCTCGAGTGCGAGAGATGATGAGATGAGTGGGGGGGGGGAAGAGGGGGGGATTCCAACTCTTGTCGAGTGGAATTAAGAAACACGAGCCGAAAGCGAGGTTGCCAAGTTGAGTGTATTCCTCAAGGACACTCGTCAAGAGTATGATATAGATTTCATTATAAATCTATTGAAAGGAATGGAACAAACATTGTAATTATGAAACTTGAATCTCTGCCCTCCAGATTTCTAATTAAATTATCACGCATCATTCATTAAAGCAAAGAGACTTTATGCATTCGGCTGGCAGCAAAACTAACTGGGGAAAAGGTAATGTTTAGTTGTTAAATGTTTAATATTGAATTGTTTTACCTATACAATGGCGCAGACAACGGCAAAGCTTTCCAGCGCTTTCATTGTGAGCTTTAGCGGTGTTTTTATGTGTTTCATACTTTGGACATCGTCAATAATTAAGCATTGTGTCGGAACATATTCGAAAATTATATTTGTTAAGTTTGCGTCTAAGATTCAAGTAGCATCGCGTTCTAATAGCAATGGCATGTGCCTGTTTGCTACTAATAGCAATAACGGCCACGACAACGATTTGTCTCTAACCCGGCACCTCCACCAAAAGTTGCTGATTTGAGGTTTAAATTTGAAAATACAATAAAGCATAACAGTATTCTACCTTTTCATTGTATTTATTAAGATTCAAAAACCTATTCAACCTTTTCTAAATATTGAAAGTTTTAACAAACTAGCCCACACTTTTACTTACACACTTGAACATACCAAGTGACACTGGGAACACATAGGCCTAACTCTAGGGTCTAGTGCAGAGGTGTGCACTGTGCAACCCTTCTCTACTGAGTCCTTTCGAAATAATACAGACTTAAGGTGGGCCTTAATTTCTGTCGTGTAGCCTATATCCGACGTTTCACGGACTAGTTTTACCGTCCTAGATAAATTGAAATCATGCTAACTAGTTAGTATATGCGTTCGTTCCTACCCTTGGCTGCTGATCTCACGGAAGTACGATAGGTCTGAGGGTGCGCCTATAAACAACCCAGGCAATTAATCAACATCCAAAACTGCATGTCAGAGATTTGAACATGAAATCAAAAAGAAGACGATGTTTCTTCATTTCTCATCATTAAATAAAGTGTGGCTCAACGAACGCAAAAATAATTTCATTCGCACCAGGGCATAAAAAAGCATCTTTAAATCATAGCAATTAAGTATCCCGATATAAAGTCACTTCCATTTAGCAAAATGTTTACAACTCTTGTTGGCTACAATAGTTTATATTTGTTTCCACGCAAATGTTACATCACATAATAAACGTTATGAGTCATTACCTATATAAGTTTAAAGTACACGTTGTAGTTCCCAACTTAGGTAATATTAAACTGTGTACAACATCCCGTATTGGTTTGAACACGTTTCCTACACACGCTTTGTAACGTTGGTATTGTAATCTATTGAAACCTAAATGACGTATGTAGTATTTACAAAGCTATTCCCAGAACGATAAGTTTAATTCCATTCCATTCCGTTCCGTTCCGTTCGGTTCCTTTGTGATAAACATTGACCGTTCGCAGCGGCGAGAAGCAACTCGAATGCTTTTTGTTTCCTTGATGTGGTGATGCAATTAGATGAGGCTCTGCAGTCACCCCCCCCCCCACTCCCCTCCCCCCCCCCCCCCCAGCCCACCCCCTCCACTGCACAAGCACAACTAATTAAAATCCCCTAACAAGTGAGGCGAGACGGCAAGGAAAGATCATCTACCGCGAGCTATGCTGATTTCAGAGCAGGGTGCCGCACGTGGATGCAAAAGAAATGTTAAATGCTAATTCGTGAGGGTCCAGTTAGATTACAACAAGGAGATATTAGGGTTGATATTTTGATAACAGGATGTATTTAGTTCCGCACATGAACTAGATGGGGGTAGTTAGTGTCCACCAAGTAAACCTACCTTACTCTTACAGCTTTTACCCGTGTATATTGTTATCCATCGTGTTGCACATTCACTTTACCTCATAGAATATATATACGATATATAAGGACAATAGTGTACATACAATAGTGTACATACAACAGTGTACATACAATAGTGTACATACAATAGTGTATTTACGATAGTGTACTTACGATAGTGTAAAACAATTGTAGACAGTTCAAAGTTTAGAAATGTGAAAGTACATGAGAATATGAAATTCACTCATGTTTACTTTTAGACATGTATTATTTAATTCCATTAAATTCCATTCCATTTTTGAGTTATCTATGAAGGTTAAATAATCCTTAGCATGAAGTTTGAAAAATTAATGTTATTTTAGTAAATACTCGAAATAAAACATTCACAAACTCTTTGAAAATAATAGACAAAATTAAGAGAAGAGGGCGCATCATTATTTTGACAGTTAAAACATTAATTCATTCAAATTAAAAAATCATAATTCCTCAGTTTGTATGCTGGTCCTTGTTATGCTCACAACAGCCCCTATTAGAACAAGCCTCGAGCATAGGTTACATCCGCTGGCCTAAACACACACAACACTGACTACACGGGCAAATAATGACGATCAAATAAGGGTGACTCCCAAGCTTTCACCTGTATTCAAATACAAGTAGTTTTATTCCAAGTAAATAGAGAGCTAACCCTAGGTGTTCCACAACATCACACAATCAACGTTTAGTAGATTAACATGGTTACAGTTTACAGTTGATGTGTAGCTGGTTGTCTTTACGGTTGCATATTTATAAAATAAAATAAAACACAATGCCAGATTCTATGCGCTGTACAGTTAGTTGAACGATCAAACTAACTCATAGAGGTTGCAACACATTAAATGTCAAAAAGTAAAACCCCGTTATTACATTTCTACACCAGCAAGCTTTATGTAACAGTGTGTGAGGGAGGGGGGGGGGGGGGGGGGGGGGGGACACTCAATATATCCCTGCAACAACGATATACTCTGCTAGTCTTATTCCCTCTTAATCTCCAATCATCAATCACGAGTGTCTCAAACAATATAACAATAGTATAGTAAATATACAAACATTACCTTATGTGTTCCATCCAATATTGTCTTTACTCTATAGAGAAGTGGTTTTACAGTAAAGTTGAACAAGTAGATAAAAAATAACGTTCGCTTCCAAAGAAAAACTTCGAAATGTAATTACGGTAAGGAAGAAAATTAGTTTTGAAAAAAAGCAGATGAAAAGACTAATACCGATTTATTGAGAATTGATAAAAAAAAAACGGCGGATCGGATAACTCGGAGCCTTCGGTTCTACCACGCGACTCCACGTTAGATATATATAAGGTGACGTAATCTTATTTCATGCCAAGGAAGCAAAGAGCTCTCAAGAGTCGCTAACGGCTTGAAGAGCGCTAGTCACGTGTTAGGGCCAGCCACATAGTATTACAGCAGGCCTATCGGAGTAGCTAAGACGGTACTTGTAGCTGGAGTACCCGGGCTCGATAGCGCGTCGGAGCAAACTTGTTCGTCTTATTACAACAATAATAATAATAATAATAATATTAATAATAGTAATAGTAGTAGAAATAATAAAAATAATAATAACAATAATAATAACAATAATAATAATAATAATAATAATAATAATAATAATAATAATAATAATAATAATAATAATAATAATAATACTAATAATAATAATAATAATAATAATAATAATAATAATAATAATAATAATAATAATAATAATAATAATAAAAATAATAATAATAATAATAAAAAAAAAATAATAATAATAATAAAATAATAATAATAATAATAATAATAATATTAAAAATAATAATAATAATAATAATAATAATAATAATAATAATAATAATAATAATAATAATAATAATAATAATAATAATAATAAGTATAATTCTTATTTAATATCATCCGTATTAATACTAAAGAAATTGGAAATGCACGGAACTGCATCAAACGTTCCCAAATTGACTAGTTTTTAGAAAGGAAAAAATATATGAATTCATAGAATGCTACGCGGTTTTTGCATTGTTAGTCCCACATGTACTTGTGATTGCTTGTTTTGTAGTTGAGAAGAACACTGATATTGCGTTAACACGTAAAGTAAGGGTTCGCTGTCATGTTGCGAGCGAACTGCGCGGGCAGGCGAATGTTTATTTATTTATAATCCATCAGGGAGTGTATGAGTTTGAAATCGTCTTGATTAGCAAAGTTGCAACAATATGGGACGTGAAACCCAAATATCAATCAAACAATACTTTGGATGGTAACAAATATATTTGTTTATACTTTGTAGACGTAGCCGTTGGATAGTGTACAAAGTGCGTCACGCGAGCGGCCAAAGTTAAATATATCCTGACAGTTTTACTCCTGTTCGTGAGTATCCCAGCTTTCTGATTGGTTCAGATATTATTCGATAGCATCAATGAAAACAAAACTTGAGGTAAGAAGTAAATATTGACTCAGTGAAATGTCCAGTTCAACATTTAGATGCCTAATTTGCTTGAAATTATTCCGAGCCACGAATGCCAAAACTATATCACACATTAAAAGATCTGATAAGTTTATACAATGTAATACGTTGTTTGGCCAGGAGTGCGTATTATGTACAGAATGATTGGCATGTGCTCATCGTATCGAATGAATGGCAGCAGCGTTTCAATAAGGTAATAGAGAGTGGGGAAGCACATTAAGTGGAGTTATGGCTCTGGCGCGGCGGACTTGCCAGCGGGTAGACGTAAAAGATTGGATTTGATGCAATCAACGAGGCCGCGTAGGAATCGCCGTCTCCGGAAATGTTCGAGAGAATGAAAAAGGAAAATAATAAGAACAGAACACGCCCAAAATAAAAATAAATTTACTTCTTAATGGAAGGAGAGACAACTGTTGATTATTTTTACGATTCGATTGTGAGGATTGTGATCGATTGATTTTAACGCGTGATTCGATTTCCTGTGACGCGGGATTGCTCTGTACTTGGCGTAGGGTGAACAGCCGTAGGCTATGTATGGATATGGGTTGGTAAGGTGAACAGCCGTAGGCTATAGGCATAGCTTTACACCGACGTCGCACTGGAAATACAACTCATTTAGCCTACTCAGATTTAATTGGATACGTGTAATTATTTTCGTATTAACTATATCAATAAATAAATAAATGAAATTAAAATATGCACCTACGTTTCCTGTAACCTACTTTCAGTGGGGATATCATGCAATTCCTCTCTTCAGATAAATATGTGTAATACTTTTTATTAGTTATTGGGATTCGTGTTTTTATTTTCATATCTGCTATAAATCAAAAATGAAATTGAAAAATAGCTACGTTTATTTACTGCCTTAAACATCAATAGTAATTAACGATATCAAATAAAATTAATTCAGGACATCATATTTACAATGGCAGAGGTATAATAAGTCATGTGTTACATAATAATTAAGACAATATTCACCATAAAGTGACAACAGTCGAGTATTTCTGACAACAAAGTCGATACAAGATTCGATACCGCACGCTCACGTGATGAGTGTTTTCAGTTTTATGCCATGTTATACATGTTATAGAACCATTTCACGTGTTTTCTCTACGTGGCGAAACGACCCAAAATATGTCATAAACCGCGGATCCCGTGCTATGTTCGGGCATAAACAATTCTATACATTTTAGAGTGTAACCACTATCGAAAAGTTTTATTTACCAGTGTTTTTAGTAGCAAGAATATAATAGAGTTATAAAACATGAACAAATGGTTGTAATCAGAGCCAAAAGTATAGTATAAAGAACATTAATTATTTTATGATGTCATTTAATTAAGAAATCAGTTCATGTAAATTCCATGAAATTGTGTAGAGATAACAGTTTGCTTAAGTAGATCCTGTGATTTTCAAGATATGTAGTTAGAGATAATTTACGGCTTTGCTCCACGGAAGTAATCCTATATTAGGACATAGGAAAGTGTGTGCTCTCTCACGCACATCTCCCATCTGATAGGATTTGCTAAACACGGGTTTTATGTCTTCTCTCCAACGGTAGATTGAGGCACTAACATTCAGCTTCTACACGCATCACTCAGCCTTCCCGCTGTCAAAACCGGACGTGACGTTGTACGTCTTACAACCACTTCCGGTCTTACGTGCTCTAAAGATAAGGACGGTCCCCAGGACACATCCACGCATTACCTTACGCGTTCGTGTTTCGCTTCTATTGTTGTTGCGGTACCACTGATAGTATTTAACGACGCGGCTTCTGTGAGTTGAGAAACATTATCCTGTGTTTTACTGTGTTGGGGAGACGTTGACGGTTGCCCCAATGTTGCATAACTTCGGCAAAATAACATTCATGAATGTCGTGCAAAGAGATGTTTTTACATAAGAATGGAGAATGAATTTGTTTTTACTTTCTGTACGTATAAACACAGCAATCAAATCACGCACATAACACAAACACAAGACTACACACAAACATCAAAACTATCATTACATTTCTGCCCTCAGTAATCGTATTTTCATTCTCGTCTTGATGTTGGTTATGTTTGTTCATTACCTAACAGCGCCGTTAATGTTAATGTTGATGCTGTTGAGCGATACTTGGGTCTTGTGTTATTGCGGCACCTGCTAACATTACCTAACAGCGCCGTTAATGTTAATGTTGATGCTGTTGAGCGATACTTGGGTCTTGTGTTATTGCGGCACCTGCTAACATTACCTAACAGCGCCGTTAATGTTAATGTTGATGCTGTTGAGCGATACTTGGGTCTTGTGTTATTGCGGCACCTGCTAACATTACCTAACAGCGCCGCTAATGTTAATGTTGATGCTGTTGAGCGATACTTGGGTCTTGTGTTATTGCGGCACCTGCTAACATTACCTAACAGCGCCGTTAATGTTAATGTTGATGCTGTTGAGCGATACTTGGGTCTTGTGTTATTGCGGCACCTGCTAACATTACCTAACAGCGCCGTTAATGTTAATGTTGATGCTGTTGAGCGATACTTGGGTCTTGTGTTATTGCGGCACCTGCTAACATTACCTAACAGCGCCGTTAATGTTAATGTTGATGCTGTTGAGCGATACTTGGGTCTTTTGTTATTGCGGCACCTGCTAACATAACCTAACAGCGCCGTTAATGTAAATGTTGATGCTGTTGAGCGATACTTGAGTCTTGTGTTATTGCGGCACCTGCTAACATTACCTAACAGCGCCGTTAATGTTAATGTTGATGCTGTTGACGATACTTGGGTCTTGTGTTATTGCGGCATCTGCTAACATTACCTAACAGCGCCGTTAATGTTAATGTTGATGCTGTTGAGCGATACTTGGGTCCTGTGTTATTGCGGCACCTGCTAACATAACCTAACAGCGCCGTTAATGTTAATGTTGATGCTGTTGAGCGATACTTGAGTCTTGTGTTATTGCGGCACCTGCTAACATTACCTAACAGCGCCGTTAATGTTAATGTTGATGCTGTTGAGCGATACTTGGGTCTTGTGTTATTGCGGCACCTGCTAACATTACCTAACAGCGCCGTTAATGTTAATGTTGATGCTGTTGAGCGATACTTGAGTCTTGTGTTATTGCGGCACCTGCTAACATTACCTAACAGCGCCGTTAATGTTAATGTTGATGCTGTTGAGCGATACTTGAGTCTTGTGTTATTGCGGCACCTGCTAACATTACCTAACAGCGCCGTTAATGTTAATGTTTTTTTTTTATTTATTTATTTTTTATTTATTTATTCAATATTTCACATACAGCGTATTCTGCCATTTGGCGTGAAATAAAAAACAAAACAATTGTAACACAGAAACAAGCACAAAGAACACATATTACACATGTGTTTGTCAATACTACGTAAAATGAGTACAATAACAAAAACAAACAAAGTACAAAAAAATGCCGGTGAAAGAGACAATGAGCACAATAAATATGAATAATAAATATGTTGATGCTGTTGAGCGATACTTGAGTCTTGTGTTATTGCGGCACCTGCTAACATTACCTAACAGCGCCGTTAATGTTAATGTTGATGCTGTTGAGTGATACTTGGGTCTTGTGTTATTGCGGCACCTGCTAACATTACCTAACAGCGCCGTTAATGTTAATGTTGATGCTGTTGAGTGATACTTGGGTCTTGTGTTATTGCGGCACCTGCTAACATTACCTAACAGCGCCGTTAATGTTAATGTTGATGCTGTTGAGTGATACTTGGGTCTTGTGTTATTGCGGCACCTGCTAACATTACCTAACAGCGCCGTTAATGTTAATGTTGATGCTGTTGAGCGATACTTGGGTCTTGTGTTATTGCGACACCTGCTAACATTACCTAACAGCGCCGTTAATGTTAATGTTGATGCTGTTGAGCGATACTTGGGTCTTGTGATATTGCGACACCTGCTAACATTACCTAACAGCGCCGTTAATGGTAATGTTGATGCTGTTGAGCGATACTTGGGTCTTGTGTTATTGCGGCACCTGCTAACATTACCTAACAGCGCCGTTAATGTTAATGTTGATGCTGTTGAGCGATACTTGGGTCTTGTGTTATTGCGGCACCTGCTAACATTACCTAACAGCGCCGTTAATGTTAATGTTGATGCTGTTGAGCGATACTTGGGTCTTGTGTTATTGCGGCATCTGCTAACATTACCTAACAGCGCCGTTAATGTTAATGTTGATGCTGTTGAGCGATACTTGGGTCTTGTGTTATTGCGGCACCTGCTAACATTACCTAACAGCGCTGTTAATGTTAATGTTGATGCTGTTGAGCGATACTTGAGTCTTGTGTTATTGCGGCACCTGCTAACATTACCTAACAGCGCTGTTAATGTTAATGTTGATGCTGTTGAGCGATACTTGAGTCTTGTGTTATTGCGGCACCTGCTAACATTACCTAACAGCGCCGTTAATGTTAATGTTGATGCTGTTGAGCGATACTTGAGTCTTGTGTTATTGCGGCACCTGCTAACATTACCTAACAGCGCCGTTAATGTTAATGTTGATGCTGTTGAGCGATTCTTGGGTCTTGTGTTATTGCGGCACCTGCTAACATTACCTAACAGCGCCGTTAATGTTAATGTTGATGCTGTTGAGCGATACTTGGGTCTTGTGTTATTGCGGCACCTGCTAACATTACCTAACAGCGCCGTTAACGTTAATATTGATGCTGTTGAGCGATACTTGGGTCTTGTGTTATTGCGGCACCTGCTAACATTACCTAACAGCGCCGTTAATGTTAATGTTGATGCTGTTGAGCGATACTTGGGTCTTGTGTTATTGCGGCACCTGCTAACATTACCTAACAGCGCCGTTAATGTTAATGTTGATGCTGTTGAGCGATACTTGGGTCTTGTGTTATTGCGGCACCTGCTAACATTACCTAACAGCGCCGTTAATGTTAATGTTGATGCTGTTGAGCGATACTTGGGTCTTGTGTTATTGCGGCACCTGCTAACATTACCTAACAGCGCCGTTAATGTTAATGTTGATGCTGTTGAGCGATACTTGGGTCTTGTGTTATTGCGGCACCTGCTTACAGTACCTAACAGCGCCGTTAATGTTAATGTTGATGCTGTTGAGCGATACTTGGGTCTTGTGTTATTGCGGCACCTGCTTACATTACCTAACAGCGCCGTTAATGTTAATGTTGATGCTGTTGAGCGATACTTGGGTCTTGTGTTATTGCGGCACCTGCTAACATTACCTAACAGCTCCGTTAATGTTAGTGTTGATGCTGTTGAGCGATACTTGGGTCTTGTGTTATATTGCGGCACCTGCTAACATTACCTAACAGCGCCGTTAATGTTAATGTTGATGCTGTTGAGCGATACTTGGGTCTTGTGTTATTGCGGCACCTGCAAACATTACCTAACAGCGCCGTTAATGTTAATGTTGATGCTGTTGAGCGATACTTGGGTCTTGTGTTATTGCGGCACCTGCTAACATTACCTAACAGCGCCGTTAATGTTAACGTTGATGCTGTTGAGCGATACTTGGGTCTTGTGTTATTGCGGCATCTGCTAACATTACCTAACAGCGCCGTTAATGTTAATGTTGATGCTGTTGAGCGATACTTGGGTCTTGTGTTATTGCGGCACCTGCTAACATTACCTAACAGCGCCGTTTATGTTAATGTTGATGCTGTTGAGCGATACTTGGGTCTTGTGTTATTGCGGCACCTGCTAACATTACCTAACAGCGCCGTTAATGTTAATGTTGATGCTGTTGAGCGATACTTGGGTCTTGTGTTATTGCGGCACCTGCTAACATTACCTAACAGAGCCGTTAATGTTAATGTTGATGCTGTTGAGCGATACTTGGGTCTTGTGTTATTGCGGCACTTGCTAACATTACCTAACAGCGCCGTTAATGTTAATGTTGATGCTGTTGAGCGATACTTGGGTCTTGTGTTATTGCGGCACCTGCTAACATTACCTAACAGCGCCGTTAATGTTAATGTTGATGCTGTTGAGCGATACTTGGGTCTTGTGTTATTGCGGCACCTGCTAACATTACCTAACAGCGCCGTTAATGTTAATGTTGATGCTGTTGAGCGATACTTGGGTCTTGTGTTATTGCGGCACCTGCTAACATTACCTAACAGAGCCGTTAATGTTAATGTTGATGCTGTTGAGCGATACTTGGGTCTTGTGTTATTGCGGCACTTGCTAACATTACCTAACAGCGCCGTTAATGTTAATGTTGATGCTGTTGAGCGATACTTGGGTCTTGTGTTATTGCGACACCTGCTAACATTACCTAACAGCGCCGTTAATGTTAATGTTGATGCTGTTGAGCGATACTTGGGTCTTGTGTTATTGCGGCACTTGCTAACATTACCTAACAGCGCCGTTAATGTTAATGTTGATGCTGTTGAGCGATACTTGGGTCTTGTGTTATTGCGGCACCTGCTAACATTACCTAACAGCGCCGTTAATGTTAATGTTGATGCTGTTGAGCGATACTTGGGTCTTGTGTTATTGCGGCACCTGCTAACATTACCTAACAGCGCCGTTAATGTTAATGTTGATGCTGTTGAGCGATACTTGGGTCTTGTGTTATTGCGGCATCTGCTAACATTACCTAACAGCGCCGTTAATGTTAATGTTGATGCTGTTGAGCGATACTTGGGTCTTGTGTTATTGCGGCACCTGCTAACATTACCTAACAGCGCCGTTTATGTTAATGTTGATGCTGTTGAGCGATACTTGGGTCTTGTGTTATTGCGGCACCTGCTAACATTACCTAACAGCGCCGTTAATGTTAATGTTGATGCTGTTGAGCGATACTTGGGTCTTGTGTTATTGCGGCACCTGCTAACATTACCTAACAGAGCCGTTAATGTTAATGTTGATGCTGTTGAGCGATACTTGGGTCTTGTGTTATTGCGGCACTTGCTAACATTACCTAACAGCGCCGTTAATGTTAATGTTGATGCTGTTGAGCGATACTTGGGTCTTGTGTTATTGCGGCACCTGCTAACATTACCTAACAGCGCCGTTAATGTTAATGTTGATGCTGTTGAGCGATACTTGGGTCTTGTGTTATTGCGGCACCTGCTAACATTACCTAACAGCGCCGTTAATGTTAATGTTGATGCTGTTGAGCGATACTTGGGTCTTGTGTTATTGCGGCATCTGCTAACATTACCTAACAGCGCCGTTAATGTTAATGTTGATGCTGTTGAGCGATACTTGGGTCTTGTGTTATTGCGGCACCTGCTAACATTACCTAACAGCGCCGTTAATGTTAATGTTGATGCTGTTGAGCGATACTTGGGTCTTGTGTTATTGCGGCACCTGCTAACATTACCTAACAGAGCCGTTAATGTTAATGTTGATGCTGTTGAGCGATACTTGGGTCTTGTGTTATTGCGGCACTTGCTAACATTACCTAACAGCGCCGTTAATGTTAATGTTGATGCTGTTGAGCGATACTTGGGTCTTGTGTTATTGCGGCACCTGCTAACATTACCTAACAGCGCCGTTAATGTTAATGTTGATGCTGTTGAGCGATACTTGGGTCTTGTGTTATTGCGGCACTTGCTTACATTACCTTACAGCGCCGTTAATGTTAATGTTGATGCTGTTGAGCGATACTTGGGTCTTGTGTTATTGCGGCACCTGCTAACATTACCTAACAGCGCCGTTAATGTTAATGTTGATGCTGTTGAGCGATACTTGGGTCTTGTGTTATTGCGACACCTGCTTACAGTACCTAACAGCGCCGTTAATGTTAATGTTGATGCTGTTGAGCGATACTTGGGTCTTGTGTTATTGCGACACCTGCTAACATTACCTAACAGCGCCGTTAATGTTAATGTTGATGCTGTTGAGCGATACTTGGGTCTTGTGTTATTGCGGCACTTGCTAACATTACCTAACAGCGCCGTTAATGTTAATGTTGATGCTGTTGAGCGATACTTGGGTCTTGTGTTATTGCGGCACCTGCTAACATTACCTAACAGCGCCGTTAATGTTAATGTTGATGCTGTTGAGCGATACTTGGGTATTGTGTTATTGCGACACCTGCTAACATTACCTAACAGCGCCGTTAATGTTAATGTTGATGCTGTTGAGCGATACTTGGGTCTTGTGTTATTGCGGCACTTGCTAACATTACCTAACAGCGCCGTTAATGTTAATGTTGATGCTGTTGAGCGATACTTGGGTCTTGTGTTATTGCGACACCTGCTAACATTACCTAACAGCGCCGTTAATGTTAATGTTGATGCTGTTGAGCGATACTTGGGTCTTGTGTTATTGCGGCACTTGCTAACATTACCTTACAGCGCCGTTAATGTTAATGTTGATGCTGTTGAGCGATTTTTGGGTCTTGTGTTATTGCGGCACCTGCTAACATTACCTAACAGCGCCGTTAATGTTAATGTTGATGCTGTTGAGCGATACTTGGGTCTTGTGTTATTGCGGCACTTGCTTACATTACCTAACAGCGCCGTTAATGTTAATGTTGATGCTGTTGAGCGATACTTGGGTCTTGTGTTATTGCGGCACCTGCTAACATTACCTAACAGCGCCGTTAATGTTAATGTTGATGCTGTTGAGCGATACTTGGGTCTTGTGTTATTGCGACACCTGCTTACAGTACCTAACAGCGCCGTTAATGTTAATGTTGATGCTGTTGAGCGATACTTGGGTCTTGTGTTATTGCGACACCTGCTAACATTACCTAACAGCGCCGTTAATGTTAATGTTGATGCTGTTGAGCGATACTTGGGTCTTGTGTTATTGCGGCACCTGCTAACATTACCTAACAGCGCCGTTAATGTTAATGTTGATGCTGTTGAGCGATACTTGGGTCTTGTGTTATTGCGGCACCTGCTAACATTACCTAACAGCGCCGTTAATGTTAATGTTGATGCTGTTGAGCGATACTTGGGTCTTGTGTTATTGCGGTACCTGCTAACATTACCTAACAGCGCCGTTAATGTTAATGTTGATGCTGTTGAGCGATACTTGGGTCTTGTGTTATTGCGGCACCTGCTAACATTACCTAACAGCGCCGTTAATGTTAATGTTGATTCTGTTGAGCGATACTTGGGTCTTGTGTTATTGCGACACCTGCTAACATTACCTAACAGCGCCGTTAATGTTAATGTTGATGCTGTTGAGCGATACTTGGGTCTTGTGTTATTGCGGCACCTGCTAACATTACCTAACAGCGCCGTTAATGTTAATGTTGATGCTGTTGAGCGATACTTGGGTCTTGTGTTATTGCGGCACCTGCTAACATTACCTAACAGCGCCGTTAATGTTAATGTTGATGCTGTTGAGCGATACTTGGGTTTTGTGTTATTGCGGCACCTGCTAACATTACCTAACAGCGCCGTTAATGTTAATGTTGATGCTGTTGAGCGATACTTGGGTCTTGTGTTATTGCGGCACCTGCTAACATTACCTAACAGCGCCGTTAATGTTAATGTTGATGCTGTTGAGCGATACTTGGTTCTTGTGTTATTGCGGCACCTGCTAACATTACCTAACAGCGCCGTTAATGTTAATGTTGATGCTGTTGAGCGATACTTGGGTCTTGTGTTATTGCGGCACCTGCTAACATTACCTAACAGCGCCGTTAATGTTAATGTTGATGCTGTTGAGCGATACTTGGGTCTTGTGTTATTGCGGCACCTGCTAACATTACCTTACAGCGCCGTTAATGTTAATGTTGATGCTGTTGAGCGATACTTGGGTCTTGTGTTATATTGCGGCACCTGCTAACATTACCTAACAGCGCCGTTAATGTTAATGTTGATGCTGTTGAGCGATACTTGGGTCTTGTGTTATTGCGGCACCTGCTAACATTACCTAACAGCGCCGTTAATGTTAATGTTGATGCTGTTGAGCGATACTTGGGTCTTGTGTTATATTGCGGCATCTGCTAACATTACCTAACAGCGCCGTTAATGTTAATGTTGATGCTGTTGAGCGATACTTGGGTCTTGTGTTATTGCGGCACCTGCTAACATTACCTAACAGCGCCGTTAATGTTAATGTTGATGCTGTTGAGCGATACTTGGGTCTTGTGTTATTGCGGCACCTGCTAACATTACCTAACAGAGCCGTTAATGTTAATGTTGATGCTGTTGAGCGATACTTGGGTCTTGTGTTATTGCGGCACTTGCTAACATTACCTAACAGCGCCGTTAATGTTAATGTTGATGCTGTTGAGCGATACTTGGGTCTTGTGTTATTGCGGCACCTGCTAACATTACCTAACAGCGCCGTTAATGTTAATGTTGATGCTGTTGAGCGATACTTGGGTCTTGTGTTATTGCGGCACTTGCTTACATTACCTTACAGCGCCGTTAATGTTAATGTTGATGCTGTTGAGCGATACTTGGGTCTTGTGTTATTGCGGCACCTGCTAACATTACCTAACAGCGCCGTTAATGTTAATGTTGATGCTGTTGAGCGATACTTGGGTCTTGTGTTATTGCGACACCTGCTTACAGTACCTAACAGCGCCGTTAATGTTAATGTTGATGCTGTTGAGCGATACTTGGGTCTTGTGTTATTGCGACACCTGCTAACATTACCTAACAGCGCCGTTAATGTTAATGTTGATGCTGTTGAGCGATACTTGGGTCTTGTGTTATTGCGGCACTTGCTAACATTACCTAACAGCGCCGTTAATGTTAATGTTGATGCTGTTGAGCGATACTTGGGTCTTGTGTTATTGCGGCACCTGCTAACATTACCTAACAGCGCCGTTAATGTTAATGTTGATGCTGTTGAGCGATACTTGGGTATTGTGTTATTGCGACACCTGCTAACATTACCTAACAGCGCCGTTAATGTTAATGTTGATGCTGTTGAGCGATACTTGGGTCTTGTGTTATTGCGGCACTTGCTAACATTACCTAACAGCGCCGTTAATGTTAATGTTGATGCTGTTGAGCGATACTTGGGTCTTGTGTTATTGCGACACCTGCTAACATTACCTAACAGCGCCGTTAATGTTAATGTTGATGCTGTTGAGCGATACTTGGGTCTTGTGTTATTGCGGCACTTGCTAACATTACCTTACAGCGCCGTTAATGTTAATGTTGATGCTGTTGAGCGATTTTTGGGTCTTGTGTTATTGCGGCACCTGCTAACATTACCTAACAGCGCCGTTAATGTTAATGTTGATGCTGTTGAGCGATACTTGGGTCTTGTGTTATTGCGGCACTTGCTTACATTACCTAACAGCGCCGTTAATGTTAATGTTGATGCTGTTGAGCGATACTTGGGTCTTGTGTTATTGCGACACCTGCTTACAGTACCTAACAGCGCCGTTAATGTTAATGTTGATGCTGTTGAGCGATACTTGGGTCTTGTGTTATTGCGACACCTGCTAACATTACCTAACAGCGCCGTTAATGTTAATGTTGATGCTGTTGAGCGATACTTGGGTCTTGTGTTATTGCGGCACCTGCTAACATTACCTAACAGCGCCGTTAATGTTAATGTTGATGCTGTTGAGCGATACTTGGGTCTTGTGTTATTGCGGCACCTGCTAACATTACCTAACAGCGCCGTTAATGTTAATGTTGATGCTGTTGAGCGATACTTGGGTCTTGTGTTATTGCGGTACCTGCTAACATTACCTAACAGCGCCGTTAATGTTAATGTTGATGCTGTTGAGCGATACTTGGGTCTTGTGTTATTGCGGCACCTGCTAACATTACCTAACAGCGCCGTTAATGTTAATGTTGATTCTGTTGAGCGATACTTGGGTCTTGTGTTATTGCGACACCTGCTAACATTACCTAACAGCGCCGTTAATGTTAATGTTGATGCTGTTGAGCGATACTTGGGTCTTGTGTTATTGCGGCACCTGCTAACATTACCTAACAGCGCCGTTAATGTTAATGTTGATGCTGTTGAGCGATACTTGGGTCTTGTGTTATTGCGGCACCTGCTAACATTACCTAACAGCGCCGTTAATGTTAATGTTGATGCTGTTGAGCGATACTTGGGTTTTGTGTTATTGCGGCACCTGCTAACATTACCTAACAGCGCCGTTAATGTTAATGTTGATGCTGTTGAGCGATACTTGGGTCTTGTGTTATTGCGGCACCTGCTAACATTACCTAACAGCGCCGTTAATGTTAATGTTGATGCTGTTGAGCGATACTTGGTTCTTGTGTTATTGCGGCACCTGCTAACATTACCTAACAGCGCCGTTAATGTTAATGTTGATGCTGTTGAGCGATACTTGGGTCTTGTGTTATTGCGGCACCTGCTAACATTACCTAACAGCGCCGTTAATGTTAATGTTGATGCTGTTGAGCGATACTTGGGTCTTGTGTTATTGCGGCACCTGCTAACATTACCTTACAGCGCCGTTAATGTTAATGTTGATGCTGTTGAGCGATACTTGGGTCTTGTGTTATATTGCGGCACCTGCTAACATTACCTAACAGCGCCGTTAATGTTAATGTTGATGCTGTTGAGCGATACTTGGGTCTTGTGTTATTGCGGCACCTGCTAACATTACCTAACAGCGCCGTTAATGTTAATGTTGATGCTGTTGAGCGATACTTGGGTCTTGTGTTATTGCGGCCCCTGCTAACATTACCTAACAGCGCCGTTAATGTTAATGTTGATGCTGTTGAGCGACATGGACAGTTAATGATTGCGATGTCAATCTCCCAGCTGATTAGATGGGTCGAATTGATTCACACCGATTTAATTTTAGATAGTATACAATTTGTTAAGTAGCAATTATAAACCGATTATTCCTTTAAAATTTATTTCACAAGAGTTTATTGGCTATAAAAGAGCACGAACGAATCCTTTAGTTGGGTTCGTAAACGTGTCTTTTGATCTAGCTTTGATGGCTCGCGTGAGCGGGGCTAATGAATAACTTGAGCCGTGGCCAGTAATCACAGGCAGGTCGAGCCACCCCTCGGCCCTCACCCCTCCCAGGCCGTGTCATAATGGACGGTCGCGTATGTTCTAGCACAGCCAACGATAATTGAAACATGGATATTTTATTACCCTAGTCCACGACAAAAACCCTTTATCAAAAATCTGCCCGTATCATGCAAAACATTAAATATGAAATTTCTTATGAAAAGAGCCGTTCCACTTCCGATGGGAGGTTGAATAGAAGTTGAGGTTGTGGCCGGGTTCCTTATGAGTAAGTGGTCAGAGCGCCTGTTTGATGTTAGCATCATCGAAACACGGGGGGATATCAGATTACCAAGCAACGGTCTTTTCGTCTCATCTAAAGGAGAAATACTTTTCTGTAATAAGCTATCAAAGCACACAGACTTTAAATCGCTTTTTATAACAGTTGATCATATGGCATTTAGAAGACAATGCTTGTAAAATAGAACTAACTTTATGATAATCAAATGTACTTGAAATAATTGTAAATAACTAAAGTTATCCATGCAACACAACTTTTAGAATAAAACCGAACCTTGCAATCACTACGTCCTTATAACAACATAACACATTAATGTAGATAATGGGTGTTCAGCTGAAATTCGCGTTGTCAAATTCAATTCCACGCGCTTGGAAAATGCACTAATTCAATGTGGATGTATTTTATTTAGCCCCATCACGCCTCAGTGTGTATTTCTCTTGTCACACAGTCACGTTATTGTTTCAAGCCTATAATGGCTGAAGCGAATAATGTTCGAGCACGTATTGGCCATACATTGATCGCATGAAACAATAATGAGCAGAAATGCGTTACGTTATTTTCATAACAGTTTACACTGAAGTGTTCGAGAACATATTTACTAAACAAAAAGCACACTTCAGCGTATTCTTAGTAAGGCCGCGGTTTCACACAGCCTCAATATCACCAATTAATCAATCAATCATTTGATACTATCAGCACACTCGCACTCGCAGCTTCTCTGTTGTTAGCCCTATTTTACTGCGTAAACTTAGCTGCTAGTTTTACACGTGAGTCTTTATTGCGCGCATAATACATAACGGAAAGCATTATAAAGATAAACGGTGCCAGCTCTGCCTCATTGAGATTGGCAATCATTGTGCAAGGACTACTATTCCAATGTCTTTGATGCAAGGTGTTCCTCATCTAGGTGGCCGTGGATTAAACCCCCAACGTTAGTGGTTTACTGGAACTCCGCTAGGACCTGTGATCATTGTGTACTATTTTTTTAGTAACCTCTTAACCTTCTACAAGTAACAGGACCCACTTGAGTCTACCGTTGCTCCCTCTATTTCCCTGTCTTCATCTATATTGTTCTACAGGAGAGCCTCAGAGTTCTGAGCAACACCCCGGTTACACTTGTAGAGTAGCAAACAATGGGTTTCTGAGCTGTAGTAAACGTTAGGTGTACTCTCGCTTAAATGATGTGTAGGTTGTTGCTACGTCATACTTTATTTTTAAAGATAGCGTGGCCACATACTTCAAGTTATTTCTGATACAAAAAGCTTCGCCATGACAATACTAATATTCTAAAGCTAAATCCAGCCAGCTTCATGGAAAGTAAAACCGGATCATCGTCATACGTATACATCAGGTCCCATGGATAAACATTACTTTTGTCTCTATAATGCATCAATATATTTTATAAGTGTTAGGAAGTGTTGTTCTTCACCAAGTCACATACAAATTAGAAGTTACTTGTTTTTTAAATATCCAAATGTTCTTTACGAGTCCGCACAAGGTTCAATCTCCACCCAAGTTAACCGTTGCCCACCAGGAGGTGAACACTTCAATTCGCTGTCTTCTCTCTTCACCTTCATCCATCATATAACAATATATCCGCGGATATATTTCTTCCTCGTGTATTACGCCACTGTGGGCTGAACGCTCCCAATCCCTTCTCAAAATCCAAATCGATTTGGAAGCCGCCGCTCCCGCTGCTGTCAGGCTAGACACGTGGGAAACGAAAACAGATAAACTAAACCCAGAAATTCTGTCACGGTGAATAACTGGTACCGATGTCCTACGCCGAGCATCACAGGTTCAAGATGCGTGGGTTCGAGCCCCGACCACGGCATTCACTTCCGAATAATCCAAGTTTCAAATCTTGGCGCGATCACGAGCAACTAATAAGTCTGCATCTAAAATTACCGGCAACTTATTGTTTCGATTTCGCCAGCAAATATTTCATTTATGTTAACGTTTTAAAATTAAGCAACATTTTTAAGCATTTTGATGCCACTTTTGTATCCATTTTTCAGATAGCGTTATTGTATATGGATTAACTTGACTATCATCGTCTTGCTCACCACTATAGAATTATCTTTAAAAATATGTTGATTTTTGTTGATAAATCAGAAATTTGATTACAATGCCTCTTTTTATAGGCATTCTTTCAAATTACTACAAAAAATAACCCTTACGACCCCAATTGATGACAAACAATAATCATCATTATTATCATTATTCAACCATATTATAGTCTAAATATACTCTTCACACTATGACTATAAAATAGCGATCATAATGCTTATATGACAAACTTCTCTAAAATATACTATTGAAAGGAAAAAACACATTCTCGCTGTATAAGTTCAATAGGGAGACAAACCCGTCTCAAACACGAAAATGAATGTTTTAAACCCTGTCCCAACCTTACTTTTCTCTTATGACGAAACAGCTGAATACAATAGTATCAGCTTAATATCCTACTACTCCAGTTATCTGCTTGAAACATGACCGATCATTATTACTTTCACCGCGTATGGCAATATTGAATACCGTATACACAGTGGGCTTTCTTCTAAGCGGAAGACAGACTGCACGAGTTTATTAAAGCACGCTGGGAATCTATTGATTTTCGTTCAACCATCGTGCATGAAATGGGCACATTAGGATGTGAGGTGAGAATGAGAATAGTTGAAGTATGTGGAATTACAGGTCAAATATATAAAGAATTATTCAAAAAAATGTTGTTTTAAATTTTCCTTCCATCGACATACAATCTTTTCTACAGCTACTGAGGGTCCACCAGATATGCTGTCGTGTAGAACAGGCTTGACAATACGCTCTACATAGTGGAACAGTATGATGATCTCGATCCGTCCTAAATATATGTGATCACATTCTACAGTATTGTCAGTTATCTAGCAAATAAATGCAAATTCCTCGAATTCAAAATCAAAGTAACGAAATGTTGTATCTTTTTTGTCTTCGACGTACACAATGACACCTTATCAGTTTTAAATCCATTATTCGCTAATTATTGTTAAGTTGCAGTTGAAGTCGTGCTCTGTGTTGGCTTTTTAATTGAATTTGAGGAAGATAAAATGAATGCGTGTACGTTAAACCATCAACCACTCGAGTGCGGAATGTATTAGCCTATCCCCGTTGGTGTTATCATTATAAATAAAGAATTGCGTCATCTCAGTTAACACGCGGTGCATAAATTTAGCATGCAACATTTGTCGCAGCGTTTACCTCAAATGAGTTATAGGAAGGAAATTGTAAGGGATTTGGAAGAAAATAAAAGAAACTTAATGTTTGGATTTATTTCGGGTTGTCATGCATAAGAACGCGGTTATTTTTGGCGTGGTACGGTGGGCTTGCAGCAATCACTCATAGCAAGAGTACCGTAACATATACAGTAATATGAGAGAGCAACTTTAATTTGATTCAAGATACAAATAATACTATCAATTGAATACTAACTTCCTAACTCTTGTTAGTATGTAGTAAATATTAAGTACTATATTTGTAGTTGGAGAATATACTGGACTCTCAGCTGAATTCCTTTAATATAAATACTAGAATTACAATTTTTCAATGTATTTGAATCTGTTTTCACAGGCAATGAGCTTTGTTGTGATTCTTCTCTCCTCTAAATGGTAATTATCAGTATGAATAATTCTAGTACACACTGGACTCATGACTATATTGTTTCGTGGGGCAAAAAGCTACGAATAAGCTTGAAACACATAATGAATGCGAACACACATCAGGGCTGCGCTCGCTAGCGAAGTTGACAAATATGTTGGAGTGTTGCGGCTTCACTTCTATTTATAATGGTCCACGATTAAAGCTCCTTTGGCGTTTTAAATTTGTATCCACTGATTTATTCGGGCTGTTCTCTTGTGCGCTTACGCCGATAACTTGACAATGATAATCCATACTTTGTTTCACGTTAATAACCCTTTGACCTCCGCTTGACATGGGCTATTAATCACGGGGAAGCTGACCAATACGTACAAGTTTCTGTTTTGTTTCCCCTCATCTCATTTTTATCTCCTTGACATACACAAAATAAATGGCCACTGAGTCACGGGTCCGGCGCGATTACCGAAATATGGTAATAAATTGACAAACAACCCAACTGAAATAAGTTTTTAATTACGTAATCTGGTGTCCGAGTGAAACGCGTCGTGTTTTCAACATAGCGTCTATCATCTGGAAGTGTCAAAGTAAATGTTCTGGGTTCTAACCACAATGTCTTAATTCGTATACGAAACTAATAACTGTAAGCACTACATGATTATCAACATAACACTACAGTTTACAATTCTTATAGGGCAAGAGTAGCCTTTGTTTCAAATCTGGTATTATTGATGGACCAGATTGTTTAGAGAAGTATTTTACTAATTTTCCGAAGTAATTGATTCTTGTTTTAACGTTGCAATCTTGCTTTTCTAGACGCTGAGTGGTGATTCAGTGGGGATCGAATTGTTTTCATTGACATTATTGCTGCTATTTACGTTTGTTGGTTTACTTTTTAAGCATTAACAAAATTGTCTGGCCGCCTAAATTGTTAACACCGCGAGAGTTTATCTATTGAAAAGGGTTTGCGTATTTGCTATGTAGGTAGTTTAAAATATTAAATACATTCATTAATTATTGTTTACTCTAAAAGCGAAGTACACGTATTTGGCTAATTGCAGCGCCAGTGCAGCGAGCACTCGTGTTACTGATATCTCCGGCTCCAGCTCCAGCGAACAGGGCTGGCTGCTCCCAAGGGACACACACCACATCTTTAGTCCCCCCACGCCCACCAAGCTATGCCCCGCTACTTGCAATTTGTCTCCCCACCACCTGATAAATGTTTTAAGAGAACCATTAGCAGGATAAATTTCAATTTTACAACTAAAGTAGAAAACGTATCTGCATTAAACCCGCGAACGTTAGAATGGCCGGTACCGTTTGACCTGGTTTTACTACTAAGTGATGAACTTTGGGTAGTGTTAATATTGTACTTTACCCCCGCCACAGCTCGCGGGGGTTCGATTTGTTGATTGTTTTAATCAATCTACAAGATTGTTTGCGACCCACCTACTGCACGCGTCATATAAATGGAGGCAAGCAGCGCAGCTTCGTTATGTTCAGTGCATAGATGAAACGGATATTAGTCTGCAAGAAGATTTTTAGCTAATCATTAATCATTAGAAATCATTCTTATTCCATGAATGGAAATCCAACATCTCGTGTATAGCACCAGTCAGATTGTTAAGCAGCCCCAGCATGTTATGTTACTATTTTTAAATTAATTTTAGTGTAAAACGTACGAACTGTACACCGGACCTGGAAGAATATGGCCGAGGATCGGCGTAGGTCTGCGGACCACAGTTTTAGAACCAATACATCATGTTTCCTCTATTTTAGGGTTCGTTTGTAGACGTAAGATCAATATAGAGTTTGTCAGAATTGCAATAGTAACTATTAACTTTTCGGCAGTAGCGCTTTCACCCGTTGGCTCCTGCTTTAGTCAGGCATTATCGGAGTGTGACAACTTAGGAAGCACTTAAGAGATACAACAAGCAGGTGTATTAGAAACTAATGTTGGATTACAAATGAAGATCTGTCAAGTCATAACAAAATTACTGTTTCGAGACAACAATGTCACTGGGGCAACATGTTACTAGTTAACTTATGAAATGCAACAATATTACAAGCGGTTAGTGACATTTTGATGGACCATCAGCGCGGGAAATGAAACGAGACGGTTAAGAGCATTTTGGGTGTTTATACATAAACTATTAACCTTGCTAGGCGGCTCGAGCGGGCCCGACGCGACCTCCGCGACCCATTATCAAGATATCAAACACACACAGATAGTGTTTAATATTGTATTCTCCTTCATCACGAATATGTTCTATGAGAGTAATAACTTACAACACACCTGGGTTCAGTGACATTCTGTCTGCGAATAGCGCGTCACGAGGCTACAAGTTACGTCTTGTTATTTACTAGACGTGAAACTTAATCTCTAAACTTTTCTGAGTAATTTGTTAAGTTCTAATTGATTGTCAACTTCGAGCAGGTGAAGTGAGATTTTCCAATATTTCTGAAAGGAGGTGTTTACTCGATTTATGAACATGTCATCACTCAGAACTCACGTTAATAATGGCTGAGTGTTTATACATCACCCAATTATCGAGCTCTGCTGTCTGACTAAACCTCCAGCCCGATGTTACACGAGCTCTGTTGTCTGACTAAACCTCCAGCCCGATGTTACACGAGCTCTGTTGTCTGACTAAGCCTCCAGCCCGATATTACACGAGCTCTGTTGTCTGACTAAACCTCCAGCCCGATGTTACACGAGCTCTGTTGTCTGACTAAACCTCCAGCCCGATGTTACACGAGCTCTGTTATCTGACTAAACCTCCAGCCCGATGTTACACGAGCTCTGTTGTCTGACTAAACCTCCAGCCCGATGTTACACGAGCTCTGTTGTCTGACTAAACCTCCAGCCCGATGTTACACGAGCTCTGTTGTCTGACTAAGCCTCCAGCCCGATATTACACGAGCTCTGTTGTCTGACTAAACCTCCAGCCCGATGTTACACGAGCTCTGTTGTCTGACTAAACCTCCAGCCCGATGTTACACGAGCTCTGTTATCTGACTAAACCTCCAGCCCGATGTTACACGAGCTCTGTTGTCTGACTAAACCTCCAGCCCGATGTTACACGAGCTCTGTTATCTGACTAAACCTCCAGCCCGATGTTACACGAGCTCTGCTGTCTGACTAAACCTCCAGCCCCATGTTACACGAGCTCTGTTGTCTGACTAAACCTCCAGCCCGATGTTACACGAGCTCTGTTGTCTGACTAAACCTCCAGCCCGATGTTACACGAGCTCTGTTGTCTGACTAAACCTCCAGCCCGATGTTACACGAGCTCTGTTGTCTGACTAAACCTCCAGCCCGATGTTACAAGAGCTCTGTTGTCTGACTAAACCTCCAGCCCGATGTTACACGAGCTCTGTTGTCTGACTAAACCTCCAGCCCGATGTTACACGAGCTCTGTTGTCTGACTAAACCTCCAGCCCGATGTTACACGAGCTCTGTTGTCTGACTAAACCTCCAGCCCGATGTTACACGAGCTCTGTTATCTGACTAAACCTCCAGCCCGATGTTACACGAGCTCTGTTGTCTGACTAAACCTCCAGGCCGATGTTACACGAGCTCTGTTGTCTGACTAAACCTCCAGGCCGATGTTACACGAGCTCTGTATGTCTGATTAAACCTCCAGCCCGATGTTACACGAGCTCTGTTGTCTGACTAAACCTCCAGCCCGATGTTACACGAGCTCTGTTGTCTGACTAAACCTCCAGCCCGATGTTACACGAGCTCTGTTGTCTGACTAAACCTCCAGCCCGATGTTACACGAGCTCTGTTGTCTGACTAAACCTCCAGCCCGATGTTACACGAGCTCTGTTGTCTGACTAAACCTCCAGCCCGATGTTACACGAGCTCTGTTGTCTGACTAAACCTCCAGCCCGATGTTACACGAGCTCTGTTATCTGACTAAACCTCCAGCCCGATGTTACACGAGCTCTGTTATCTGACTAAACCTCCAGCCCGATGTTACACGAGCTCTGTTGTCTGACTAAACCTCCAGGCCGATGTTACACGAGCTCTGTTGTCTGACTAAACCTCCAGGCCGATGTTACACGAGCTCTGTATGTCTGATTAAACCTCCAGCCCGATGTTACACGAGCTCTGTTGTCTGACTAAACCTCCAGGCCGATGTTACACGAGCTCTGTTGTCTGACTAAACCTCCAGCCCGATGTTACACGAGCTCTGTTGTCTGACTAAACCTCCAGCCCGATGTTACACGAGCTCTGTTGTCTGACTAAACCTCCAGCCCGATGTTACACGAGCTCTGTTATCTGACTAAACCTGTTACACGACTAGAACGTAGTCCACTCCCTGTGTGTTGTGTGGATCTGGTCTCCTATCACGTATTATTAACAACACAACTAAATACATTTAAGAACGATTATAAAAATAATGCAAGACATATTTAATTGAACAAATAGAAAACAAGTATGGATCTGAATTTGGTTCCCGAACGTTTTATCAATAAATTGAATTCCAATATGTTATTTCGTTGTAATTTGAGAGCATTACATATTCCAAATTGTATGAAATATTACATTTATTTCAATAAGTAACAATAATTTGTTGAAAATACTTGTTTTAAACATATATGATAGATAATCATGCATATACAATACATATAACCATACGCATAATACATAATCATACATATATACAAAGAGATTTAAAATAATTCTAAATCATGTGTAAATTATAAATTGTATTAAACTCCCTGAAATGTATGAGTAAGAACGTCGAGTACAATTTCCAAGAATTTTGAATCAAATCAAGACGACTGCCTAAATAAATTGAAAGATATATTTCCATCTGACGCTTCCCATAATAAAGCTTTTCTCAAAAAAGTTTGAAAGTAGCGGGGAAAAGGGTGTTGGAAAGTAAATAAGACAAATGCTAAAACGATGGAGTTGAAAAACTTTCTTGAATGGTTTCAGAAATTTCTCAAAACTTTTCTAAAACTGAGATCGCTGACTTATTTAGTGGTTTACACTCAACGCTTCGGACCTGGCCTGCGTTGCGGCTTCTCAAACAATGAACGGAAATCAGGACCGAGAGGTTTGTCAGGTTTCCAGGCAAGGATTTGTCTGTGGAGTGTTTTCACATATCCATGTAGAGAGTGCTGCATGGTTCACATTTAGTTATCCTAAACTCCTTATAGTTATTACACACGAACAATGATACTGATCCCTCGGTCTTAGGGCCGGTATTTCAATGTCCAGTTAAAGTGGCAAGTAAATTTAACTGTCAGGTAAGCCAAGTTTGGTGTATTTCTATTGGCCGTTGTCATGGTGAAAACAATTTAACTGAAAAGTAAATTTTAACTGGACATTGAAATACCGGCCCTTAGTCTCAGTACATTGTTGTCTCAGAAAATAAACCAACATATCAGACGAATTATTGTTTACAGACGTTCATTACTTATAACACACAAACTCTCTTAGATCCCAATTCATCAACTTCGTTAAGACCCGATTAGTAATCTCGGATTGGTAACCATGGTTTCAACAAACTTTACGTTATGAATTCATGGTCGTCCCATGTTTATTCGTAGACGCTTTCCGGTTAGTCGGAGTTTAAAAAGTTGGTTAAACTGGCCCTCAGTAGTTTAGATTGATATTGATCCGTGGTGGGACAAATATGTTTTCCTACTACCCAAATTAGAAAAGGAGCTGCATGAGTTTCAATTTTGATGTCATTTTTCTCTAATATTGTATGATTACTGACCTTGGCTGATATTACAAAACACGGCAATTTGAATTAGGATTAAGAGAATGCATTTTTGCAGGTTAAGACGAGGATTTTATGCGTTGTTCTAAGAATACGATAGTCATAATGCCTGAATATGTTAATTATTTCACGCCTTACATCTCCATTTCTTTATTTACGTCGAATAACGGATAATGAATATTTATAACGATATGTAATTAATAAATCGGGTAACGGCAACGCATAAAAAGTAGGAGGTATAGGTTATCTGCATGTATTAACTTCGCAAATATGTTTTTTTTTTTTTTTTTAATAAAACAACAATCAATCCCAAGATTTGTTTTCACATTCATTTCATTATGATTAGTTTTAATTTTTTTAATTTTTGTTGTACAGATTCATGACAAATACAATATAGTATTCATGTTTATTATTTTTGTGAAATTTCAAAATATCTTGAAAGATTAGAGCAAGTCTACCTGCTCTAATAAATAATAATAATAATAACAGTAAAAAACAGGATCTCTAAGTTTTAAATAAACGATGATTATCAATATATATAAAATACTCTTGATGAGACAAAATAATGGATATTTTGTATGTCACAACGCTGATTATACAGATAAACATGGGTGAAATGGCGTAATGTAAAGTGCGTCAAGTTGTCTCTCCCACGGGTATATTCAACCGCTTCCCACAGCCCACGTGATAATCCCTCTCGTCTCGATCACGTGACCAACCAAGGAAGCAATAAGCACGTATTTCATATGTCCCCATTAGCCCACCCCTTCTGCCGATGATGACAACTCGAGCAGTTGATAACGATGTTTTTGCGGCTAGCTGGTTGGGTCAAGCACCAACTTGACGCCATGTGCTGGGCCCCCCATGCGTGCGCCAGGCAGCTTGAAATACTGGACTCTTGCTCTCAAGGTACAACCTACAACCCTACTATGATACTATGTTTCGTTCAGTTATAATGGCCGTATCACTTAAGACGTTGTAAAAGTCAATAGAAACCTGTAGTTTGCAATTGCCCGCGCATATCCGTAGCTCAGTTCAACCGGTGTGCGACTCTAAAACATACGAAAAAAAGACTGAAATTATATGTGTAGATTCAATATTAGTCCTATTTATTTTCAATGATGGTCATAAGATTATAATACTTCCCCTTTGCAAACTTGTGTATCCAGAAAATACTAAAGCCTGGCACTATTTAACGCAGTTCATGTACAGCATGACTTGACTTGATCGGAGTAAAACAGTATTACCAATGATCTATAACCTTTTGCTAAAGACTTTATATGATTATATTTTCAGTGACCGGAAGAATGTTGTTATCTTCTAACAGTGCTGTATCGGGTTAAGAGGAGAAAACTGCACTTATTTCACGAGTGCGTATCATTTACCACAAAGAACAACTTTTGTAGATAGAAACATTATTATAAATGTGTTGTCCGGTTGTGAATATAATTTATGTAACATTAGCAATATTTTGTTTCGTATGATAGTTATCCTACGACAAGTAACAATAAAACCAGCTTAAAACTCTTTACGGTATCTCTTCACGGACGAAACAAGCTGATCAGAAACGTAAACACGTACAAATACACCATTTAAAAATAAGTAAATTTATACAAAGATTCTGTTTAATGCCTGATGCAAAACCTCGGCCCCTTCTCAACAACCATAGAGGTCAGGAGAGGTTAGGTAGGGACGGAGTCGTTTACTTTGTTTGAAGTTTTTCCCTCTTGAATTCAAAAATCGTTCAAACGTGAGTAGCTTTGAACTAAACGCTGACATTCTAAGTTGCACTTGTGAACTACATACACCATCTTATACCGAGCATTAGACCATGGTACAGGAGTTGTGTGGAATATACTTTCTTATTTCATTACTTGTGGAAGGAAAGGGAATAATAATTGAATGCATTCATAATACCGACATGAAACGATCTGAATTGTCACGGTTTGTGTATTTATCATTGGCAAGTTAGCATTGCAAGATGACGCCAGATATACGCAAGCATTGCAGTAGGTTATTATATCGCAGAAGTCACGTGTCATTCAGTGCATTGACAGTGGGGCGATACCGGTTGTTTGATCATTATTTAGATTTATCGATGCGAGAATAACGAGGTTATTTCCGTCGGTGGTTTTACTGATGTAAGGAAATAAAAGAAGCAAGTTGGTAGTTTTCTCAGAACGCTTCTTCGTTGAGAGAGTGGCTGCCACGCCCATACTTTCGTACCTTAACTGATTCCGATAAAATTGATTTCTTCATCAATATTTCAAACACTTTGTGGGAATGTTTCTAAACGAGTGAAACAAGTTTCATATACATATATATTATGCACCACAAAGTATCACCCTGTTACAAATTGTTTATATCAAATAACAAAACACTGCGGAAATATCAACAGGTTATTTTGTAATCACATTGACTGTGTTTAATAGACGACGGATTTTAAAATATCTGACCAAATAAAATATAAATGTCTCTTCAGTTTTTGTTTAGTAAATATAATTCTTTTATTTAAGAAATAACTTCTCACAATTGTAATCGAAACCAAGAAAGCAAATTCATAACTATTATTACTAGATTGTGGGCTACAATCAAGGATTGTGGCACCGATTAATTCATACTTATAACATAGTGAGGAGTAAGTGTGGCACAAATTAACATAGTATTAACACACTTTGTACACACGAAGCTGGTCAATATGTTATCTGTTGTAGAAATTAGAAGCAGGAATGAAAATAAAGTTAAACGAAGTATGCTGGTAATACGGTGCAAGGAAACACAATAAATCCCATTTTATCAGCTCGCATTGGTCACCCCTGAGAATGTCTACTGCTTGGTCACCCCTGAGAATGTCTATGCCCTACGGCTTGGTCACCCCTGAGAGTGGGGGTTGTTCTCAACCATCTTCCCCAGCTGGACACAGCGATAAGCAACTCAGGGGCTTCACATAGAACTGTCATGAGACCCTCGTCTTGGTCACCCCTGAGAGTGTCTACGTGTTAGTCACCCCTGAGAGTGGGGGTTGTTCTCAACCATCTTCCCCAGCTGGACACAGCGATAAGCGACTCAGGGGCTTCACATAGAACTGTCATGAGACCCTCGTCTTGGTCACCCCTGAGAGTGTCTACGTGTTAGTCACCCCTGAGAGTGGGGGTTGTTCTCAACCATCTTCCCCAGCTGGACACAGCGATAAGCGACTCAGGGGCTTCACATAGAACTGTCATGAGACCCTCGTCTTCACCACATTTACCAAAATAATATATTTCTATTTCATACAAGCCACTGTTTCCGTAAAGCCTACGTGACATCTACAGCGATCCTTTATATTTTACCACCTAACTTTGTGGCACCGTACTTCATTTTAAGTGATAAATTAGACCCGGATTTATACTTCAGACAGTTAACATTTGTAAAAAAAAATTAAAACTGAAAATGCCGGTTGGTGTTTCGATAGAAATTTGAATTATTATGATCGTAAAAAACGGGTTTAATGTCTTGACACTATGGTATCACTTAATGTAACTTAACTATACTCATAAAAGTAAAATTATCAAACTAGAGTTTTCCAGAATATTTAGTTGACATTTACGCTCATGGTCTAAGTGGTAAACAGGTAGGTATTTGTACATAATGCTTAGATAACGTATTAAAGTTAAATGCCTGGTAATTGTTAGACCATGACTAATTTGTCCTTTATTTACATTCTACAAGTATTAGGGAATCTTCATAATCTAACGTTTCTCTCTACCTCATTGTAAGTAACTCACGTCCCCCGTTAGATATCGCTACTGTAAAGAAAAAACACCATTTAGTCTTTCTTTTAAAAGCTTGAAGAAATGGATTAGTTGTCACATTTTAAAACACCTATTTAGTTTTATGCTTTTTTTTAACAGACTATTTTGAAACCGCTCAATCTACTTTAAGTTGAAGAGTACAATCCTGATAGTAAGCTCGAAGCCTTGTCTAATGGACTACCTGTGGGATATCTGTTTATAATGCATCTGGTTTAATTGTTGAAAGTGAAAAATTATATTATTTTAAACTGAGTGTATTGTGATGTACCATTGCAAACAGTGAGTAGGTATAGTATTACAACGAAACATGCCTGGCTGGCTCAAAGTCAACTTTCTAGGTGAACGATTGTGAATTGAAAGCTCCATTGGTTCAAAATAGCGCATGTCTGACAAAACGTTGTCGAGATTAAACACGGGTGCCGAACTCATTGTCCGAAGCTGTCCATGATTGATTGCAGAGCGAGCACAAACAATATTCAGAGGCGCGGAAACACATCGTACATGCGAGGACCGCATACTTTGTTGCAATTATTTAATTGGATTTGTGAAAACGGAAGTGAAGGGGGCCCCCAGGACTACTAAAAGTGTATATATCAAAGTTATCTGCTGGAAGTTGGCTTTATAGCCTCAGGTGGCCTTGCACAGACCGTAAAGAAAACTATATAACGGCCATTGATTGAATACTCAACCTAAAATCCTCGTAATTCCCTGAAAGAAGCAATATTGCTTTATATATTTTATTGCGAGAGATGAAAACTAGTATAACTTCGAAATGGACTCTTGACCCCAGATAACGTTGAGCGCCACAATTTGCGTCTAATTTACGAACTAGCAGTAAAGGAGTTGTTTTGTTTGTATTTTACAACATAGTTATTATTTAACAACTGTTGATCGATAAAGTTGAATGCAAACTCCAATCCAGGAGGCCTTGCATAACCGGAGCCATATTTTGTTCATGGTTTCGAACCGCCAGGCCACGTATTGAATGGAAATTTAGTGTAAACACAGCGTAGTATAAACTTCCCCTGGCTATGAACTAGTCTGGACTCTGGATATTCACGGTGATGAAGCAAAGTCGTGGCTAAAGTGTGTTTTCGAGTTGGCGTGCCGCCATGTTTTGTATCCCCTTCTGTTCTCACTAAAACGATCTACGGCAACTAGGCTACACACACACCCTAATACGTAGTTGGTCACCTGACGAGGGGTAAATTGTCGCATGGAAAATGGTTATAATGGTTCATTTCTTAGTTCTAACGCTTTTATTGGTCACTTATTTGATCTGATTATTATTATTCATTGGTATATCTTGTAGAATATATGAAAAAATAATTTAATTATAAATATGAAAGCAGTTAATTTTGTTAACATCCTTCCGTTAGTTTCCGCAAAGTGGGATTTTACCACTTCTTAAATCCCCCATAGGAATCTTGTCACACCCTCACCAGTCACCTCTATCCAATCGAATCGTTCAATAGCTCTGCAACCAAAGCTCTGTCGAGACGGCGACTTCCGGTGTCTTATTGACCGAACGGCCCCTTCATTACTCGGTATTCTTCGGTTGACAATCAGAGCCGTCTAGTGGCCACACCCAGCATTGCAACGCATCCCCTATAGGCACATTACACGCACACGCACACGCACACGCACACGCACACGCACACGCACACGCACACGCACACGCACACGCACACGCACACGCACACGCACACGCACACGCACACGCACACGCACACGCACACGCACACGCACACGCACACGCACACGCACACGCACACGCACACGCACACGCACACGCACCATTGCAACGCATCAGGGCGCCAGCACATTACTGCGAGCAGGTTAACACACGTACACGCACACACACACGCACACGCACACGCACACGCACACGCACACGCACACGCACACGCACACGCACACGCACACTAGAAAGTAGCGTATTAGCAAACTTGAATGGGGACAAGTATTAAAATGGTATTCCTTGGTATAAATGTAAGTCGCCTGTTGGAAAATGTAACGTTAGGAATGCCTGCCGGCTAGCGCGGCACTTAATTACTTTTGCTTAATTAAAAACAAAATATGATTAAATATTACCGATATCCAGGCTGTCTTCTTCGGGTCCCAGGTCAGCTACAAACTTGTCTAAAGCGCGTTTGAAAATATGCGACAGTTTTGATTGGTTTCAAAATACTCAGCTGACTGCGAGCTCGTAATATTTTGTATTAAATAATATACAGCCAAAGATACCAGTGGGTGCACTTAACAAATTTAATAGGTATGACGTAAACATATGGTAACAGATTACCTGTAAAACAGGTCTACTTATTATTAGGTCTTCATTTGCAACAGAATACAAAGTCCATAAGTGAAACTTAATTCTATAGACAATAGACATACACAAATATACACAAACATAGTATACACACCAGCACTCACAGGTACTCCTGAGGCAATATCTGTATCATTGATGTTGCATGAAAGCTAGGAAAACACACAGTATGGAAATTGCAACTTTTCTTTGTAACGCCAAGATATTTACGTTTCAAAATGGTTTCTTGAGTAATTGATAGATTTAATTGTATTGTTTTGTATTGTTGGGGAAGGTTCAGCAATTATATTTCTACAACACGAACGTGGGGATAATGTTGGTAATGATGGAAGATGGACGCTAAACCCCATGACCCGACTAGGATTACAGCCCTCACCCTGCTGGTCCTTACGATAAGACAGACATAGTCCACATGTTAAGAAACATATCCCCAATCTGCTCCCTGTGATAACAGAGGGAACTTGACCCCTATCAAGGTTCAACAGAATAACACGGGGACTCTGCGGAAAGAGGGAATCGACTTATTGATTGGAGTTGATCGAAGTTCGCGCGGTGGACCCCCCCCCCCCCCCTCCCCCGACAAGTTGCCGTCATGTCGTAAAATGAAAAGACGAAGCGTGGGATCTTGTCAGATGAAATAAACCAAGCGCATAAGGACGTGTGCTGCGCTGTAACCACACGAGATTGGGAGACCTCTAACAACACATCAATATATAGGAGGTTCACCCATTCATTGCAGTATTTACTTTAGCACTCACTGTATAATAGAATCATTGTGCTTAAGTTATATTATATGTTCAATTTTAAGTATATAAATATGTACATGTACGGTGCTCCGGGGTAATTATGGGATAGTAAAAACTCGGGGCTAAAATAGAACAATTGAAATTTATTGTAATGAATCCATATTTTTTAAATTTTATAAATGTGGATACGACCTACACGTGTACATGTTAAAATGTATATCTCAGAATATCAAATTGTAAAATTCAAACAACCCCCCAAAAACTAAAATCTACTCCATGGTTGAAAAATCTTTTGTGCAGTATACAATAACTTTTGCTCTAGCAATACTATGAGTGGAAAAGTATCTGAAAAAATTCCACATATCACCTTAGCCCCACTGTGCCCTACAATAGCCCCATAAACGTTATCTGATCTAAAACAAGATAGTTAGTGCTGTCCTGATTTAGTGTGTCCCGTTTTAGAGCCATTGTCGGGGCTAAAATGGGACACAATAAATATCATATTTTACCCAAATTGAATAATTGTTTTTAGATAACTTCTGTTGATTTGGTAGGATCAATCCAAAATACGTAATGTACAACACACAAATCACTTGATATATGCTAAAGCTATAACTAAGACAAAGTGTTGAAAATTGTCCCGTTTTTGCCCCAGACCACCCTGTACATTCTACTTAAATTAGCTCTGTCAGTAATTAAGCCACTATATTTACAAGCACAACAATCGTGGTCGTAGTATTTATACTGATAACGCAATACCAAGTGGTGGAAATAGGTAATTTAACTCTACATAAAAAAGTGATTTAAATCTGTAGTAAAGGCATCAAAATACGCAAACCGAGGGTCCTCTTCTAAAACCTGGAATAACATTCAATATATAATCATAGTATACACTAAAAAAAAGAATTTTAAAATAAAGAGTGATAAATGACAAGAGAAATATGAATTAATTACATACACCTACCTCTCATTATATTTTTTTCTCATTATATTTCAATCTCATTTTCTCATTAAATGTCATCCACTTTATACACTAATGAAATCATGACATGATAGTAAATGTTATTGAAAGATATTCATTTGTACATGATTGCATTATTTGATTGTTTTTAATTTGACACAGATATAAAAATGTCAACCAATTAGATAATCATTCTTAAGCTCAAGCCAAAGCCCAAGGTCACAGAATACGCTCTCGCCGGTAAACTTGAAATACAAGAGTCTGTATTATGGCGAAACAAGTTGCTACTCATGCAGTTGTTTGTACGGATTTATTTTTAAACTGTGACCAAACGAGGTTGCGCAACGTGAGTAATAATACATCATCTATAAACCTTGTCCTGATGCCATTAATTTCAGTGTTTTAACTGGGGCTGAATGTGGCGGTGCTAAGCTCATCCGTGCAGCAATTACTGGTGGGCTTTGGCTGTACAACTCTCCTCGCCAGGGTTAATAAATACTTGCCAATATCGTCTTGCCCATTATACAATGTACCTGCAGTTTGCTTCAAGAATATCATCAGCACGTATCAAGAAACAAGACATTCATTCTGTGGGGATACATTGGTTTGAATCAAGTACGTAAGTCTCATGTTGAGATTTGAAACTAAACTCTTGTACACAAAGTAATAGTGTTTTGGTTTTATGTTGGTTAAGGCACATATCATTGTGTTATTGACTAAACATTTCGACAGTCTTTTCACGAAACAGGTATTCCTGTGGAAAAGGATACCGAGAAATACCCGAAGTGCATTCCATCTCAAGCAGTTGTGATAACATTAACAACACAATTCGTATTATTAGAAGATATCATGTTATTCTAAGCAACTTCCTTTTAGCTGAATTATTTTGAAATCACGCCTCCATGTAGTATGTCGCGTGTTACCTTGTTTGGGGACACGTCAGTATGGTACTGGTATACTCAACGATCAAATTGTTGTAAAGAAATCATAAGCAGAAAGTAAAGAGAAATAAGAAACATTATAATAATGCCCGGTTTTACATTTCCACTATAACCAAAAAGGGTATGCAAAAGGGTATCATAGAGTCATAGCACATTGGAAGCTCTCAAAGCTACACACTACACACCGAGAGTAGCTAGATTGTACATTCAAGAGATTAACCGCACACATTTGGTTTAACTCAAAGACGAATTCTCTGCTTTAAGTTTTCCGGTTTCCCTAGGAGGGATTAGATTTACTAAACGTATTACGCGTACCTAGCTTGAGCAGAGACCAACATTTGCTAGATGTGCACAATCCTCTGTGAGGTAAACCATCTTAGTCGAGCCCATCAACGCAGGCCTCGCTCGTCTCCCAGTCTTAATAATTACTAATAAGTTACTAAAATATTGAATGGTTCGTTCTTGAAACTCATTTGAGTTTTGAAAGGGATGCATTAAAGAAACTTAAGATTCAGCGATTGCTTTCTGTGACCCTTGTTCAAGGAAAGGAAATGATTGATTCAAAGATTGCTGTTAAGTGATGAAAACGGATAGTAATTTCAAACACAAATAGAAGTTCGAAAAGTGAATTTCGAGTTAGGACTGAAACTTGTAAAAGATCTACACTCAGGAAAGAGTATGAAAGCTTGATGGTAAAAGATGTTAAAGGGAAGAAAGGAAGTAAGAAAGGAAAAGGAAACCGACGAAGTGTGTAAACTGATTCGACTTTGTTTTGTAGCTAGAAAAGCAAGTCAGGAAGGATTCGGCTATGAAACAAACTGCCGGAACGAGTTCGCTACAACTACTGTACTAAAATACCCTCTCTTCCAAACACAAAGACCCCCAGTCCAGTTTCCGAAGAACAACAGAGCACTCATACACGGAAATGTTTTCAAGATAATTCTAATTGTTTAATTGTGTGTACGAGTCTACGAACCTTTCTCTCTTGAAATATTAATTGCGTATCGAGACTGAGCCAGGCCGATGTCTGAACGAGCGCCGGGACGAAAGCTGGTCTCTTTTTCTCGAGCACGGGACCATTCTGTTCCGGGTCGGTTGTTCCTGTAATGTGACGTCTATGGTGGCACGGATTGCATTTGTCTTAATTCTCTGTCATGGATCCAACGCACGCAAGAGTTAAGACGGGGACGTGACGGCTCGCGGACCGCCCTTTGCCTCAAATTTAGGGGTTTCAAGTCCCAGACGAACTTTATACACGTGCGGAGCTAAGTTAAGCTAAGCTGGGCTGAACGGAACTTTTCTCAGCTTGTATACGGACAAGTGGGGTTGGCTTAAAGTCCACTTATTTAATAAGATAGCATCATTTCTTATCTTTAACTTGAATAAAGTAGCCGCGTACCTGCTTTTAGAAACGGATTATAAATTAAGAAAATAAAATTTCTACTATAAACGTTTATAGATTTCATCAATATTAACAAGTTGCTTTCGTTAGCTGATGTTGATTCATTCGATTTTATTTACACAAACTCATCCATTTTTAATAGCGAATTTAAAATGTGCACTATACAAAATTGTGTATTGACCGAAATTATATTTCAATTTTACATCATATTATGTACAATGAACATGTAACCAAAATAAAAAATAAAAATTATATCAAATTATATCCTAATTTGAATCAACTATAAGTAAATAGTTTGAAGCCATGCAGCGCATAGAGTGAACACTACACTCCTTGTGAAACATACAGGGTACGACAACATGGATGGTTGGACGCGGCGCGGTGTTCACTGTTCAACTACTTGTATTTACATGATCAATCGTTCTACGTTCCTCACTAATTTGAACAAAAGTGAACCTTAAAACCTCAAAACTTCAAAACCTCAAACCGATATTTTAATTAAATATTTTGAAACAAAGGAATTTATGTTGCGCATTAACGCAATTATCATAATGAGCTATTCACATCACGACAGATATCTGGATTGTTAAAAGAAGAAGTATGATCGTGCTTTGGAAGACTCCTCGAATCGTTGTTGAGTCCTGAATATAGGGGAGTGGATCTTTATACTGTCGAGATAATCACGATTTGAGAGACACAAACATACTTTCAAGGGTTGTTGCTAGTAAATAACAAGTGACCTTTTTGTACAACGAGCGAACGAAGAACTTCGAACGACATAAGTTAGAACTAAACGTATTTCACAGGTCGTGGCCATAAAACAATGACGCAACCCGAACACCTGTTTCAAGTGTAGGAGCACTTTAGGCAAGTAGTTCCTTAGTATTCATAAAATACTGCATTGGTCGGGTAGCATAAAAAATACCACGGGACACTTTAATTTATCAAGTCCTTGCCAGAACTCAATTATGAGTCATTACTGCAGCCAACTGGCTTTTCAAACAATGCCATAATACGGTATAACTTGATTGTTAAAACCTCATTTCCATATTATGGAGATGAGTTTAACAATTGAGTTATCTCAAAATGTTTATGAATTTAATCTAATTTCTTATAATTTGGAGAATTTTACATAAAAAAAAAATAACCTTTACTGTTAGTGACTGTTCTTTTTTTTATGGACAGCGTTGACTCACTGGCCACTCATGGTCTTGTGCAAAATCACGTCGCATCTTTTAATGATGGTGCCGCAAGAATTATGCCGGCAATTATTCACACAATCGATATATTTTCATTGAATTACAAAGTAAACCAAATATTTACATAGACGCACTTATGTTCCTACAAAACCAACCTCACTCCAACGCTTGACGAACTCCACGGCTATATTTAGACATACATATTATCAATACGTTTTCAATTCACTACTAACGTTTGGTTATTTACGTTGTTTGCAAACCGAAGCCTACTCTGTATCTGCTATAGGGGTCAGTGCGTGAGTGGTTGTCAAATGGGGAGGGGGGTTGTGATTGTGAGAAGTAAATACTGATATATGCAAGAAAACATATCTTCCCTCAATACGAAGTCAACATCGTCTTCAGCACGAGAAAATAGCGTTTATCCGCCAAACTAATGCCTCGAACAAGCTTTAGCACAACATACATGATGGAAAACTATGTGCATGATTCATTTAATTGTTTGTGTGGCATCTGCACTGTATTCTTATGTATAAACTATTATTAAACGTTGAAGGGTTAAAAATTGAATGCATGTATATATAATATTACTTCCGCGAATTGGACCCATTAGCTGGACTGTAGAAACCACAGTGTACCGAAGATCAGAATTTGATTTTGTTAGGTGGAAATTGAATCATTACATGAAAATTAATATATTTGTTCAGCATTGAAGCGTACAAATACATAGCCATACAATAGATATAGATAGAATAGATCTTGCACTGTTTACGCATAACGTGCTGTGGATGTCGATTATATAGTTCCTTTCTCCGTGTTACGACTTGAACCATTGGGCAAAGAAAATTCGGTTATATCTCTCACAGTATCGGATGAACCAACTCTAAAATTGCTAAAGATGATCCACTGTTATAGCCCACATAAGCCTACACAATTGGAATCCTCGCGACAAGTATTAGGGATATTATTTCATTTATATCGTCGCCCAACTTGTGTATTGTGTAATTAATATATTATTTAGTAACACTTCTGAGAGCCACTGTCTGTGCGGATGCCCTCTTCAGCCGTACACATGTATATACAAACACAAATTACAAATCATTTAGTACAAAGTACAAAATAGGTACAAACTATTAGCACTATTACACTAATATGTGATTATTATGTTCTTACATTATTAAAAGTAACGTGAAATGCTTATAATGTTACACGTTATCATTGTGGAATAGGGAGTAATCAAGGCAAAGTTTGTTCTGCTTTTTGATCTTGGGCGCAACATATTTCGTAGCAATTAATAGTTAACATAATTAGTTAGCATTTGGAATAGTTTTCGGTAGTTGAATGTTAAATGGAAACATATTCGTGTGTGATCGAGGTAACGGTCTCTGCGTTCAGTACTCACCATGTAATAAAGAAGGGTCGAGCGCCACAAGAATGACTAAGTCCACATTTTAATCCCGTTTAAATGTCTTTGGATCTAAATAATTGACTCATTCCCATGTCTAGTGCGAGACTGTGTGAAGAAGGAAGGCTTTTATTCGCTTCATCTGTGAACTTTAGAAGGCAAATCGTCTTCAGTTGAAGATTGTTCAGTAATTGAATCGTATATAAACGCCCTCGTTTTATCAGTTCTACAGTCGAACGCCGGAGGCGCTGTGAGTCTCCTGTGACTACAAAAGACAAGGGAACAACAGAAAAAGAGCGTCACTAAAAGCAAATGCTGCAAAATGCAGGTTGTCTTGAAAGGATTTCACCCCGAGTCGTGTGTGTTCTGTGTTGTGTCGTGTTATGTATAGTGAACGCGAGTTTCAAATGGACTGAAGGAAAACATTAAAAATGCCAGAGTTATTCAAACGTGTCGAGCAGAACGTCTTTTGCCGTAGAGTAGCGTCAAAAGTAAATCCTTCGTCCTTTGGTGCTTGTGTTTAATATTGAACACTGTATTACGAATATTTATATGCGTTCACATATACCCACGCTCTCCAAAAGTTAGTACATACATTTTAAGGTATTTTCACAGCACCGTTACGTTCGACTTTCCTTGGAAGAATGTAGATATCTTTTAACAATACATTGAACGACTCATGTACAAGCCAGGGTAATTGTTAATGTCCGTTGTTTAGCATTCTATATTAATGTCGTCAAGTTCTAAATGTTTTGAAAATCCTTATTTGGGATTTGAAACTGCGTCCCTGATTTCATATAGCTGGAGCCTCATGGGAAAGGCTCTAGATGTTAAGTTATCTTCTGTGCGTGTAACATAATACATACATTATTAGGCTCTTGGTGAATAATATATGCAATAATACGGTACAATGCGTCCAAGTTCAGGTAAACTATAGGTATCTATGATTAGTCGGATACTTAATATTTATGTATGCAATAGCTCTAAAGGACTCAGTTCCAGGATACACCTTGAGGCTGAGCAAACATTTCTCAACGGATTAACCCCATCATTGGTGTGCGCTGAAATCTAACCGAAACTATGAGCATAACTGAGCTTCTAATGTCGATGTGTTTATCTGAGTATTTGGAAAACATGTTTATGTCACACGACTCAACAATGAAGAGTGTTTATACTGCTTTGCGTAGAGCCTTGTTTTGAGGAACACAATCTCAGCGTGGATCTTGATGCAACTACCTTACAGTGCGCTTATACACTATACACTACTTACACTCACTACACTTACTACACAGTACTTACAGTCACTAGCGGATATTTGGATTGTACTGGTTGTGCTTACTTGATATTTAGACCGCCCCCCTCCCCTCCTCCCCCCCCCCCTCTTTGTCTCTCCTTCTCTATACACGACGGAGGCGGATAGACATGATTGCTAAATTACAAGCATTATCGTATTATGATCATTTCTATTTGTATAGTTTAAATTTTGATTCTGCCGTTTTAGTATGACCTGACTTCCTTATTATGAATTTACCAAAATGTACGCTTCTATGTAAGAAATGTTTCACCATGCCTAAAACCTGCCATAATAAAGGGCACTATATATCAATCTATCCTTGTCACTGTCTGTGGTAAATAGGAATATCAATGACTCATGTAGCGGTAAGCCCATGCTCTCAGTTGGCTCCGTGCCCAACAATGATAATACCGCTAGCGTTTATATGCAACCATCTTTACTGCTGCAACGCAAATGCTTTCAGGTACCTGCATGCCGCAGGAATGTGTACTTCCCTCCCCTCACACAATACTGCACCGTCACGAAAGTCATATGTAATAATGTAATATGTTATGGAAATATCATAATATAATGTGCAAGATTTTCTTGACACAAAGTAAAACGACTGTTTAAAATATGGATAAGCTAGGCTGCCATGCAATCACCCTAGTGTCATGCAGACATTATCTAAACTTTCAACTATACTAATTTAAAATGCAAAACTATAATGGTGTCACCCGATGGGTTTTTATTTTGAAGGTTGTGATATTAATTTTTAAATGTGTTTACTGATGTGTTTATGTAAATATTTAATGTCGACATATGATATTTTTTTTTAAAATTATATTTGTATACTCCACCTTAGTAGATGTAGTAATATTTATCTTGACAAACCCAATACTGCTATAGTGTACTGGATGCTTATAAACCATACGGGCAACATTGCAATGTTTTGCTGTCGTTGCATGACACTCCTAACCCAAACAATATAATGCTCTCTACACCTGTTGTACATGCGTAGGATTAATATCGACCATTTACCATGGGCACTGACTGACATAAGCCTGGGATTTAAGCGGCATCATATCAGTTACACAATTTATGAATAGCTTTATGGAGTGGATTACGAAAATAATAGCCAAAATCTGGATAACCTATTAAGTTTCTAATCAGGGCAAAACCTTAATGTTGGCTAACTGAATTTAAGTCTAGCGTTTTCATTAAAATCTTCAATTTTCTCATTAGATACGCTTGACCGAACTATAAGGAGAGCTCCCTCGTTGTGAGGGGTAGAGTGTGTGAGTGTGTGGACAACAACTAGATGTTCCACCACCTCATCATCATGTCATGTGGTCGAAATAAGACGGAAACACGACAAACCATGATCAGCTTGAAACATCTCGAAGATTAACAGTCGTTCTGGCATCATTATTATTTAACCTATTTAGCGATCCGAAGAGAAATTACCCAACTAGCGACAAAGAGCATGTTGCTGACACATTGTTAAAGAGCTTACTTCAGAATGTGTTTGCACCTTGGAGTAGATTAATGAGCTGTACACGCAATCCATTCAGTAATTCCAAATCTGTACAAGAAAAGTGTTCATTGTCAGGCTCTTCCGCTACAGCATCAGAAGTCTTTTTTTCGTTGACAAAGCAACTGGTTATTTTCGTTAAAGACAAAGTTTGTTTAAAACAAAAAGCAGTCCCACCATCAATCAGTTGGAAAATACAGCGGTAACGACCATTTGGGTGTAAAATCGGGTATCCAATTTGTTAGTAACTGCCAAAGTGCGTGCTTAGAGCTGCGCAATGCTCACCCTTAATTAGCCCTGTGAACTCAACGCGTATTCCCTTTGCCATGTGACACAAAATACAGCGGATTTTTCTGACAGACCAACACTCGCCGCTCTGTACTCTGCACCTCTCGCTATTTCATTTACTAATTAGTCAAGAGTGGAAAAATTAGCAGATACACAAAAGTGTCGGCACTGAAAGTAATTAACGGTCACACGAAACAAACAGATTCAAACATGTGAAATAATTTGACGAAAAAGTTTGAAATATTTCGTTAAACGCAAAGAGTGACAATTAAGGACACGTTTCGGTGTAAATCCTCTTTATGGTGTGAAATGTTTAGCTGATTGTTTCTAGAACGACAACGTGAGATTTAAGTCATAACATTCTAGACAATAATTAGTGACAATGGAGCGTATTAGCGAGTAACTGAATCAAATACTAATACCAACGTGTACGCTCTAGCACAATGTAAAGCACAGACGATGATATTTCTAGCAACAAAGAACATTCGTAATGGTTTTACAAACACGTGATACGTGTATTGAAACACCTCTGACGCATATTGTGTGCTAAAGAGTAACAACCATCTGTATATTTCAACCATGAACACTTGATACAGGAATACTCCCGTGTATATTTGAAATTGTATCTGGTAGTACAAGAGTTGGCTATTTTTGGCTTAATTTATGAATATATATTTAAATAATTTTTTTAAAATTTATATGCAAACAAATCAGCAACACTTTTTTAAGTTTAAAGAAACTGTATTTCAATTGAATAAACATAACAATCAAATTCAATTAATTATTGAAAAATGTTGTCATATAATTGCTATGTAGGTACATGTCGTGTCAAACCTCCGCTACCGCATATATTTGTAATATGGTCCAGACCAGTTGAGTAAATCCTCCTATAAAGCACAGATGACATCGACGTTTGCTTTCATAGCCGTAGGAAATAAATGTTTTGTCGTAAACATTACGGTGCAGGAAACAAAGTCGATTAAATTGTATGAAACACTTGAAAAATATTACCCGAGCTTATAGAGTTCTGCTTGAATGGAGAGTGTTTTAATGGCTTATAAGCTCGACCGTAGACTAACTATCGCTTCTAGGGAGCGTTGACTTATGAAAACAACTGCGCACTGGAGTCGGAAAGAAAATCACAAAAATATGCTAATTCTGCAGTAAAAATGAAGCCATATTTTACTTCCATGAAAACTGTCGGTCTGCAGCTTAAAGCTTATTTATGAAATAAAATATACGTTTGTTGCTTACTTAAATGTGAGTTTTAAGTAGAACACATAAGTTTCGCTTAGTTAAACGTTTAATGAACTCTGGTATTGAGCGCAGGTAAGAAGCCAGGCAGCTCAGAGGAGAAGACTGATCTCTTTCTCAGAAGAGCGCGGGTTCGTTACCAGTAATCACATTACAAGGTGCTTTTATGCTATACTAGATACGCGCGTCTTCTGCTGTTTCTATATCAGAGCCGTTCTGAAACGTATGTGGCCCCGTAGCCGTTTCATTTTACTGAAACAAACTGTTAAATCTAATTTAACATACTAACTCCGAAGAGAGTAATTCATAGTTAACAATAACTTGCATTGTGTTGTCTGAAAGGTCTTGCTGCAACGCTTCTATTTCCTTGTTTGAAGAAACAAGACGTTGTTGGAGAGTGACACGCGATTTTTACGATAAATTTCACAAAAACTTACCTTATTTGTTTCAAAGAAAAATGTTTCATTTAATTTTAATTACACTTTAACTGAATAATTTGGTGAGTTTATATAATTAATTTCTTGTTTGAAAACTGAAGAGTAAACAAGAGAGGAACACAATATTATGTTTAGCATCTAATTAAGTCGTTTAAGAACTTACACGATAAGTTTGCTTTCTTTGTAAATATCCAAATATTTAACGAGTGGTAAACGTTTTGGTCCCACGGGGTGTTTTTGTTTCGTGTAGTAAAATAAGAACTTTTTGTTTACGAAATCTTTTTGTTTTTATTAAAAGAACCACTTTCTTCACAAGTTGTTCTATTCAGTATTTACTATTTACCATTGGAAATATTTTATTATAATGGCTATTTTGATACAATTACATTCGATGGCTAAAAAAAAAAAAAAACGATGAATCAATTCGACGACGAATCAAAAAATCTCTTAGGAAAAATATAACACAAGTAACAACACACTTCTATAACTAAAAGAGTTTTACTTGGAATTGGCCAATATTGCATACACAGTACAACTATAGCCGTAAAAAGTACAGAAGCCTACAGTAACATTTTGATTGCTGCATTAATTTTGTACAAGACAATATCAACACACTCATCCAATATGCGTATTCGTTGCATTATAATCATCGAGCCGATTAGTCCAGTGAATTAAAATCAGACGCTACCTCAACATATCAATGATAAGTTAGTAAGTGTATTGTTAGGCACCACCACCAGACCTGCGAGCTACGGTGAAACTGCGACACGGCCACGCAATGATAAAGGTTATTGTGCGACATATCGGGGTTCAAGCTAACAACACAAGACAGTCGGTGGAACTTTGTTCGGCCCTTTGACAAGTTGACAGGGTGACAATTTAAAACTGTTTGTTGTATGGAAATATTAATTTCCGTTTGGATATTTCATCGGCGTGTAGCAACGGTATAATTTGGTGGGGCCTCAGCTACGGCTGTTTTATAATGGAAATGAAACGCTATACTACACCCCCATCCGCTGTTCGCATGAACCCTTCCATTCAAGTTCGAAGCTGGTGAACTGTTATTTAAGTTCCATTCAACCTGATAATCTGTACTAAAAACAATGACTTCCCTTCAATTATGTAAGCTGCGATATCCCCGGTTCGGAATGATAGGCACGATCTACCCACATAACACAATGTTAGTTTTGCTTTGATGCTTTGTGTATTTAAAATAAAGTCCTCTAAGCCCTGTCATTACAACGCCGCATCACGTGATGTGATGATGGGTCGGAGTAGTATCCGTGTTCCTGTTACAAGACACACGACGAGGTCAGACCTCCTTCGTTCACTTAATGCTAATGGTATAAGATCACTATGTTCTATTATCTTTAGACAGTATGCAAACACAATTTGTTGTAATAACATTTAATTTAATGTATTGATTTAATGTTTGCTAAAATAGACTAATTGAAAACAATAAATGTTTTAGAAAGGACTAACATTATAAATAAATAATCAATACACCAATAATAATAAAGGTATATCATTAATTTAAAAATGTGACCTGAATTTGTGTATGTTCCTTAAAAACACCTCCGTTCATGACCTAACTAATCTGAACAACATTTGTCTGTGATGTTTGAAGCGCACGAAATGTTTATTCTGCCGATTAAAACCACGAACAAGCCTAACATTTGGACCGATCAACGGACTCAATGGCGAAACAAATATGATTACAGAAAATGGTTTAGAAGAATAATTGGACGTAGTTATGCAGAAAGGAACCAACCCACACATATCTGAAAAATAGTTACAGCGGTTCTAGTATTACTTCTTATCATAAAATCTGCATTAACCCCACGATATCTACAAAATCATGTTAAGTACACTAGTTATATGTTAATTTAAGGAGAAGAAAATATTTACAAAAATATTTGTATTTTGGTTGCTAATACGAAAAATGTTGGTTGGTTCCTTTCTGCTTACTAGGATAAGTCAACTACAAAAAATAAAATGTGGGTTGGTTTCTTTGCTTTTACTATATTTGAAGAAATAAAGTTTGACAAAAAGTGATATATTAGGATTTTAAATGAATAGGTAGTAGTTTTTATATATGTGGATTAATTTAACTTTCAATCCCGCCATGCTTCCATTTTTGTAACATTAACCTCAATAATTGCAACGGCTTCCTACTCTGCTTTCAACAACAACATCCGGCCGAACTTTGGGTTTATAGATAGATATGGGATTCTTCTTTTTATCCTTAAAATCACATACAAAAAATATAAATGTTCTGAAAACAACAACAACAAAATAAATTGATCAGAATGGAAAGAAACATAAAATGTTGCATTCTCAATCTCACATTAAGCAGAAAAGAACCAAGTGGGTTGGTTCCTTTCTGCAAAATACGAAATGTAGGATTTCTTGTGTAGCCTACCGGTAGCAGAAAATAACCAAGTGGGTTGGTTCCTTTCTGCAAATTACGAAATGTTGAATTTTCTTGTGTGGGTTGGTTCTGGTGCGTATAGAAGGCAGCACATATATAATACTAAGTTGGGAATTAACACATACTTGGAGGCCTCTATTGTCGATGCTTGGAACTATTTAAAAAAAAAAAAATTATTTGTGGGTTGGTGCCTTTCTGCGTAACTACGTCCAATTAGGTCTTCACAATTCTTAATTTTGCACACAGAATTGACTGTGCACTGTTTTATTTTATACAAATGAGTGATTTATACTATGATCCCGCTTTCCACAAACAAATCGATACTTCTAAATTAGTCCATCGAAATGTTCATGAATATGTGAGAAATTATATTAAGTCGTCAGATTCGCTTTAAATTCCCCTACTTAAAAACTACTTACAACCAGACAGCTTAGTACCGGTAACGAAAATGTGTCACAACGTTGAAAACAAAATTTAAACATAAATTCAAAACATTGGAGGTTTAATGAATCTTACTTGAAAATATGAACAAATTAACAAATCAATAGTCCACACACTATCGGTCTTATCGCAGGTATCCCTCAAGTTAAGGATTGTATTCAATGACCTGGAACTATTGCGCGACGCAGCTCTTTGAAGCCAGGCTGAAGGCAATACTGAATGCTGCTCTGCCATGCCAGACCAAAGCAAGGTTTAATCATTGAACTATATAAAGTATGCTAGTAGTGACGTATATGCTAGAGAAAATGAACCTAAAACAGTGATACAAGTATTTCGATTGATATTTTGTCGAATGATACCAATCTCTTGAAATGTCATCGGTTCTTTTCGTTTTGGAAATAATCTAATTTTAGAGATAGATTAATGATTAATCGTGACGAGATAATTTTAAATTGGTTACTATATATAGCTTTGGATGATGTTTAACAAATATCTTCTGCGGTCAACTGAGCAAGCATGTTGGAATATTAAGAAAACATTGTTTCGGAAAAAGGACTTTTAACATTAAGCAATTTTATCGTAAATCCATTTCCTTTTTACTTTTTTTTGTATACTTGTTGACTATACATGTGAGTGTAACACCTTTACATTATACAGCAATTACCTAAAAGATACTTTGCAATCGCAAGTTGGGGAAAAGTCATACATTTCTTTCCAATAGATTTGAAAAAGAACTAAATTCCTAATTTATTCATTATTAGTTTCCATTGCTTTGAAACTTAAACATGTATTGTGGTCAAGCCATTTAAATTACGCCGCATAACACTTCAATTTGCTACAGCAGTAACAATGTATAGAAACAAGTACTAAGCTTAAACTGAGCTTTGCAAGCGCGACTGTTATTACGGTATTTGCTGAAAGTATTCACGCAAACAACATAAAATGTAATTAAATCATCAAAATAGTTCGATCGGATTAAACTAAAGGTTAAACGTTGCTTCCAAAATCGATTACGACAAAAGTTTATTTGTTTGTGACCTTTTGCAAGTTCAATACTTTCCCAAGCTTTAATCATAAAAGCTATAATAACCGTTACTTTTTAGAGAAAGATCCCCTTACCAAAGAATATTTTCAACAAAGAAGGTGTGTTGTATAGTGTTCTGAGCGCAAACGTTTAGTTGTCTTGAACAAGTGCGTACTTGTATTCCAACACACGGATGCATGTTTGATGACCCGCGCTCAAGTGCCTCGACCCGTCAGACGCGTCTATTCAGTCCACGCACGCAACATTCTTTCCTGTTCGTTGAGACGCTGGCTCATCAAGTATGCACATCACTCAAGAAGTGATTCGGAGTAATTGTTTACTCTCGTACAGAATGCGAAGAGCTTCCACAAAACAATATGCAAATTAAATTTACCTTCCCCCCCCCCTCCCCCCCCCCCCCTCAACCCCTCCCCCTTCTCATGCTCTCCTGTCTGACGATCCTTCGCCGAAGGATGAAAGAAATCAAAACCCTTAGAACGAGGGGAGGGGAGACTCCCTCTGCTCAAGACCTCTGTATCCCGGAAAGTGATAATTAAATTATTGTGTGAATTTGAACCGTTGGAAGAGATCTAGAATGTTTGTTAAGATGACCCTTAATCAGTAATCATTTACTTAATAGCATTTATAAGTTCTGTATTTAGTGATCAAAGAAATGTAGTTGTCTGAGATTAGTTTTCAACCTCAGGAATCAGGATTGTTCCAAGATACTTTTCTCTCTACAAATGACTCCTTTTTTAATGTTAAGGAATGGGGAACCTAAATATAAATTCCGTTCACTATTGTTTTAATTTTATGTGAAGTTGTATAAATAATGGTTTGGTCATTGTAGTGTTAGAAGAAATCAGAAATGTTTGTCCTGCAAATATGCTTTACGTCAAAGTACAGATTGTTTGAGGATCACAAAAAATCCTAAATTACTCTTCTCGTCACAAAAAGGGTGGGGTTTGGGATGTAAAAAAAAGCCATGGTCAGCTCCTAGCTTTTACTCTATAGGAAATAGTTTATAGGCTAGTTTAAAAAATGGACGTAACCAACATCTAAAAAGTGTTCCTCAATGTGTTTGACGCATGTAAATGAACCAAGTCATTAATCTTGTTCGCTCGAGTCTGTTACATTAAAATATTATGAGTATGAGAGAGGAAGTTAGGCAAGGGTGACTGGTTGATGATTAGAAACTACTTCATTCACTGATTTGACCGCCTGTATATTTCCATTATGTTAAAACATTGAGTCTTTCAACTGATTTTGTGGAGTTTCAGCTACAGTTCTAGAGCAGTACGAATTAACAAATATCAAGGCAATGTCAATAATAAGCCCAGAATACTATTGCTTTTTAATTTGGCTCTTAATTAATTTAGTTTATTAACAATTCTTGTAAATTGAGAAGCAAGTGTTTCTTTATTTTATATTCGTTTGAATTTTGAAGCTCTAGGCAAATGCAGAATTATTCACATTGCAGTTCGGTTGCATGCAAATGCAAAAGCACCTTTACAATCGAACACATCATTAGGATAAAAGAAAACCTCAATGTTTTTACTCGTACTCCCCGCAAAACCCTGTCAATGGACACACAATATTGTTGTGCACAGCGCGTGTGCCGTGTTATTATCTGGCATGTAGTGTTGACTAGTGTGTGATTACCTAGGAAAAACAGTGACATGTCACTTGGTCGCTTGTCAATGTACTTGGTTCACATGCGCTGGTTGAAATAAGCAGCCTGTGAAAATGTTGAATGGAAGGTCATACACCGAGGAAAATACGTCGAATATAACTATTTTTATTTTCTGATAACATCATTACAAACGGAGGACGAGAATGAGATGAGATGCGGCTAGATTTAGGTTGGTATTTGTCACATTACGTCACGTAACTATCACATGGCCTATGATTACACGAGGTAGCGATAGCAGTGGACTCACCTCAGAGCGTAGCATGTTTCAGGACTAGGGGCTTATGTGCGACATTGAACATTCTTGTACGCTACGTTCTAGATATCCACGCCGTGACGAGACACATAAAATATGACAACTCGTGGATAATATTTACAATGTTCTGAAATGAGGCCTTCAACGTCGCTCGTTTACATAAGTGACGTGACAGTGGTCGTACCGCAGCCATTTTGATAATTAAATGAATACATCAATTGCACAGTAGCCTACATTGTTAGTTACAATATTTTATTTTCAGTGGAGAAATGATCAGCAACATTTGACTCGTGCCCGTTTGATAGTGCAAATTAAAACAATGAAATATTGAAAATTAAAATACGGTATTTTTTGTCAGGCATATTTTTAGCAAATTATTTCTAATATTCCACACTTGAGTAATACTATATAAAAATAAAATGCATTGCCTTTGTTGACCCACATAAAGTTTTACCTTGTAAAAGTAAAGTTGTTATAAATGTGGACGACAAGATTTCCTTAATAGCGGTTATATTTGTTTGTGAGCACATCCATGGCTAGTGGCATGGCACCCACTTCGTACATCAAGTTTGTCTGCCACGCCTACCCTCAGTTGCCATCAACAGCCTATATAGTTGTTGGTAAGCTTCAGACCTTTGTCTTGTTGAATACAACGAGCTATTTCGGTGCCATGCTGGGCGCAACAGACATGATTATACGAACGCATGGGCCGGTATTCTCGCCTCAGATGTATTTAGCGGTTGTGTCTTTATTTCACTGCCAATATTCGCGTCATGTATTATTATAAACCACGCCTTGTTGTACATAAATATAGCATCCGAGATCCTACTCCTGCCAATGTTGATTGCCACTCAATGAGGCTTATTTCAGTAAGCACCTATAGCTGGACGTTCTCAGAAATGGCTTACATATTTGGAAGCCAGTGGTCAATACATATTCCCAAATACATATTGCAAAATTTCAAACACATTAAAGAAATAAATTTTCCATCGGGATATTTTTAATACGTGGTAACAAGTGCGATTGCCAAAGATAATTATGAATACTGTGAATGAGTATTAGTTAGTATTAACCTTTATCATCGACAATCCCACTTATAAAAATATATCATTCTTGTCTACCGTAGACTGTTGTGACATTGCAATAAAACCTTCTTCAACATGTTGGTATGTCTCATAGCACCAATGTTACATGCGAACAAAACATTTACCTCTGCCAAGCATTATCCCTACTACAGAACTTGTTTCATAAACAGATACTCGACGTCTCAATTTACTTTTTATTCCCGATCTCTTGATCGAAAATTGCTTTTAACGCTTCTATTAAATATCAAATTTGCTCTTAAGATCCATGCATGCCAGCATTCGAGAGTCTATTACGTTATATAGCTCCGGCTTCCTGAAGGCGTGAATTGATTTGAATGTCACTTGCAGCAGAGGTGTATAATAACAGCATTTCGTGCTCATACTTTCAGCCTAAAGTCGTATTCACGTCGGAGATCTAGACGTAACTTGCCTTCTGGGACCGACGATCTGACATCTCCATTTCACCGTACCACTTCGCCTTAAAGGAATACCCGCATCATAGCCTCACTGGGAATTATATCCACTTCACTATTACCACTAGAGTTGCAAATGGGTAAATTGGGTTTTCATAGTAATAACTGTACCGGAAAGTACACACATGTTGCATAGACCGAATATAATTCATCGTTTCATACTCGTGAAACTTTAGGCCTTTAACGCAGGTCTGTTCAAAAAGATATACAATGACAGACGACCATAATATTAATAAATTATTCTCACTCTGTCCAATGTTATTTAGGGCTGCATTAGAGCCAGAACGCAAACTGGCATAATATTTATTTAACAAATTGAGCATTAATAGTTTCGTATATTGCGTGTGTGGTACGGGAATTTAATAACAAACTACATTGACACAGCAAACGTTTTCAATAGTCAGTTATTTATTTAAATTAGTATTGAACTAACTGAATGTTATGTAAATGATATATGATACGATTGAAACAGCATAATAACTATATTATACTATAGAGAACTCATCTTAGTCAAGTGTTTGATAGTGACCTCCTTGTGTAAACGCTTATTTAGTGGACACGCGGGCACATTGGATAGTGTTAGACATAATAGTAAAACTGGTATCAAGAGTGCCTGAATGGAGAGCGGTATTTTGTATAAATATTTAAACTATTAAGTTATTTGTACTATCTCTTCTATTGTATATAATAAGCAGCCAAATTTTATCATTAGATCAAATTTTCTAAGCGACTTTAATTAAAATTAATAATTACCCAACACATCAAGCTTATCAGATAAGTCTAATATGTAACTATTACGCCACACTTAAGTTCTTCAATCTCAGACAACATGTTTGTTCTGTGGCACAACCATAGTTTCTGTTCTATGGATTTTAGGAAACGATTGATATCCTGCATTAATACCCGGCGCCGCCACCAATAGCACATACACATATTATTATGAGTCTGTTGAAGAGGAAATAAATGAAAACTTTGTTAATATGAACATTTGTTAGGATACATTTAAAAACATATCCGGTAATGTCATAGTAACGTTGCATTATGTACGTTAAGCTTGTAACCTTGTAATACCCACCTCATATTGGCGTGGTAGTTATGTATGCATGAATTATATGACGTCGTTTATTTTATTTATTACACATTTATTTGAAATAATTGTGCCAAGCTCGTGTATTTTAGTATCAAATTGAATATACTTTATAATTGGTTGGTAATCCACTAAGTGTTCATAAATTGTGTTATACGTTTTTATTGTTTAACGCTTGTTTCTAAGAACCGTTTAAATCTGTGTTGTAAGAAACTCTTGCGTAATCGGCTTGAAACATATTTTACCTCTTACTATATATTTAATAATCTCGTATACTTAACATTATAGGCCTATACGTTTGAATCGCAACATTACTAACTTGTGCATAGTGCGATTGTGTAAATAGAGTAAGCAATGAGAGACCGTAGATGGTCCTATAGTCACCCTGATAACACAGTCTTCGGCAGCGACTACGCTACTCAGATAAGCGTCTCATTCAAGATAACAACGTGAAGTTACCTGTGCGATGTTTTGTTTTACACAGAATAAGCTGCTATGCTTATAAGATTATCTGCTGCCACGCTTACGTTTGGTGTATAGAAATAAGACTAGGTAATTTACATTTGTATCTCTATCACAGAAACAAACTTTGTTTGAAACACATTCTTTTTGCATCTATTTTGTGTACTTCTTAGTCTTAAGGGTGAATTCCTTCAACTGCAGAAACTTGATTTAAGCAATGAGTAGTTTAATATACTAATAGTATAAAGTTATAGTAGGTATTTCAGAAGCTCGCAAATAATGTTTTAGAACGATAAGCATGTTATGCATTATCTTACTGTTAATCTTAGTGACTGAAATAGGTTTAAAGTTGATTTTTACATTACTTGAAATGTCTATTTCAAGTTTTTAATCTGTCAATATTTGAAAACCAAGTATGCAATAAATTATATCGTATCTCTTGGATGTCGGGATGGATTAATTATTTGTGTTCTTACGTATTCTCACCGCCTGACATCAATAGATACCGTTCATAACGTTGCTTTCTTAGATTCCCGTGGAGCTGCGGCCAGTCAATTCATTCCGGCAGTATACAACCATCCAGAGATAAGAGATAAGAAGCAGGTGTGTATTTATAGGCTTCGCGCTGGACAATTCAGGTCACGGTGGTAAATATACGAAAAGAAAGGTGCACCGTGTAGTAAGTAATAATGTATACGAGTCGTTGTGAGCTAGCACATGGGTGGGATGCCCAAGCACACAACGTGCTGCTGTACAGAGTGAAACTTTTAGTAGGCTGCTCTTGAGAATTCGCATAATTCAACCGTTTGCCACAAAATATACCGACTGAAAAATGAGCACATAAATGCTTGAAATTTAGAATTGGATTTAGTAGGTCCCTCTTGACCAAAAAGGTTCCGTAATTTTAACTATGTTCGGTAATTGCTCCTACTATGAAAAATGTTTGAATGTTAATTGTTGTCACCAGTGTTTGAGGGATGTACTTCAATTACACGTTAAATACACCCCTCGCATCCCAACCACAAAGCTCACGAAGCAGGGATAATTGCCCAGTGAGACACGAAGCAAACGAAGTAGCAATTATCAGCTTGTTTTATTTGGGTCATGATTCAATGGATAAACTGCTTTGTACTGTGAGATAAACTGATAATGTGTTTGCAGCGTGGTGGGTCTTGCGCGGGAGTGAAGCAGGGGTAGTCGGGGGGTGTGTCCTGTAAGAACTTCATATAGCTGTTGGTAAATTGATTACGAAAGAAAAGTGTCGTGTAAAAAAAGTGATTGATGAAGAAGAAAGTGGATTATTAAGATGGTTTGGTTGGACGCGCACTAAAAAGTGCTGTCGGAAAGATTGGCAAGAAAAGTCTTGAGTGCTGCAACCAAAGGAATGTCTCTTGCAAGTAGACATCCGATATTGCATTTCAATGTGCGTACGATCTAGCTAATATTTTAAATGTACGTACTTATTCAAGGATATTGATCACCTTGTATGTATGATGATTGATAATAAAGTTCTGAAGTTTGCTTCGCTTTTACTTAAATTGAGTCGTAACTAGATAAGTATTGTACGTGTAAACCAATAGATAAAAGAAGGGATGTATTTAATTATTTAACAATTACATACAATATATATTATTTTGGCATGAAGATTTTGGACTTGTCTCTTGTTTTAGCTAATCGACGTTAATCGAGACGATAAGTGAGTAATACATGAAAATGAATTAGTTTACATGACATATTCTAGCCTATGGTTTATCAAGCCAACACAATTGACCACGACCACTCGGCCCGCTATGGCACCTCAGCAAACCGGTATCGTTGGAGCCATCATACAGACGGGCACTTAATACAAATTGTATATTACATCCTACAGAAGATGGGTTCTGAGACTTAGTGGGTCAAGTGCACATTTGTCTATCTATTGTTATTACTTTAGTCTTAGTCATAGTTTTATCTCAAGATGGTATAAATATGTATTATGACAAACCGTTCCTTTTTATGTTTCGATTGTGAACTGTAAGACCAGAGATAAAGGTAAGACTAAGACTTCCTCTAAAGCGGATCTATCGAGGAAACGAAACAGACCCCAACTAATCACTGGAGCTTTGCGGTTTCCTCGGCGTGGCAGCCCCTCAGCTTCCATTATTATCTTCAGCGAAACAACAACAGTGATGGGTCTATCCATGAGAACCTAACCAGATCGCCTAGAACGGTAGGTGATTCTCATTATGAGCAAGTTTATGAGAATGAGTAAAGAACCCCCTCCCCCCCCCCCAGCCATTCTTCCACAATCTCGCAAGTGATTCCTCGCTCTATAACGTAATTTCCTTCCCTGTAAACAGCATTAGCGGCAGTGGATGTGCGCAAGCGCAGAAAGCAATAACCACAATCTCGTTTCATGTATTTAAACCCAAAGTGGGTATAGAATCACAGTGGTAACGGGTAACCAAGGACTGTGATTGCATTAGCCCGCAATGCGTACGGCATTTAGAATGCTTTACTCTTATGAGTAGCGATGTTGTGGGCTTGGAAATTGCCTCACAACGTTCCGTCTGGTTATTATTTACAAGAGAGAGCTTCTTATTTAGAATTATTTTGTCCACCCTAACGATCGCAATAACGTGATTACTATTCAACAGTCACATGAGCATGTTTTTAAGTGGACATAAACCGTACCCACAAGTATATTTACTGACGCGTTACATTATTCGTTATCTGAATCATGACATAAAACAACATGTAAAATAAAATACTGCTCATAGAAAATAATTTACTAATGAACGGTTGTATGTACGTATTTAGTTCTTGCTTTTTTATTAGAGTAATTGTTTGACTAGTATTCACTACATGTAAATATAATAATTGGTTTTAATTAAAATCTGTACATAATTGTAATAATCTAATTAAATACAAACATTTCGCTCTAATTACAAATTAATGATTATCAAATAAATGACATTAAAACTCAAGACTGATGTTAATACGAAATCCTGTATTATATTGCAATAAGTAATTGCCTGAGTGACACGTAAATGCAAAAGTACAGGTAATATAAACCATTGCGATATTTCCCTCCAGATATCCAATCGATTCAGAGTTGAGTAACATGGCAAAACGGAAACGTGGCGGTTAAAGCGTTGCCCACGTTAAAGTTCGGACTCATTTCAGACGTTGTAAGTTGTAACACCCTTCAAGCGGAAACAATACACATGTTTTGTTTTCTTTTTAACGATAAACAGGAAAGTCTGCTCTTAATTCTAACTCAAATTGCCACGTTTTCTAAATTAAGGACGTATACTTGAACGGAGACCATTACTGCTATAATATTGTTTCCAAGCTACCAACCCACGGCCATTCTAGTTGAGAATTCCAAGCCACTTCCACAGTAAATGGACACGACTTTTCCATTTCTAACCTTACTAATGTTTCAAAAGTTTGATCATGATGGCTTTATGATAGCGCGCACGTGGCCTCAGCTGAGTGGCGATTCATTATGAATCAACTTATGTTTTCTTTAGCAGAACAACTTCTCATACGTCCAAAGTGCATAAGCAGCACTTCTCAATCTCACAGCACTTCTTTCTCATGTCTAAGTAGACATATTCTTATCTTCTTTCCTCCGCACATATTTACCACTGATTTCGAGATCAAACAGTGCAATTTACTACCAAGAAGACATCTATTTATTTATAATCTATTTTATTTATCCCGTTTTGTAACTTTATTGTCTGTACCAGCCGCCATTCAACTTTATGATGTATGCATAATCTTGAGCCAAACCTGACGATAACCAAAATTTTCAATATAAACTAAAACAAACTGTCATTGCCAGCAGTCCACGCATTGCTAGTTCTGACGTCATCGTGTCATTGCCAGCAGTCCACGCATTGCTAGTTCTGACGTCATCGTGTCATTGCCAGCAGTCCACGCATTGCTAGTTCTGACGTCATCGTGTCATTGCCATCAGTCCACGCATTGCTAGTTCTGACGTCATCGTGTCATTGCCAGCAGTCCACGCATTGCTAGTTCTGACGTCATCGTGTCATTGCCAGCAGTCCACGCATTGCTAGTTCTGACGTCATCGTGTCATTGCCAGCAGTCCACGCATTGCTAGTTCTGACGTCATCGTGTCATTGCCATCAGTCCACGCATTGCTAGTTCTGACGTCATCGTGTCATTGCCAGCAGTCCACGCATTGCTAGTTCTGACGTCATCGTGTCACTGCCAGCAGTCCACGCATTGCTAGTTCTGACGACATCGCGTCATTGTCATCACCACAAACGTTACTTATTAGTTATTATATGTTCTTCGAGATTAGTTCCTTACAGTTAAACTTCTAGAATATATAAATATAATATAATTCCAATATTATCTGAAGCAAAAGAAGATATAATTAGACAAAATATTATTCTACATCTCTTTTGATAAAGAAGCCACTTACATGGCAATCAAAATGTAATTCAACGTTGTTCTTAGGGTTGCATCACATTCATAGCTCCCAATAATATACATGACATTTCAATCGAAAATGTCCCTGCAGAGCGCGCGTAACATTCATTACCTATACAAGAATAATAAATTATAACAATATTTTCGAAAAACTAATGAACATCAAAACCAGTGTCTGACGTTTCATGCAAATATTGGCCATTGTTGTTATTGTTATTGTTATAGGCAGACTAGACGGCTTTAGTTCACGTTACGTCTATGAGTGACAGCGTGGTATGATTGGTTGATTGCTGTCTCAGTGTCAGACCCTGATTCCCCGCCGAAAACATGTTTCAAACTTTCAGCTCACTTTAATAAATTGGAATCTTGTCTACATCTCATCAAAATTAATAATTTTCCATTTAAATAGGTAACCTAAGCAGCTAGAATAATTGGAATGATCACGCAATGTCCATAATCATAATGTTTAATGGAATATGTCAAATGATGGCTATAACAACATAATGTCATATAACATGTCAAACACACGATTCCATTTTGTTGGTAAATTAACTTTTAGTGTCTGTTTGACGTCTGCTATGGCGAACTGTACACAATATCTATTACTCTGCCATACGAACTGTGAATAGCTCCGATTACACATCCCTTCGTGTTACCTTGGAAAATACCTGAAAACGGGCAAGTCTCGAGTAAAGTTTAATATACACGTGTTTACACACAATTATATAAAAAAACACTCAAAACAATCTCAAATTTTTGAGTGCACTTCAATTATGTAAAACTTGAATGTGTTAGTTTGTAAGAGGTATTGCGATTGTGAATCTTCTTCATAATTTATAATTGTAATTATATGTATTATTACAATATAATATTATCAATAAATATTTGTCCCTGTACCAACTATAGAGTCGGGTAGCGGGGTGGGAGGTTCGCACCATCACTTGGGCCTCGGGTCTACCTAAGCCGGCTTATATTATATTATATAATAGTATATTATAATTAAAATAATAATTGTTGAACAGACTAAACAACGCTTCTGTTAATCTCTAACTGAGGCTCAATTGTGCATCGCATTAGCAACTTGTATTGCAAGAAGATCACGGTGGGTTATTACTCAATTCCATTCTGACATGAAGCTGGTATTGCTTATGTAAGTTATCTTATTCATATAGTTATCTGTCACGTCGTCATGCTAGCCTACTTTACCCATCATAAACCTGTCAACGTGTTTAATAAGAAATAAAAACAAATATCCTATTAACAGTGTTAACTATTTAACTCTTTGTGTATGTAAAATGTGTGCATACTTTATTCTCTCTGGCAACTCTTTTAAACTACATTCAATTACAATTAATTTCGTCGATGCGTTTGACAGCAATTATTGCGCTAACAGTTTAGAATTATTACAACATTGAGGTAATCAAATTAAAATACACTTTGGCTTTTTATGCAGTTACAAACACAAAACGTGAAGCTTCTACACATGGAATAACCTATGGTCCAGCTATTCTCACATAACATTCAAGTTGGCATTGACCATCGTTACACCCCTCTTTTTCTAGTTAACTATGCGTTTTCAAAATATATCTATAGGGCTGTATTACTTACACTTACTCTACTGGAAATGGGATATATTGCTCAAAAGGGTATTGGCTCATGATAGTGTGACTGAGTCCAATCTGACAATGCCACAGCCAGTCCTTCTTGTACTGATGATCTGAGCCTTGTTATCGCATATCTCCTGATGCCTAACATCTTACATAATATGTTTACTGACTCCGCCCGCTCCCACACCCAACGCTATTAGAGAGGGAAGAATCGCTGTTTGCATTTATCAACCCTAATATAAATGGTAGAATGAATTGGACAAATGGTGAGTATCTATTTACTTTCTTGTTTACTTTGAATGTTTGTCTTAGTTATGTGAAATACCAAAAGCACAAATAAATAATAAAGGTCTTCAAAATGTATTTACATATACATCACGTTTATTAACCTCAACCTCACGTTTCTTCGTATTCTAATTGATATGAACATCTGATTCTATAAACAAGTAAAGAGGTATAATGTGAATCTTTCTGCACCGCTAGGTCACAAAAAGTCCGTAACCATCTGAATGCTTGTATTATTAAATTGTAATAACTATATACACAAAACAACCTTCTCCCTCATGTTATCCCCAAGTCTTGCCTTGTTTTGTACTTACTAAACTATAATTAAAACTATTACTAGCGAAACTGTGAATATTTGACCGTCAAAGCAAAGAAATCGTGATTACATTAAAATGCATTTAAGGTGGGTTAAATCCTTTTCTGAAATAGTCCCTCGCATACAAAAACCTCTAACTACTGCAGGCCTCAGTTTTCCCTCATTTGCATCTGTGCGTTCATTGTCTTTGTGTACCCGTAAGTATGTGTTTACAGGACCGAGTGCACTTACATTCGCTACCGAGGTTAGAGGTTTAAAGGTTCCTGAACTCCCACATCCCGCGTCGCATGGTAATGGGCAAATGCTCCACTGTCGGGATATTTATGTTTCAGGTAACACAGACCCAGCAGTAGCAGATATGGAGATTCATAAAGCTTTTTCAAGGACATCGTACGAGTAGATAACTCAGTTCTACAAGAAAAGCGTTAGTACGAATACAAGTGCTCTCCACACATTTATTTAATATGAGAAAACTGTTTTGATTCCCGCTAGGTACTAATAACTTGTCATGAATAACTAATTTTTACTTTTCCCTCTTATCGCAGTTCAAATTCGTGAATCTAGATCTTAGATTAGCTACTGTTCGTTACTGCTGATCAATCCAACTATCCTACTTACGGCTACTAGTAGTGCGTCTGCCAGGCCTTATCTAATTGTGTTCCGGAGAAGAGGTGCTGTCTAACCTCTACAGCTATATCTTCGCGTTTAGTGTTCGAGAGGGGTGTCTCGCCCCCCTCCCCCTTCTGTGCCCGCCACTGGCATTCGAGTACACATGAATGATAATGTACAATATTTAGGCCTGTAGTCTTTAATATACTTGTAGTGAGTAATGACGTATAAGCGAGTGGCAGTGTGCACTGAATACAGTGGGTATAAAACACGTTATAGTCACTCATGTTGAGCACACGAGTGCTCTCTGGCGGCAGCTTCGCGCATCACTTTGTCGCGTTCACACGTGGTGGGGGTAAAGGTGATTGTTTTCAATTACCATCACAGCCAGAGGAAAGGGTTCACGATGCGGATAAAGTGGTCGGGACTCAGTCTTTTGGGAAACCACTCCATTAACCCAAACACTCTGTCTACCCTGCTGTTTAGTTATTTAAAACAATGAGAGGACGAGCGATCGCTTGTTGATAATTAATTAACATTTGTGTGGTAATTAGAATAGTGGACGTTGGTGAACGTTTATTTAGTTTCAATTAACTCTATAATTCTTGTGGCTTTAAACAACGAAATACATATTTTTGACGCTATGCATTGATAATGATTGCATTCCTACAGTAGAGAATAGTCCCATCTTCTCCCACCACCCACCAAGCCCAGACTGACCACCCACATGCCAAGCAGTGTGTCCAACTGCAGCAGCTAAGAGAAGTGATACTACCAACTGCTCGGCATAAAATGATCGCCATATTATATTACTTTCATCTCTCCCATACAAACAGTTTCGTTTTTCATTTCCGTTGCCTTCTCCATCGTTTCTCTACAGTCGTTATTTGTTTTTATCAAACGATAGCGTTTAAAATTGAAATATTCCAGCCGTTCGTAGTGACGTGGATGTGAACATTATATACTGGGCCGGAAGTTGTTTCAATTCGACCGGAAGTCAACATTTAACGCGGATTCGAGCAACGGGTACGACAGGTTGAACCAATGTACCAATTTTATTGAAAACACTTCAATAGAACAGTCGAATATAAATCAGAGAGTTTGGGCGGTTTTCAAACGTGTACACTAATATCAATATCAGAAGGTGTTTACGTTGTTAAACATATTTAAGTAGATCCTTCGTTTCAGTTTCTTGAATGATAAGTATTTATAATATTGATGTATTTTTATGTATACTTGTGATAATATTTTAAAGTATATGCTGTACATCGAAACTGATGTCTTGACGTCTCCATTTCCAATTGTTATGTACTAAAGCTATAATAACTTCATTTTAACAAAATTCATAACGTTTAACTGATCAATCATTTGGCCATTGTGTTTGTAGTACTGAATTAAGCTATAACGAGGCTGGGATAGAAATGGTTGGTTGACCTAACTGTGGCGCATTTACTGTAGCCCAGCTTACATTTATAATTCAATAGTTCGTCACAACTGTCAATCATTGATGTCTTATTAACATCGCCAACTCTGGCGCTGTCGGGTCAGACGCCGGGATTGCGGGGTGAGAAGCTCATTCGTGCTGGACAAGAAGGGTTATAATAGCACAACTCTACGCATGCAGGGTAATGATGATAAAGTAGCCTGATCCTCTTTGTAGCATTATTCTATCAGCCTGTGTAAATGAAATAACAGATTCTGATACAAGTACTCGTGCAACAACTCATGCCGGCAATATATTATGTAGCGTTATCTTCTAACCCTATCTTACAACACGGAAACCGTATGGTTACGCTTAAAAACGGAGCAAATAACTTTAACGCGGAAGACTAATGAGATAATCTACTATACAGCTTTTTAGTAGGATCCCTCGAGTTCAAGCGCTTCTTAGATCATTTTTTACCCAACTCTTTGAAACATAAATTAATAACAAACATTTTGGGGGTGCCAATGTAAATCTGCTGAAACGAGACCCTTTATTGTTTAAGTGCAAAGGGGTGGAAATTATTTTCCCTGAAGTTCATTGAAAAAGTCAGGCAACTAAAGACAAGTGTCGTCGCGGTATGTATGGCTGAATGGGATTTGAGTTAGTGGAAAACACTCGAGATTAATGACTCTGTGATTGTTTGCGCCGGGAGTACTAGCTGGCACTGGGACTCGGATATATTACTGAATCCATACAAAAGCCTGTATCTAAAAGAGGCGTTTTGTGCGAAGCAGACAAGGATCTCTATGCAAACCTGCTTGTGAAAGCTGGAGTGAAAACCATAAAAAACTCTCATTGAAGTTGCTTTGCTCACAAAAAGGCAACATCCTGCGCGGCAGCTTCTCGACAAATTTATGAACGGAGTTCTACTCGTTTACGCAAATAACATCCACCGTACGTAAAACTAGGGTGGTAACTTGTTTCATTTGCATATGTTATATGTGTAGCGACAGGGTAGGTGTTATTCTAGCAGCCAGGCGATTGGGGAGGCGATTCCGAAACGGGTGTTCAAACTTCCAATAGAGAAATACTGCGAAACACTTAGTTGCATGTGTGGTCTGTACTTTAAATACACCTACAATAAGTCATATTATGAAAAGCCAAAATTATTACCCAATCCAAAATTAACACAAAACACCATCTGAATGAAGCCTACTGGAATACATTTAAATTATATTTATTTTGTAATCAACATTTCAGTTTTGTATCGCCAGCTGTTATGCCTTGAACTGTGTGGACTAGATGACGTAGCAGCGAACCTCTGATGTCAAGCAAGCATACCTAGGTAAGGACAAGAAGTGTCGTTTGCTCCTGGGTTTACAGTGTGAGTTGTAAGAGAGGATAACAGAGTACTTAGAAAATACCGTGTTATAAATAATGAGTTCATATACACGCCAATGCAAAATTACTGAACACATTGCCTATTATATTTATCTATGTTAGGTTTTAACTTAGATTTTTATATTTAATCTATATGATATTTAATTTGTATTGATTCATTTCTGAAGTCTATGTTTTACTGTAACACACTGTATGTAGTTTATCAATTATTTTAGCGGAAGCTAAATAACACCCCTACTACTACTAAACAGTAACTACCTTTACATCGCACATGTATAGTGATACAGGCTTGGTAGAGCTACGCCCACAATTAAGATCGCAAACAAGTGTCAGTGTTAAATACTTAGCCGGAGGTTTATCGTCAACACACTGGTAACTGGGCTGTGCGCTATACCTAGAATAGTGTACGGATTGTGCTACTCGGCATTCACTTCTCATTCGGCATTGCTTGGGGTACCCAAAACTGTTTCTTCTCTCGTCATAACAGAATATACAGGATTTTATCTCCTTAGAACAGTTGCGTGTTCAGTTCAAAAATATAATGAATGATAGAATGTTAGCGCTGCCCTAGTACTTAGCAGTGCAAAGTATTAAATAATGCAATTATTTATAAAAAATCATAGAATAAATATGGGATATTAATCAAATCAAATCAAACCAAATGAGTATGTCAATGTAGCATACACAAAATGTAATATCGTTTTTTCATTGATGTGATAAACAACTTTTAATACCATTCTGTCATTATACTGTTGTGTAAACATTTTTACGTTTGGTAAACATCCTAGATGTATATAACTCTATATCTTAGAGTAGACAAAACGACAGAGGCTGACCTGGCCTGGCATCCCTCCCATTTAGTAGCTTCTATATCTTGAGGTAACAATGTCTGACTGACTGTTATTTGTTGGCTCTGGCTGAGGAATAATAACATTGAGAGCTGATTGTCCCCTCTGCCCTTCTATTCTGTAATACATTCTTCCAACACTCGTGCACGTAGTAAAACACATTCATTAATACTCATTATTTCAGAGTCACTAAAACAGCATCTCATGCCTCCCACTCATAATGAACCCGTGCTGAGTATACGAGCTACTGTAGTAAAATTATTTCTACTTCACCGATGACAACACTAACAAATACACGGGTTTCCCTTTTCACATAGCTTGAATGTTCGTATGTATCCAATAGCACACGCACATACTCCTAATGAAACCCAGTAGTGACTGCAATGTGCAGTGTGCAGTGTGCAGTGTGCAGTGTGCAGTGTGCACTGCTGAGCGTGTTCCACACGGTGCATCAAGGCAATACAAAGACAGCCACGCCTTGGGTCTATTGGATGCAATGAGCTTTTTACACACCCAATTTAATCCGAGTCCACATTTACCTACATTTACTCTGTTTTCAGTCCCGCAGCAGTGTGTGTATTATGCACTTGAAACAAACCACTTAATTGCGCTTATCAAGTCTACGTTCTTTTTAGAACACAGTTGTGCAGAATCTCCCAAATACTATCACCACACATAACTAGTTACTGTTACAGTTTTTATTTCTGTCGTTAACGTTTCTCGATTAGACTATCTTTACTAAACCTACCAACTGCTTACTCTCGCTTTGCTTTAACAAATCTCATCTTCATCACCAGCATTATAAATATTATACACCCAGTTGCCGTACGATTTGAGCTTGAATCATTCTTCCTTGTTGGCAAAAGTTTACAGAAAACTCACCTTTACATAATTTGCAAATCATAAATTTTTCAGTATATATTTACTTTTTAGTTTTTATAGACACAAGGTTCACTTTTCTTGTGCAACGAAAATGAAACACAGTTTACTGTGGCCGGGTCCGTGTTGACGGTTGAGAAGAACATAGCAAAATAAATAAAGCCTTGAACTAAAAACATACAAAACCTCTAATATCATTCATTTGTAGCTATGAATGAGTTGTCCAATAGTGAGAACAATAATGAAATGGTGTTTTGTCAGATAAAAACGCAGAAACCCCGTTAAAGATCCAATAATCGCTGCATATTTATTGGATCCTAACACGGTACTTTTGTATTGAAACATGTGTTATTATTTGTCAGGTAGCCTACATAGTACACGGAGCGATTATTCAACGTTTTGAAGTCACCATTCAACTCGTATATATAAAAAGGCGATGTGCGATAAATTGTGGATGATTTCAGTCTAATAAGATATACAAATATTAACCATACAAATATTTTACAAAATAAATTTGACTATCTTGGAATATATAACACAATTTCAGTTATTAAATGAACTGATGCACACAACACATGCACGGTTTGTGTACTAGTTTGCAAGGTACAGATTTTACAATACAAATTGCATAAACTATGTATAATGTACGACAGTATTACTTGCACTTCATATTTCAATTAACTTCTCGTTCTGAGGCTGTACTACGGAAAATTAAATAACCGATTATAAACAAATGAAATAGGATGCGAATTGATGAAGTCAATTACAATGTTTTAAAGGAAACACAATTAAGTTATATCGAGTGAGTAACCAAAACATTTCGAGAACTCAGATCACATAATCCTTCAGATTACACTAACTATAATTTTAGGCTTGGATGATAAAAATAGAATTATATTAAAAGTGTGGTAACTAAGTTAAGACATTGTATCATTATTATGTCGAAGTAAAAATAATCTCACAACTAAGGAAACAAGTAAGACATGTGTTATAAACACATCGATCTCTCATAAATGCAGCCTTCTCAAAACTGTTCCCAGAGTGCTCGTCAATAAATTGGACTGTATTAACGAGTTCCTGGTGTCAAACGCCGCACGCAAAATACTCGTTTGCTGTTATCAATTCAACAAACTCCACGATTTATTACAAACATTTCAACTGAAAGTAAAATATTGATACAAGGCGTAAATGCGGTAAAAGATGATAATAGTATCTCACTAGAAAGAAAGAAAGAAAATGAGAGTTTACCTAATCATGTAAATCACTTGGATGATTAACTTTCAATTAAATGATCACGAAACCACATTTTTCTTTATGAAGTCCATAACAAGAATTTGGTTATGAAGAGTGTTTCAATTTATTATGTCTAGTCAGGCAGATGGCTGATATAACGCGGGTCTTAGTTTTCCTTGAAATACAAGACACGGCATCCACGTTACTATAATATGTTGTAATAACTACGATTGAACAAAACCAGGCATGGAGTTCCGACAGACGAACAAATCCTCACGTCAGAAACCTCAACTCAATCTACTCAACCTCAGAGATCTCGGTTAATGGATTTTGTGATAAAACTTTTATTTTGAAACACCCACCCGATCCTATATATTTTGTGTTTTTAAAACTGTGTGTACGCTACTGATTACGGGCTTACTATACCATCTGATTGCTTTAAGGTAGTTAGCTAGAAATGCATGTACTGATATTTTACTCGACATCCAGTATAAATCAGGCTTATAACACTATGATATACGTTCGTTGTTGTTTCCTGTATTATTGATATAAAGCCTATAAGTCCGCTGTAAATGGCTCAACTGAACTGGAAGTTTGGCTTTCATGGAATAGAACTTGTTGGCACAGTCAACTAGAGTGTTCTCAATGGCAGATAATTTCACGTCTCAAACTCCTTCAACATCTAACTTTCAAAACAAGTCTCTTTCTGAGCAACACAATAAAAAAGAAGCCACGAGAATCAGTGGGCTTGAATTCATCCGAATATAATAGGAAACTTGAAGATGCTTTGCCTCGGCAAGGGTAAACTTAAGGGGAAGTTTTGGGTTCATTCAAATCTCAGTTAAACTAAGAAGGAAATGGCTGCCGCGGCTGGAACAAGATGGTGTGTGCTCCGCTCCGCTCTGCTCGTTGTAGTTAGTTATTTCGTGTGGTTCTGTGATGCGGCGGTCCCACCATCTTTGCCGTTGGTACCACTCAACGAGAAACCGAAATGCTAACGAATTATAGGTCTACATGTGGCGAGTACTATTATATAAAAAAAAGCAATAACAATTATCTAACCGGTTTTAAAATTCTTGTATATTGCAGTCCCAGCAAGTGATGAGAATAGTAGCGAGTTAATATCAAATAATAATCACATTGGGCTTAAAAACCGTGATTTATGTGAAAGAGTGGCCAATCTATAAATCATGCCTCACGCCCGAAAGATACATCGACGTGGTACAACAACCACGCATCGTTACAAACGAGCTTAAAAAACAAAACAAAAAACTGTCGAATGGCGAAGTAGGATGCGATACACTCTTATGTTAAAAATGTTCTTCTGTCAACACATATTATTTCATTACGTGATCATAAATCCTATAAACATAATGTCCTTCATAACAATGAAAAACTTAAGTCATATTTGAAATATTTTGTCAAGAATCTTCACGAGAAAAACCTAAACTGTTGAATATTTATTATTTATTTCAAATCGTTTTGGTTTTATATTTCAAAGTAGGCACAACATTGCATAAGAATGCGTTCCTAAGTGTATGTTTGTGTCCTTTTGAATTACTTATTGCAGAAAAATAAAACAATATACTGTGTCTTAAAATTATCAAGTTAATGATTCCGCTTATTTGATTATTTCTCAGCTAGATGCAAGTTTGTATGCGATTGTTGGTTGCTACGTAGATCACGAAGACGAAACACGCAAAGGGTGGAAAGGGACGTGGACTACACAGCTGAATAGTTTTACTTTTATTTATTCAACGTGTACTCCAACTTCAACACTTGGGCTTTGCAGTGATAAATTCAATCAAACTATATTGAATCACTCGCCGAACATGAACGCGTGTAAGTATGAGTAGAATATATAGGGGAGAAGAATGTTGTACAGCAACGCGTTGTGCTATGGCTGCTAATTGTCCGCTATGACCGGATCACTGTTCGCAGGTGCCGAACATGAACGCGTGTAAGTATGAGTAGAATATAGAGGGGAGAAGAATGTTGTACAGCAACGCGTTGTGCTATGGCTGCTAATTGTCCGCTATGACCGGATCACTGTTCGCAGGTGCCGAACATGAACGCGTGTAAGTATGAGTAGAATATAGAGGGGAGAAGAATGTTGTACAACAACGCGTTGTGCTATGGCTGCTAATTGTCCGCTATGACCGGATCACTGTTCGCAGGTGCCGAACATGAACGCGTGTAAGTATGAGTAGAATATAGAGGGGAGAAGAATGTTGTACAACAACGCGTTGTGCTATGGCTGCTAATTGTCCGCTATGACCGGATCACTGTTCGCAGGTGCCGAACGGTTCCTAGACAATAAATAATAACAGTATTGATTTTAGAGACATAAATTGAGAGAAACGGTGTTGAAACAACATTGGCGACGAATGGGCACCCGTCCTGCGTGCATATTATTCAATCGAGTTTGCCATCATGCGATACCCGCACAGATAACGCAGCTGTTTTATTAGCTTCGATAAATCGACTTTACGAGTTCGACCTGCCTGCAATGGCATTACCACCAATCAGCGGACTGTATTGCCTGGGGACTTCTGATTGCGATGCCGGCATGTCCTGCCTTGTAATGTCAACCTGAGACGCGCTCTGTCCACCAGCAAACACCAACTTTCAAAACTAACTTTCTTGTTGTTATTGTCGTTGTTTCCAATACACGTTATAGCGATTTAACCAACTAACTCGCTCGGACAGCGAAGCGTGTTTATTTGCTTCAGGTTGTGTTAACAGATTCAGATACCTCGATAATCTACAAACTATAGACAAACCTCAAAGTTAAGTTACGCTATTTCGCTTCTAACAACATAATTTCAATATCTTTTTGAAACGTTACTATAGAGAAAAACATCTCGATTGCCAACTCACTACAACGAATGTCTTGAATCATATTTATTAATAAAGAACATCTAGAAGTGATTTATGACTTGTAAGTTGTGATGAGATACGGTAGATGAGTGATCAATACTGTTACAACAAGCCATGTACTGCTAAGCAATACTGTTACATCAAGCCATGTACTGCTAAGCAATACTGTTACAACAAGCCATGTAATGCTAAGTAATACTGTTACAACAAGCCATGTAATACTAAGCAATTCTGTTACAACAAGCCTTGTACTGCTAAGCAATTCTGTTACAACAAGCCTTGTACTGCTAAGCAATACTGTTACAACAAGCCATGTACTGCTCAGTACTTACCCACTTGTTCCTGATTCCATATGGCTCGAATTTGCACGCTATCCACGTCTCAAACCATGGCTAGAGACTTTAAGCCCTTACTGTTAATCGCTTTGAACCTGAATTCAAGTATAGTCATTTTAAGAATAGAACACTCGGACAACTCATTGCTTAAATTCTTATGTTTGCGGTGTCCGCCTTATGATACACATCTGCGTACCTGTCTATCTAAATGAAGAATACTGTTGTTTGATACGGAAGAAAATTCAGAAAGATTGTTGATAACTCACGACTGAGGTATCGTTATAAAACGTCCAATGAAATCCTTGGCAAGCTACAAACACTGCGTCATTTGTTGAAGCAGTGTCAACGCACGATTTGTCTTGTTAGTGTTAACAGTCACGTTACTGTTTTTATGGTTCGTATCATTGCTGTTCCCAACCCATGTTACGTCACTTGATGTGACAATAAAGCAACACCCAATCAGGGCGCATCCTAGGGAATTCGTTGACAGACTTTGAAAACTTGATAAAACTTCAATGTTATATGTGTTAAACTAGGTATGTGTGCGTTATATTTACATGTTTTATTCGGAATTGAAGTGTATTGTACTAACGGCACAGACTCTATTTCCTTTTATTGCGTGGGTAAGGCAAAGGCGAATATGTTTGTAACCATCAAGATTATTGTACGTAATGAAAGGGACAAAGTACGTTTTTTGAGAGATGTATTTTAAAAACCGATCATTATGTAAATCAAGAGCTTGGTACGGATATCTTGTAGGCAATAAGGTAGACTGTAATAGCATATAGAGGACAAATTGAAAACTTTACCCATCTATGTGCGTTACGTTCATTTCAAAGTGGCAATCAGTGCTCGAGTTCGCTAAACCAATTTCAATTCCGTAAAATCAATATTTGATTTTTAATGTCATGCATTGCTTTACGGTCAAGGCAATGAAACCTCTGTGGAAAATGTCCTTTTATTTAGCCAGTACAAGCGTTGGTTATTTAATCTATTTTAACTCCAGCAACTCACGCTAACCAGCACTACGGGTCTATAAGGCACTACACCTCTTTGTTACAAAGCTACTTTATCAAAATTACGATATAAGCATATCCTCACACCTTGATCAGCAACTGTGATAAGTAATATTATTACTTACGGTGAAATCTAAGCGAACACATCAGCATATAAAATGACTGCCTAGTTTCCTACCTCTAATAGAATAATCTTAATCAATAACCTAGGCACATGCAGAGATGAAGACTGAATGTAGAAACACTCAAATACCTGTAAGTTGTATGTGATAATATAGTACTTGAATACACAAACCACAGCAAAAGTACACAGTAAACATTCCCTTGTACCGAATATGTAAGAAAGGTTCACGCTAGAAATCCCAGCTCAGCCATGAGTGAGGATGTAAGGATGATATGATTGCCCAGAACGAGACTGTGAATATACTAGCAAGCAATGCAATGCGAGTCACACATGACAACACGTATTGTTGATAAGCAGGCCAGCTGACCAGGGGCGGACTGAGATAAAAAGGCCCGGGATGCTGGGTTTCGGGGGGGCTCGCACGTGGTGGTATGGCGCAGCTGGGGTCTAGGGCGAAGCCCCAGCCGCCGGAGGCGAATACACCCAAGGCGCAAAACATTTTTTGGGGTTGCATTGACTTTTATGGCCTAAAATGTGATTTTAGGGCGCGACTAACAGAGGCCACCCTACCAGTAGCAAAATAATTTCAATTATACTCAATTAATTACATCAGAGGTTCTCAAAGTCAAGTGAATCACGGACCCCCACCTAAAAACCTACAGTCTTCGAGGACCCCCAACCTCCAAAAAACGCATTATGCTAATTATTCTTAGTTTTGCCCATATCGTTATGCTAGCTCCTCTCCTACGTTATAAGGTTTTCCCGACTTAGCAATCATCAGAGAAACAGCATATGATGCAATGGTTGCTTTTTCATTTGTAGAGCCTGTTGCAATTTTTTCAATTTTATTTTTTGACTTTTTCATTTCATTGCTTTTTATTTAAATTTTTTTTATTGACTTACCAGAAAACTGGGAGTTTTTGTTCTATAATTCACAACACACACTACTGTAATTGTGCTTTTCATATAATTAAAATAGAAAACGGGGGTCAAGGGGCCTTCGTTTTGAGTTATTTCGAACTATATTCTACGCTATTCCCCTATCTTCCCTATTGTACGATTGAAAAACCTATACGCGTTGACCTAAAATACGGTGCAGTAGATTAACATGAAATTAAACATGTTTAAGTTATGTATCACACTGTAGATAATTAAACAATTATTAAAACAGGCACTAAAAAGACGATGTTATTAAACTCGTTTTAAAGATATTCGTGACTAAACACACAAATAACATTGCGAAACAACCACGGCAACACGTCGTGACGTCACGGCGGGGCTGACCAATGAATATATAATGATATTTGGCTATAATTCACAACATACACTACTGTAATTGTGCTTTTCATTTAATTTAAATAGAAAACGGGGGTCACGGGTCTTCGTTTTGAGTTATTTCGACCTATATTATTACATTGAATATTTACAATAAATATTACAATTAATTCAATCAATTTGAAAATAATAGTTATAGAGTGGGGTTAAGATTTTTTTAGTAATATCTGTACAGAGAAGTATTTACATCATGGGAACTTTCTGGTGCCAGCCCGAGGCCCGGACTGCCGAAGGGCCCGGATTTGTCCAGGGGCCCGGGATTCGATCGCATCCCGGTATCCCTATAGCCAGTCCGCGTCTTTAGATGACGTGCCTGAAGACGATTGGTTGGCGAGATGTCTTTCTATACGGCACACTAACGAATCAAAGTGGTTCTACTTATTTACTTTTAATGCTCTATTGGCCGCTGCAAGACGATAGACAATCAATGGTGACAAGTGTACGGGGGTAGCAACAAGTTACTCAAGTGCTCGGACACCCAGCTAGGCCACCGTCAACCGCGACCCACGTGTCAAGAGAGGAAGATGATTACATGGTCGAGGGGGGGGGATATTCGGAACAATCAATGAGTTACATGTGATATGTTGTATGTCAAACAGTGTAGTGGTGGATGCTACCGAAACTCCACTCAGTTGGTGACAGGTGTTACTGTTTTGTATTAGCCGTTGTTTTTTCAGTGGGTGGTATTGTTGTATATCTTTTATAAGCCCGGTGCGCACACTAAGGATTAGGCCTAGCCTATAACCTTACGAGATCGTGTGTTCGCGTTCACACGGATTTGACTAGACGCCGCAGCTGTTATCTCAGCCAATCAGAATGTAGGACGTCGTTTTGCTGAGATCAATGCTATGCGATGAAAACAAATGTGCATGCGCTACACCACCTGAGCCGAGCTCATTCCTGCAATCTTTCGTAAACAACTTTAAATCCTAAAAAAATGTTATTTGTTTGAATGAAATCAAGGAAAATTCAATTCAGTTCATTTTCATTATCCATTTCTAGTCTGGTATTTGTTGTCTTGTAACCCCCAACCAAGATGCAACACAAAATATAAAAGTAACCCTCTGTTATATACACCGGGAAGCGTGATGAGTTTTAAACTCAAGAAATGTGGTGAAAATGCTAAATGCATAAGCCTGACGTTGCGAGTTCTATGGTAAGACGCTCGACAAGAAAAGCAGAGGCGTTGTGAGTGTTGACAAACTTTGCTCTTGTTTCGTTTTAATCACCTTCATGCAAGGAAGTGTAATTAAACACGAAAAGAAATACAATTGAAACATGTACCAATTACGATAGGATCGATCTAGTGTACAAATAGAACACATTAGGACGAATTAGCTTCCAAGTAGAATTTATGTGTTTGATTAAATTGTAACTGGTCACGTTTTTAACGCATCACAAAGGGTAGAGCTCAGTTGACACGAGAAGTAATTAAATGCGTAATATCCCAGCCACAATAAACGTACGCGTCAACGAGTCTGGTATGACGAGTGTTCCCACCCAGCCCAGCTTTACAACGTACAGCGAGTTTGTCATTAGTAATAAAGTTAGGTTGCTCGGGCATAGCCCATTCGGTTTACATTTCCCTGCAATGGAGTTAACATGGTGTGGGTTCGAACACCGAGGGTTTAAATTGTGTATACTTGTTGAGTGATGTAGGCTCACTGGTTGATGTAGTCTAAATACAGCTCACGGTATTTTTACATCGAGCAAGAACATGGGAAGGGGTTTATTACACAAAAATGTTAACAAACTTCAACATTAATTCGAGTTTAGTATTGATAATATACTATTATGTTTTCCTTCTCTTCTTTTGAAATATAATAGGAAATACATTCCAAACTGACATGTCATACACATTATGAGTTGTGTTGGTTCAAATGTAAAAGTTCAGTTCTAGCCCACAAGGCTTCTAAATAGAGGTTGAGGGCCGTATTACCGCTACTAACAATCATGTATTGAGTTTATGTTTAGTAATACGGCAAATATGTTGTTAGTTACTTCTGATGCATTGAATCAAGAACATTAAAAAAACATGTAAATTAAAAGCTCAAAATGGAGTGATTATAGAAATCTGATTGTGTACGAAAGAATGCAATTTTCATTTTCTTATGATACACTACTAACTAACAAATCTCGAACGAAAAATAGATATTAAATAAATTAACAACGACAGGTTGAACTGATGCCGATCATGCCAACTATTTAAATTGTTCACATATACCCAAGTTCGACTTTATTATTGCTTATACTGAGTACCTAAAACTAAATGGTATGTAATAAATCACTGCACCATACAAGAATGTATTCATAAATGCCCTCTCTGTAATGTACCAACCATAAGAGAAGAACAGAAATATTCCGGTCTAGAGCCGCTATGGGTCTCAGATACTCGCAAATGGGGGAGTGTCGTGTGTACCACTTCGGAAATACTTTTCCCTACGGTAAAAATATGTAAATTTCGAAATCTCCACTACAGAATTTGCTTTCCGTGAACAATCGCGAAACAGCAAAAGAACGAACATGAAGCGTGTTCAGCGTTTCGTCAGCTCAATTTGGCTTCATAGTAGACCCATTCCATTTTAGAAAGTTGGAAAATAGTGATCAATAATGTATCGGCTCATTGTTCGCTGGCAGCGGAGGATCGAAGCTATGTTGACAGAATCGATCACATAAATGTTGCACGGGATGTACTACAGCGTATCTGCGCATGGCAATGACGTTTTGAACTCTACGTTTGCCACCGAGCCGCATAAAACTTAATCTACTTACAAATTTACGGTTTAAATAACAGTGCTTTTTTTCTTTACGCAATACATTTCTTGATTTAAACTCCAGAATTTAACCAACTATCGCATATGTCGTAATCATATAGTACATTCCATTCCATAAAAATGGCTGTGACCATACTCAAATCAAATTGCAGCCTTTGTGACGCCACCAACTATAAATCGAGTCGCTTAAAAATTTCATGAATCGCTTCGAACACGGAACATTTATGGTGAATTAATGGGTGACGTAAACTCCTCAATCTACGTTGCAAATAACATGCATTATCAGGTTATTTTGTGGAGGGGTGGAGCGGTGAGCGATCTAAACTGCGGCTTGTATGAATGAGTAACACACTAGCTGGACGATAGCGTGGCGGGCCAACATTTACCTCGAGGTTCGGTCGGTTTGCACCAACGCAATTGATTTTCAGCGTGCCGACTCTCGTATTTCCATACACGTCTTGGGGAACACTGCGTCAAGTTATTTGGGGCCTCTGATTCTTATCACCTTCTTAAACTGTTGGGGCTGTGAAATGAAACATGGGAGTGCTAATGCCACTCCAATTATCTTCACTTTTAGAGCACTCTTTGATATTATGATATCCACAACGTGTAATGTACGTGTGGGATTCTATTTTTATTCATTATTACGGCAATAACAAGCCTAAAAAGTCTATGTATAGCTATACTCAAGACCCAACATTCAAGACTGACAATCAGATTATAAGAATCTACTCGATATAGCTCCACTCTGCGACTGTGACACTTGTGTCTTGTGACCATACAGGAGAGGTGGACTTGTTCTCCTCTCAACATGGTCGAGTCCGTCTTATCGACGTCGGAGAACATCATAATTATTTCAATCGGCAGGTTGGGCTGGAACTAAGCGCTGAGTTTGGAGACCCACTAAGCTCCAGCAGGGATAATATCGGGCATGGACGTGACAGGGGTGGAACCTTAGGGGTGGATACGCAGGGTGGATACGCAGTGATTCAGTCTTCGATTTAGCTCTGAACATGGGTTGTGAACCTACCCGAAACGTCAGCCATCGACGCGCAATACCCGAAAGTCGTTTAATTAACGATTTGGGCCGCGAAAACCTACGACACTGTTTGAACACTACAAACGTTTTGATGGGTATAATAACTCTTAGCTTGCTAAATAGCCTACCCACAATAATAGTACACATAGTTTGTCGGTAGTCCTACACATAGCACTACTGTTGACAAGGCCATTACTGTTAGTATTCACTATACTTTATTTATGCATACTACTGGTTCTATTTATGAAACATCACGTTACGAGGATATTTAAAATATTTTATTTTGGAAGTCCAACATTCCAAAACCAAAACCGGAGCAACCGAACAAACATATAGTTGAAGTACCGCGTTACTGGTGTTTTGAGTATTCAGGGGAATTCCTAGCTGTATTTAATTGGACATTTCCCTAGTATGGTTCCGTCGCATTAACTTGCAAGGTGTTGTCGTCATAGACTATGGAATAATGAAGTGACTATGTAACAAATGCCAACCGAGGTCTAGTCTATCTTGCTCTTATGTCTCCGGTATTGTAGTGATACTATCAGCACGTGTGTTGACAGGCGTTGTCTAGGCACATTCCAAGCGAGACTGGTTGACAATAAAAAGCGGGTACTGGGGAATCTGACCGCGTTGAGTGACCATCGCTCCCGCGACAGCTCACGGAACTAAAGCATAGATTCACGAGAGACAATAAGAAAAACTAATGTTGTCGAGCGTTATTAGTGCTCGCAATGTATCAACATACGACGGCTCGTTCAACGTGTGGCGAGTATTGAACCCAAGAATTATAATAAGCTTATCCAGCAAACAAAATATTCAATGTTTTGATAGAGCCTGAAAATATTCAATCCTAACAGATATCCAGTAAGAAAAAGATTTTTATTCGGCTCTGCTGGGCCTTTCAATGATACAATTTCTTTCCTCTGTGCGACCATCCAAGACAAAACAAATATGTATAGACTAGATTGGCCCGAGATATTATTCAAGGGGTTTAAAAGTTGAGCCAAGCAGACTTACCTGTCACGAGAGGTTTATATTACATGGAGATTGCAAATCTAGTGAGCTGCCTATTTTGTTATTCCGCAAACTTTTAACGAACCATCTCAAGCGAGTGACACGACACAACACAAAGTTACCAGACGAGGATCAGATTCTGAATCCCTTGCAACGCTCGATATGCTCGTTCTGTTTCTTTGTGGAAACTCAATTACTGATTCCCCCAGCGGGTAAATTCAGGTCATCTAAGGTTATTGTGTGTTCGAACGGTTCGTTGGTGGTTGGTAATATCTAGGGAGGAAATCAAAGATCAAATCAAAACGTTCCAATCACGATTCTTTGTTTTCTTGAGTTCTGCTTGAAAACTGTACATTTTACTTCTATCTTTTTTGTAATAACAAAGAAGGAAAATGTATATCAAAAGAAAAAAATATAATACAAGTTTTAATTCGTTGACTTATATTAACTTGAATTCTCCCCTTTGCTGGTATCTTTAAAAAGAGACTCAAATACTGTTTTTAATAAATTATATAACATCATCTCAAAATACCGGCATTGCCATTTCTTAAATCTGCTGAAAATGTGTGAATTAAAAATAATAAAAATTGACTGACATTGTTGGTATTTGTAATGAAATTAAACTATTTGTATTCTGATGTCAGCTATTATGAATATATTCAGTAAGTCACAAAGAAATGTAATGAGGATAGACGTACATTTATATTTTATTCTTACATTTTGGGTTTGTAATCATTGTGAACTATTCGAGCCTACGATAAATACTTTGTTCTTAGTGAGCACGTGTCCGCGGTTAAGTAATCTCAAACGAATAATTAATATTTCCAGTGTTAGTAACTACGAAAAAAGGGGGAAAGGTAATTATTTTAACCTGTGCTACTATTGTTCTTAATATGACGTGTCCACATGTTTATTTAACCATATATATTATTATTTAAGTCAAGGTGTGCTAAATTTCGAAGTGTTTTGTTTATTGAAAACAAAATTTAAAACTTCAAGTTTCTACAAAAATTCCAATTGTTTTTCAATCAGCCCAACTCCATTCAAGTGGTCAGGTGGAATTTAAATGTTTTATCTATCAAACAAGGACGTACAATATTTTGCCTTGCAATATTTGTGGGAATATCAGTTGTTCCTGATGACCAAATGGCACACTACACAATGATGTAATGCAGTATTGTTTACATGCATTTCAAACGTGGGAATAGTAGTGGCTGTTTGAGAGCATGACGTTGAGGTACGTAGTGGCAGTGCGTTTCAAAAACTACACTTTTCATCTCTTTATGCAAGTGATTGTATTACGAACGAAATTTTGTATTTTACAGAAACAAAATTAGGTTTTGAAGTTATTTTAACAGTTAAGTTTAAAATTAACAACATCTATTAATACAGATATTCTATAAATTAGTTGAATGGATGCATTCTAAATAAACATTAATCGGTAATGTATTATTTCTCTCAAAGTAGAGAGGCAGATTTTTTAATGCCGTTTTAGGGACGATACAATACTCGAGTATCAATGTTCCGTATCAATAAATATGATTTTTGGTTAGGATAAGCGAAGTTTTTATATGAATTTCTCTGAAATTGAAAGTCTGAAAACTTGTTACTTATTCACAAAACTACACCGTAATGAAACAATACAAGGAAAACCAAAACCAATAATAATTGTTTGGTTATTGTATTTGTTTCCGTTTGTGTCTAGAAAGTTTTAATCAGTTCTCCAGTGCTTAATAGTGCATGAGCATATCTGAGTACATACACTGAGCATGTCTGAGTACACTGAGCATGGCTGAGTACACTGAGCATATCTGAGTACACTGAGCAATCGCCAGACAACGGTTGTGCCTGAAGCTCTGCCAAGCAGCTCACTCGAAACAGAACAAAGCAAAGCAAATCTAACTTGAATCGTGAACAGAATTTAATTTAGCCTGACATCACCTCGGCAAGCTTACTGAAGTAAAACACGTAAACTGTGATACACATAATAATACACTCAGTAATTAAAGCACCACTAAAGTAACATCGTGTAGATGCATCCTTGATACCACAGTCTTTGGAGGAAACACTTTCGAAGAGTTTCTTGGGATTTTGTTGGGAAGTTGAAAGAATTCATGGCTTCCAAATAAGTTTTCATTCTTAAATCAAAAAGGTACTTGTTCATTTTTGACATTTTCAGGGACATACCGTATCCCTAGGAAATATGCTTTCACAATAGTTGGGAATAGATGTCGCGGGCTATTAGTAGGGCACAAGTCTCAAACCCAGCAGTCGCATTTCCACTGAGAAAAACCTCCAGTCAGGATTGCCGATACCGGACATTGCCCCGGCGACCTCCAGAATTAGAGCTTCGTGTGCTAACACCGAGCGATCTTAATCGCCTTTACAACATAGTTGACTTTGTTAAAGGTAATTGAATTGTATACGAGTAAGCATTATTTTATATTTATGTTATTGACATGTCCTTAGAAATTAGACCACACAATAGCAAGACACAATCTAACAACTTGCTAATCAGTCCGTCATTTATATATTCAAGCATAATTTTTTCTTTGTTTGTAAATAAAAATACATTTTTTTTGGTCAACCGCGTCGATATTGGGAACATAGTGGCTTATTTGTCTCACTCTCGGCTTTATCAGAAAACATTCTTGCCAAGCTACACATCTTTGCACTTTCTGCTGCTGCGTTCCCCAACATTATCTTAAGTAGATGGTAAAGTATGTAAAACTAAACTGCTCGGCGGCAGAAAGTGTCTTACCTGTAGAGTGGTATTCCCGCATCGTCTCGGAACCAGAACACCATGTAGACCTTGTCGTGTCCAGGGGGTGTGACGTTGCAGGGCATCTCCACCCCCTTCCCCTCCACGGCCTGCATGTGTACCGTGGGCACTACAACAAGCAAACATACGTTGTGCTCAGAACATGACAACAGAACACCTTGTACACAGGACATCTCCCCACCCCCTTCCCCTCCACCGCCTGCATGTGTACCGTGGGCACTACAACAAGCAAACATACGTTGTGCTCAGAACATGACAACAGAACACCTTGTACACAGGACATCTCCCCACCCCCTTCCCCTCCACCGCCTGCATGTGTACCGTGGGCACTACAACAAGCAAACATACGATGTGCTCAGAACATGACAACAGAACACCTTGTACACAGGACATCTCCCCCCCCCCTTCCCCTCCACCGCCTGCATGTGTACCGTGGGCACTACAACAAGCAAACATACGTTGTGCTCAGAACATGACAACAGAACACCTTGTACACAGGACATCTCCCCACCCCCTTCCCCTCCACCGCCTGCATGTGTACCGTGGGCACTACAACAAGCAAACATACGTTGTGCTCAGAACATGACAACAGAACACCTTGTACACAGGACATCTCCCCCCCCTTCCCCTCCACGGCCTGCATGTGTACCGTGGGCACTACAACAAGCAAACATACGTTGTGCTCAGAACATGACAACAGAACACCTTGTACACAGGACATCTCCCCACCCCCTTCCCCTCCACCGCCTGCATGTGTACCGTGGGCACTACAACAATCAAACATACGTTGTGCTCAGAACATGACAACAGAACACCTTGTACACAGGACATCTCCCCCCCCCCCTTCCCCTCCACCGCCTGCATGTGTACCGTGGGCACTACAACAATCAAACATACGTTGTGCTCAGAACATGACAACAGAACACCTTGTACACAGGACATCTCCCCACCCCCTTCCCCTCCACCGCCTGCATGTGTACCGTGGGCACTACAACAAGCAAACATACGTTGTGCTCAGAACATGACAACAGAACACCTTGTACACAGGACATCTCCCCCCCCTTCCCCTCCACGGCCTGCATGTGTACCGTGGGCACTACAACAAGCAAACATACGTTGTGCTCAGAACATGACAACAGAACACCTTGTACACAGGACATCTCCCCACCCCCTTCCCCTCCACCGCCTGCATGTGTACCGTGGGCACTACAACAAGCAAACATACGTTGTGCTCAGAACATGACAACAGAACACCTTGTACACAGGACATCTCCCCCCCCTTCCCCTCCACGGCCTGCATGTGTACCGTGGGCACTACAACAATCAAACATACGTTGTGCTCAGAACATGACAACAGAACACCTTGTACACAGGACATCTCCCCCCCCTTCCCCTCCACCGCCTGCATGTGTACCGTGGGCACTACAACAATCAAACACCCGTTGTGCTCAGAACATGACAACAGAACACCTTGTACACAGGACATCTCCCCCCCCCCTTCCCCTCCACCGCCTGCATGTGTACCGTGGGCACTACAACAAGCAAACACACGTTGTGCTCAGAACATGACAACAGAACACCTTGTACACAGGACATCTCCCCACCCCCTTCCCCTCCACCGCCTGCATGTGTACCGTGGGCACTACAACAAGCAAACATACGTTGTGCTCAGAACATGACAACAGAACACCTTGTACACAGGACATCTCCCCCCCCTTCCCCTCCACCGCCTGCATGTGTACCGTGGGCACTACAACAAGCAAACATACGTTGTGCTCAGAACATGACAACAGAACACCTTGTACACAGGACATCTCCCCCCCCTTCCCCTCCACCGCCTGCATGTGTACCGTGGGCACTACAACAAGCAAACATACGTTGTGCTCAGAACATGACAACAGAACACCTTGTACACAGGACATCTCCCCACCCCCTTCCCCTCCACCGCCTGCATGTGTACCGTGGGCACTACAACAAGCAAACACACGTTGTGCTCAGAACATGACAACAGAACACCTTGTACACAGGACATCTCCCCCCCCTTCCCCTCCACCGCCTGCATGTGTACCGTGGGCACTACAACAATCAAACATACGTTGTGCTCAGAACATGACAACAGAACACCTTGTACACAGGGCATCTCCCCACCCCCTTCCCCTCCACCGCCTGCATGTGTACCGTGGGCACTACAACAATCAAACATACGTTGTGCTCAGAACATGACAACAGAACACCTTGTACACAGGACATCTCCCCCCCCTTCCCCTCCACCGCCTGCATGTGTACCGTGGGCACTACAACAAGCAAACATACGTTGTGCTCAGAACATGACAACAGAACACCTTGTACACAGGACATCTCCCCCCCCTTCCCCTCCACCGCCTGCATGTGTACCGTGGGCACTACAACAAGCAAACATACGTTGTGCTCAGAACATGACAACAGAACACCTTGTACACAGGACATCTCCCCCCCCTTCCCCTCCACCGCCTGCATGTGTACCGTGGGCACTACAACAAGCAAACATACGTTGTGCTCAGAACATGACAACAGAACACCTTGTACACAGGACATCTCCCCACCCCCTTCCCCTCCACCGCCTGCATGTGTACCGTGGGCACTACAACAAGCAAACACACGTTGTGCTCAGAACATGACAACAGAACACCTTGTACACAGGACATCTCCCCCCCCTTCCCCTCCACCGCCTGCATGTGTACCGTGGGCACTACAACAATCAAACATACGTTGTGCTCAGAACATGACAACAGAACACCTTGTACAAAGGGCATCTCCCCACCCCCTTCCCCTCCACCGCCTGCATGTGTACCGTGGGCACTACAACAATCAAACATACGTTGTGCTCAGAACATGACAACAGAACACCTTGTACACAGGACATCTCCCCCCCCCTTCCCCTCCACCGTCTGCATGTGTACCGTGGGCACTACAACAAGCAAACATACGTTGTGCTCAGAACATGACAACAGAACACCTTGTACACAGGACATCTCCCCCCCCTTCCCCTCCACCGCCTGCATGTGTACCGTGGGCACTACAACAATCAAACATACGTTGTGCTCAGAACATGACAACAGAACACCTTGTACACAGGGCATCTCCACCCCCTTCCCCTCCACCACCTGCATGTGTACCGTGGGCACTACAACAATCAAACATACGTTGTGCTCAGAACATGACAACAGAACACCTTGTACACAGGACATCTCCCCCCCCCTTCCCCTCCACCGCCTGCATGTGTACCGTGGGCACTACAACAAGCAAACATACGTTGTGCTCAGAACATGACAACAGAACACCTTGTACACAGGACATCTCCCCCCCCTTCCCCTCCACCGCCTGCATGTGTACCGTGGGCACTACAACAAGCAAACATACGTTGTGCTCAGAACATGACAACAGAACACCTTGTACACAGGGCATCTCCCCCCCCTTCCCCTCCACCGCCTGCATGTGTACCGTGGGCACTACAACAAGCAAACATACGTTGTGCTCAGAACATGACAACAGAACACCTTGTACACAGGACATCTCCCCCCCCCCTTCCCCTCCACCGCCTGCATGTGTACCGTGGGCACTACAACAAGCAAACATACGTTGTGCTCAGAACATGACAACAGAACACCTTGTACACAGGACATCTCCCCCCCCCTTCCCCTCCACCGCCTGCATGTGTACGGTGGGCACTACAACAAGCAAACATACGTTGTGTTCAGAACATGACAACAGAACACCTTGTACACAGGACATCTCCCCACCCCCTTCCCCTCCACCACCTGCATGTGTACCGTGGGCACTACAACAAGCAAACATACGTTGTGCTCAGAACATGACAACAGAACACCTTGTACACAGGACATCTCCCCCCCCCCCTTCCCCTCCACCGCCTGCATGTGTACCGTGGGCACTACAACAATCAAACATACGTTGTGCTCAGAACATGACAACAGAACACCTTGTACACAGGACATCTCCCCCCCCCCCCCTTCCCCTCCACGGCCTGCATGTGTACCGTGGGCACTTCAACAAGCAAACATACGTTGTGCTCAGAACATGACAACAGAACACCTTGTACACAGGACATCTCCCCCCCCCCCTTCCCCTCCACCGCCTGCATGTGTACCGTGGGCACTACAACAAGCAAACATACGTTGTGCTCAGAACATGACAACAGAACACCTTGTACACAGGACATCTCCCCACCCCCTTCCCCTCCACGGCCTGCATGTGTACCGTGGGCACTACAACAAGCAAACATACGTTGTGCTCAGAACATGTCAACAGAACACCTTGTACACAGGGCATCTCCCCCCCCCCCCTTCCCCTCCACCACCTGCATGTGTACCGTGGGCACTACAACAAGCAAACATACGTTGTGCTCAGAACATGACAACAGAACACCTTGTACACAGGACATCTCCCCCCCCCCTTCCCCTCCACCGCCTGCATGTGTACCGTGGGCACTACAACAAGCAAACATACGTTGTGCTCAGAACATGACAACAGAACACCTTGTACACAGGACATCTCCCCCCCCCCTTCCCCTCCACCACCTGCATGTGTACCGTGGGCACTACAACAAGCAAACATACGTTGTGCTCAGAACATGACAACAGAACACCTTGTACACAGGACATCTCCCCCCCCCCCTTCCCCTCCACCGCCTGCATGTGTACCGTGGGCACTACAACAAGCAAACATACGTTGTGCTCAGAACATGACAACAGAACACCTTGTACACAGGACATCTCCCCCCCCCCCTTCCCCTCCACCGCCTGCATGTGTACCGTGGGCACAACAACAAGCAAACATACGTTGTGCTCAGAACATTGATTGTGACACTACAACAATGGAAGCAGCCTGTCCTCAGAACATTGATTGTGACACTACAACAATGGAAGCAGCCTGTCCTTAGAACATTGATTGTGACACTACAACAATGGAAGCAGCCTGTCCTCAGAACATTCATTGTGACGCTACAACAATGGAAGCAGCCTGTCCTCAGAACATTCATTGTGACACTACAACAATGGAAGCAGCCTGTCCTCAGAACATTGATTGTGACGCTACAACAATGGAAGCAGCCTGTCCTCAGAACATTGATTGTGACACTACAACAATGGAAGCAGCCTGTCCTTAGAACATTGATTGTGACACTACAACAATGGAAGCAGCCTGTCCTCAGAACATTGATTGTGACACTACAACAATGGAAGCAGTCTGTCCTCAGAACATTGATTGTGACGCTACAACAATGGAAGCAGCCTGTCCTTAGAACATTGATTGTGACACTACAACAATGGAAGCAGCCTGTCCTCAGAACATTCATTGTGACGCTACAACAATGGAAGCAGCCTGTCCTCAGAACATTCATGGTGACGCTACAGCAATGGAAGCAGCCTGTCCTCAGAACATTGATTGTGACACTACAACAATGGAAGCAGCCTGTCCTCAGAACATTGATTGTGACGCTACAACAATGGAAGCAGCCTGTCCTCAGAACATTGATTGTGACGCTACAACAATGGAAGCAGCCTGTCCTCAGAACATTTGACTCAACTACCAACCAGTTGTATCAGCGAGTGGGGGGAGGGGAGGGGGGGGGGGATGAAAAAGAGAGAAAGAGAGAGACAGATAGAGAGTACGATCGAGCATTTCAAGACAAACTTTTCTTACCAAAACCTACAAAATATCTGATAACGTTTGATGGGAAACATTCCAACATTACGTGATGAGTATACGTGTTGCTAGAAGACGTTGATTACTTATTATAAAGAACTAATACGTCAGAAAGATGCCAAAACTTTGGAAGTAATGAGCGATTGGCAATGACAACACTAGTAAAGCGGCGTTATTGGTCCTGGTATTTCTATACAGCTATAAACGTATTGTTAAGACTTTCATGCTATTTCCTTGAACAGCGTTTATAAGTTCTGAAGTTAAGATCGTTTGTGAAATGAAGTAGTATAAATTGTCAAAAGAAGTAGAAAGCGTGTTGATGAAGTGTGAAAGATAGACACGGATTGCCATCAATAAAACAGACGAGTAGATAAAGCCTCAGAAAATGAAATCGACTCGTTATAACGATCGTCTTGGTACCGCAAGGCTTCTGTTTACGCCCGTATCTACAGACAAACTTGACGTTCTTATGTTCAAGGTTTCTGTGCCAAATTAAAAGTATTATTAAAGAAATTCCCTCTAAACATGAAGCCTTTTCAAAGTTTACTACGTAGTTGGAGGAAGAACGGTTCGAATAGCATAGATGGAGCTATTACATGAAAATATATAACATTTATAAGGAATCATGAATGGGGAAAACTCGCATACAAAACTCGTAAGAAAGACGTATCACATTATTGTGTTGCGTCTTCTGTGTTTGGCACTTCTATCGATGGAAGCCACAAAGGTGACCCGTAAATCAAATGATGAAATAACGCTTGCAGCGCCACCGATTGAAATGTGTGTAACAGGCTTTTAGTCATAGAGAGATCTTACGAGTAAACAGCCTTGTCGCACATTAGTTTGTGCGACTAGTTACGACATCCTAAAACAGGTATCGTACAAATTTTATTTAAGTGTTATGTTATCACGTAAAATATCGTGATTAGAAGTAAAACGATAACGCATTGAAAGGTACTTTTTATCATAATTATTCTTGTTGTTTTACAAGTGCTCGACAACTAGGCCACATGACGTTTACCGAATCACACCCATCACCCACACATCGCCGGGGTCGTCATAAGGGAGTCCAGCTAGGCGCGGGGGGGGGGGGGGGGGTATTGGTGTTTGTTGTGGGCCCCCAGGGCCCGGCTGAATGAAAATGAGGAGATGGAACAAGTGAACAAGACCATGATGATCATGTGTAAAGGAATTATTAAATATATGAACGAGAAACCTCGCTTTGCGGGAACCGGCCAGGAACCAACGTCGACCGGTACTTTGTTCCACCCACGAATGGTATGATAGAACATTGATTTTGTATACGCTTGTATCTTATATATAATTGTGATCACAATATGTATGTAATTGTCCCATAGTGTGGACAGCACATCACTTCTATGTAATTGTCATCACAAGAGTATGTGCAGAACACATAAAACAATTTCCTCGGTCAGACTAGCTCACAGGTGGAACGATTGGCGGAACGCTTTCAATACCCTGAGATAGTTCTCCACTTCATTATTAGTTTGAAATTATCATGTTTTTGGAGATGAAAGATTTCTATATTAACTAATAAATAAACATATACTTGAATGTAGTTATTATAACAATTGAAAGAATATCAAATAATACATTTTAGAATATACCTGTACATTATACACCATGATTCAGATCATACATAATGCGAGTATTAACATCGTTTCTATTTTTAAACATGCGCTTTTTTGGAATTTTTAAATTTAGTTTGTAACTTTAAGTGTTCTATAATGCAGAACACATTGATATTAATGAGAGTTTGTGTATAAACCGCTGCCTTTCGTTGTGGTAGGATTTTTTTCATAAGAGTGTGCGCTTGTTATCTACAATTGAATTTAAGAGAAAACTTTTGCTACTTAAGTTTCGCCGTGCTCTTAAGATGGAGATCTACACTGCAGGAGATGCTCAAGATAACCCCTAGCCATATAAAGTAAAAGCATCGCTCCTTGGAGCCAAATTATTTTTAACGAGTTACTTAAAGAGGAGTTTTCATTAAAGTTCCATTCTTCAAGACTACCTGCGTTATACCACCACGCATAGAATTTCACCTTGTTTTGCCTGTGATTATGTTTTATTAACACGGCAAATGTAAGAAAGCTTAACTCTCCAGCGAAATAAGGTATCTTTCATCCTCCACCGTATAAGGTAGAATTTAAATGTTCCACCGTAAATTTATGTATTATGGGAATGTTGTACATCATGGCATGTTACGTGGGTTTAAATATTAATACTTCCATAAAGGAACACTCGTTGTTCTTAAAAGGTGTAGTTGTATTAACAGGTAACTCCATAGTAATTCCACGCTGGCCAGGTCAGAGAGCTAATTGCTGGATGGTGCAAATACAGGCTAATATTATTGTTCTCTTTCTTATCAAATAAAACCACAAATGCACGCTGACCTCAATATTGTAAAACAACCGGTATAAAAAACACACTTTTACATCACGAAATGAACTAAATTATTTCAAAAATGAATATTCAAATGAAGATGTAACTGAAAGACTCTCTCAAGAAAACATGTACTAAATTCACTAACACGGTATTAAAAAAGAAATACTTGAACGAATTCATATTAAGTAAACTGGGAGGAGAATAATAGGTAATAATCTGAAATGTAGGGGAAGAGGCCGGAGCAAAATTAGAATAGAATTATAAAAAAAGTTAATCTGGGAAAGATCTCATTTATACTACATAAATTACAAAAACGTCAAGGGTTGCATTCCGGAAATTATCTTGTCAAAGTTACCATGAGAAAAAGGCATTGTCATCTTCAGTCTTAATTTCTCCGTTTTAAAAGAAGCTTTAAGCACTGAATAATATGATGTTTTAACTTGAATTCTCAATATTATTTCATACGTTGGAAGTATTGTGTGGATATTCTTTACGTACCTGAACCACACGCTATAAAAAAGTTATACTCTACTAACTAGCATAAAGGGGGATGTAGCGACGGAATATTATAGTTCCGTGTGATGCTATTTTTTAATATCAAAATATGTAATGATTAATTACTCCTTCAGCCACACGTTCAATTTTAATATTTTTTTTTCCTAGTTGAATATTTGCCTCGGGCTGGCTTGAAATATGGCAAATTGTCAATTATTGTGCGGTTTGTAATTAGCGTATTGGGAGCTTGCCCAGAGGCTGTAACAGGCCTATAGGTAAGCTCGATCGGGGGAAACTTGGAAAAGCTCATTAATATAAAAGCCGACAGTGGCAATGGAAATCCTTCCAATCCAATTTCTCACGACAACTCGCAGTACGAGCCGCGGTACTTTCCCCTGCGGGAGTCAACTGAAAACTGTTCGATGTGGAAAACACCGCTCATGCAAAGTAATGCGATACATGTTGTTCGATAATAAACGCACATTCCTATATTTATTCAAATTAGTCCAACTGACGCATTGTGTCTATCCTCTAAAAGTTTTAACAATGTTTTTATGTAATAAATGTTCCATAATTTTGTTAAGTTGTCTACGATATGTTTTAACAAGTAAACTACGTTTACGTTATAATCATTATACTTGGGTTTCGTGTATCCGCATCGATTGCTTAAACTCTTGTCGATAAAAAGCTAAAATCAAGTCGTACCGGTGTTAGATGTATGGCTATACTTGGACCTCTTGTTCATATAATTGTAGAACAAAAGGTTATGAGCTCGACTTGAGTCACTTACTCCGTTAACTGATATGTTTCACAAGATAGTTCCAAACTAAATGCGGAGATTTAGTTCCATGATTCATATCTCAACTATTCCTTCCAACCCAACAATACAAAGTTTATCAGTACACGTAATACATTGTCTGTGTTTCTCTCCATACATCACACAGAACATTTGAATTATGTAAATTTATGTAGCTATAATGTTGTGTTGTTCGGTTGTCCGGTTCGATTCCAGATTGAGACTTTAGTCTGATATTTAGAAACCAACCAAAAGGGTACAGCATGAAGTGAACGCGACATAGCACAATGCACAGTATATTATATATATATTATATTATACTGTGCACTGGCAACCTGTTCAACTAATAATAATTTGTTTTATTTATTCTTTTACTTTGTTTGATTTACAGTGTTAAGGTTATTATTAGTGATTGGTGTCTGCTGTATTCTTAGCATAGACAGTGCAGCTGTGGTGTACGCTGTACGCTTAGTAGACAATAGATCTACGGCAAACTAGGAACTACGAAGGTGCAAGCTAAACTGGGGGTAGTTCGTTGACAATCGTTCGTATGCGGATTGAAATCCTCCCATATATATTCCCGGCACATTCATTTACTTAACAGGTGTACAACAAGAGCACTTAGGAGTTTCTGCCATATTTTTAAGCTGAGTTTAAACGTTCCGATAATGTACCGACTTGCAGGAAAACAAAATACAGCCGATATTGCGAAATCGTTGGTATTTTAAATGCCTGTTTTATTGCGAGATCAGCGGCGTGTGACGTCATCATTGCAATGTCGCTTGCCTGGGGGGGCAAGTTTATGTTGCGAAGCCGCGAACTTGGAGCGAATGTGGCGGAAAGCGCCCCCCACCCCCCCCCCCTTCCCGCACTATCAGCTGTCCAATGAAACGACAATTCCGCTCACAGCAGCGAAAAGCCCAGCCTGAGAGATATGAGGTCATGTACAGCCTCAACAATTATACTCGTATGCTTATCAGCGCGGCCTGATCGCATTTGCCTCGGTCTCCTATCGTAATGTGCCCGCTATTGCATCCTGTTTTAGACACAATGAACAAATCAGCATGGTGCCGCCTTTATTTACGAATATCTGATGCAAACAAACTTACGCTTGAGTATATTCGTTCTGAAAAACGAAAAATAATGCGGGTGAATTTCAAGGGATATGCAGACATTGATTACTACTAGTACTAAGGGTAAGGGAGTACTAAGGGGACTCGTCAATTTGACTCAAGTTAAGAACATGGTGTGTAAAACCTATTTGAAATTTCTAATTTTTAATTGGATATGTTATAGATCATAGCATTTTTTTGATGAATTTCTGATTGACAACCATATTAACAAATTATTTTGTCAATTAAAATGCTATTTATTTGAGCATACTTTTTGCTATTTTAATTGCGTTTTTCGGAAATGAAACATGAATAGTCATGCAGCTCGCTATATCTATCCATACGGGCGAGCATGAGACAGTGGTGCCCTTATTGTAAGCCCTACCTCACGTCGCACGTGCGACATCTTCGTTACACATACATCTAAGATACTCAGTGCTCTGTATATATTGAGTCCGATGTATATTGTGATATGAATGGCTTAGTTCACAAGAATGAGAGTAGATACAGTTGAGATCTGAACGAGCTACTTACATTTCAGCATTATCTGATCCATTGCTTATTCACTACAATCTACAGAAAAAGTTGTCTTTTCACCAGATAAAAAATGGAAAATACATACAATTCTAAATTCTTCTATATTCCTAGAGTTCAAAAGTGCTTAGAGAGGGAAAAATGTTAAGCTAGAATTTAATATACACAGTGTCGTTAAAATGGCACTGGTATTTTGATTTTCTTACTATCAGAGTCTAAAATATCATAAGAAATATAAATTTGATCGGGATATTCTATGCTGGGATACTTACTTAAAACCTTGATGTATTCTCGTGGAAACTATTGCAAGAAACAAATTGCGTAGTTCTGATCTCATACAAATAAACATAAAGCGACCTGAGGATTCTCGAACAAAGGACTGAACCTTATCAAATAATGTTACTACCGTATAATTTGCGCTGAAATGTGTAATGTACCGATTCTTCTTAATCATTTTATGATAGCTACTCTGGCGCAAGAACTACTTGCTTGTGTGATTGTTGCCAGCCAAGAATTCAAATGCGATTGTGGACTAAAACAGCGAGAGTTAGTATGTAAATTGTTGTAAAAAGGTGTAGATTGTAAATAATTGTAATCCTATATTGTTCTTAAAGCCTGCACATTTTTAAATGCAATAATAATGAGTTTTGTACTGTTACTTATTAATTTTGTTTGTATAATTTATTTATTAAATGTCCATCCCATTTAGTTATAAAACTGACATTATTATTTATTGTTGTAATATATACATAGTCAATAGGCCTACCGTTGTTTATAAGAGTACGGACACAAAACATGTCAAGTACTTCCATGTGTTAACTTTCTAACGCTACTTGAAAGTAACTAAATTTGTAATTGTTCACATTATTGTCTTCAAATCAAACTGTATAATATGATGCAATACGGTCGGGGCCGATTTGTTGTAACCATCCCAGTATTCACTCTTCGTACGGCAGGATTATAAGTATTATTGTGCTGTTGTACTATTGAAATGTTGTTATTGGATATCACTCATTGTTAGATTCATGTTTAAATGTATTAACTGATAAGCCACTGAATTCGTTCACAAGTTTTTTATCTTTATCAAATAAACAAATCAACATGTATTTTCATGACTTACATATACATTACTGTTGTTAGTTGGGTATTAGTTTTAACATTTTAATTTACCATTTAAAAATTATGTGTAAAACAGTTGAAAGATAACTATACTATTGACGTTTTACAGGTACAACCGTGTCAAAAAGTGGAGAAAATCCTACATTTCGGCCATATTGCAACGAGCTTTTTCATGGACCTTTAAAGAGTATAGACTGATATAGCAACAGCTTTCGCAAAGGTTTGACATGGTTTTACCCAGAAACAACTGCAATTGTCAATGGCATAGTTTAATCCGAAATATATTAGCTGAAGGAAAAGTTAACAAAATTAACATAACATACAGCAACACAAACACAATCCATGTTTATTCTAGAACATTTTCCACCACAAAGAATGGCAAGTGATCAACATGAACATGTTTCCAAGGTGAAAACTAATTAAAAGTGCAAGAAAAATTGAAAGAAGTGCGGCCAAGGGCTCAAAAAACTTACCCTTTATACGTCTCTCCTCTCGACTTAGGGTAGTTGCAAAGAGGTGTTAAAAGTTAAAAAGTGCAACACAGAGAAGTGAAAATGTTGTGCGCAATACATAGGTGGTACCTGAAGACAGGCTGAGTGTGGAAGGATAAGGAAATGGCCTCTTTCCGGTGTCGAAATGGTTGTATGAGGCCACACAAGCAAATCGCAAATATGATGGGGCATAAGAAAAAACAACCTACACGCTCACAAGTATACTTATAGAAGCTTTTACGGTTTGTTCGTAGCAAATCGTCTTCCCATACGATGGCACGATGCTGGGGATCAACTTATACAAAAAAACCATAATGAGGTTATACGGTATCTGGGTTTGATCCCCAGTCAGAGCCAACGGTTATTATACAATTGCTCTACATAATAAAGAGGTTATTCTCTTTCTACACCAAATGCCGATACCTTTGCGGAAGGTTGTTGCGACAAGCTTTATAACCGTTACGTTTAGTGCACAATCATCGGGGCAGACGTCATTTTACACAGCCCCATTCATAGGATTAGGGTGATGCACTTGATTGGCGATGTTGTTGGCATGAATAGAGATGACGCTCAACATGCTGGCACAGTAGGACGCACTAAATACGTGGCAAACACGCTACAAGGAACAGATTCTTTAACACAATGAAATGAAAAACGTTGGCTCGTCCCGTATTTGTATGAACGCACGTTTTTCCATCAATCGAATATTATTCGATGTAAAATTAACAATACAATAACAGTTCACTGATTTATAACATAGGGTGTTAAAACGGGAGAACAGCAATATTAATAATCATACAAATCATTGCTATCCTCAAAATAACAATTTTTTATTTTCAACTTGATTGCAAAACGAGATAAAAAGACATATTCATTATTATTTACATATTTATAGTGACAATATCGTCTAGAACATGCGTTGTTGAGTACTCCTCCAATGATCATGGGATGATCAGTGACCGTTGCATGAATCAGTTCCAACGTTGTAACTTGTTTGCTGTCGAAATGGTTCCCAACGGAATATCACTCACACAAGTAGTAAACTTGCAACAAGTACGCGATATTGGCGGACATTTATTCCTGTCATAGAGAAATATATTTGTGTTTGTTTACTTAAAGTCTAAAAACTGTTTGAATTACTTGCAATAACACAGCAGTAAATGGGTCAAATGGTTTTTAATATTTCTGGAAGTGTCTGCAGAATACTCAGTGGTAATTTTTAGTTTTAGATGACTTCAACGGTCACTATTCAATAACTAATAGTGCTGTGTTATCTTCGGCGTTTGTCTCGTTGGAGAGGTTTGTTCATTGTTATGTAGTTCTAATAAAACATCACAGGTGTCTCCGTCTCAATCTCATCACACACAACAGCGCTCCACGCGGTCAAACTGTGCGCTAAAACCTTGGAAGCTCAATGCTGGCAACCTGTATTCAATCTGATTAGAACCCGCTATTTTATGGTTGCATGGGATGAGCCAAGAATCATACAGACTGAGTACTTTCGTGTGAAGCCAATATAGTTATCAAATGTGAGATGAAATGTGAAAATGAGACGAAAGGCGTGAGCTCAATTTGCTCCGAGTCCTTACATACGCTTCTATTATGGCCTAGGCTTCCAGAAAAGAGTTATATAGAGAGGCGCTTGTTTTCAGAAACACAATATGAAATGTTTGGTGGCAGGCCTTATATATATAGCTGCATATTCTAGAACGGCGTATCCCTATTATCTCCCACGCAATACTCGTACAGTACGTGCGCATAATGGCAACGTACTCTACTCGGCAAAGCTTGATCTAAGTCGAGGCTTAGTATTGTCTTATCACCTCGATGTACTGCGACCGTTTTTTTTTTTTTTTTTTTTTTTTTTTTATTTACATCCTAAACGTACTGGCATTCATCTTCGTTGAGTATTCTCTAGATAGTTCGTCTGTTGGCCGCGTCTATTCTGAGCGCTGTCCGGGCCGTGGGTGCGGAGCCCCCCGGCATGCCTTGCGCTGCATATAAAACACGCGACTGCAACGCCCCACGCGGTGGCAGGGCGAACTATATTGTTACTTCCGTCCCAGTGATGCGGTTCAGAGCGACACTGAGATTCATTCGATTACTTTTTAATTACGAACGCATTTTGAGTTTTGGGTTTGATGTTGAGGACTCATCCACCTCCCTCTGCTAATAACCTTCAACCCCCCCCCCCCCCCCCCACTGATAAACATTGTGTGCTCACTGGTCCTGTGGCGATGTGCAAAGAAGTGACATTAGCCTTGTAGGGGTGTCCTCTGCTTGAGCTTAGAGTTATACATTTGTGAAACGAGACACAATAAAACTAATTTTATTTGTGTGGTGTGGTTTTGTAGTCATAAAATATCTAGTTAGACGGCTTAGTACACCGCAATTGTCAACCGGAGGTCTGTAAGTACAAACTGAAATAATTCTCATTTTGGTTCAGACTGACTTAACCGAGGGCTCGCTGAGACGAGGCCAACTCCGCGTTGGAAGTTACGGCGAAGAAAACGAATATTGTAGATGCCTGGTGGGCGGAGACTAGCGAAACGGTCGCTCAAGTTCGGCTCTGATCGGCTCTACCCGTAGCTTTTACGGGCGAGATCTGTCGCGCGTCACGTGACCTCACCAGTTGATCTCATGCGGTGGCGGTGTGATGGTCGATGAGTCTCGCTTACAACAGCGACCACTGCTCGGAAATACATTCGCTTCCCCGTCGGCCGTCACTCCGCGTTTTGTAACTGTATGGAACTAAAAATATTTACGGAGATAGCCCTCACTTTATCAAGCAATGATTATTCCAGTCGTTCTTCTTGCATCTACATTACATTCAATTTCTCAATAATATTGTTCACAGAATAGTTATAATAGATAGCCTCCAGCATCAAGTGCCCACTACGGGAAATAAATATAAATAATACTATTCGAAGTAAGTTGAGCTAAGACAAATACGGGTTACAATAATATTAATCAATCATGAGTAGGCCTACTTATGGTGAGATTGCGTTTCTTTTGCAAAAATTAAAATTAAACTCCAGAATATAGGCGTAAAATAAGGCCTTTGTGTAGCAAGATTTACATTAAATAAATACCTATACCAATGTAACAGTACAATCATAAGGGCAAATAAACCCAAAAGCTATTGTAAAGTTGCGTTGTTTTCCAACTTCACAGAATTTTAACAGTGTTTGTGCAAACCAATACTTATGATAAGTTCATAATACTACTGTACTTATAATATACTAAATATTATGTTTATCCAACAGACAGCAATAAATTAGATAGCGCGTCTACGCACCTTCGTTCTTATCACGTCAACACAAATGCACCAGCATAATAGCATTGAGTTTATTAGTGTAGTAATTAAAAAAAAAAAAAGTTGTGTACAATAATAAACTCAATGATAATAGCAACTGCTCGGAAACACTCGCGCTCCCCCGTTACCATGCGGTTTGTAACTTGATGTAACTTCCAAAATATTCATGACAGTCTTTCTCCAGTGGCGTATAGGAAGCCCGGGGGCCCGTGGTCTAGCCTCTAGAGGGTGCCGGTTTCTAGACTGGCTTGAGTTGGAAACCTATCATTGTTTATAAGCTTCAATAAAATTCGAAACTCATACCAACAACTATTAAATTAATAATTGCCGGTGCGGATCATCTCATTTCGGTCGTGTTCAATTGACATTGTAAGTGACATTGTAAATCTTGCTTCTATAAAAGTGTAGTTTCAAAATACTGCATATTTCACTTTCCTGATGTTTGTTCTGTGAACAGCATTGATGGTAATTTCCTAACACTACCAGTTATTGTTGCAAGTTCAGAACGCTTTTTTCACAATTTTGAATAATGCATTGGAATAGAACACTTTCGATCGAAAATAGCTCAGAAGAAAAGAATATATTACGATCACCTAATCAATTCGTTCGATATCTGTTAAGTTAGAAATTGGAAGCTCTAAATTAATGGTGAATTCATGCCATTTAAGTTGAATTTTGTAACACTAATTTTGCTATTGACAATTTCGTCCCAGATCCCAGTTTTCATTATTGTTGCTCTTCATGTAAAAAACAAGTCTATACAGTATAAATCTACTCGACTAGCTAGCAGACTAAACCAACAATCAGTGACAATAATTAACAACAATGGCCAATTGTTGTATTAGCCGACGTGATGTCTAGTCGACTAGCGTCAAAATAGAATGACTGAATGAACATAATCCCGGACACGATACAAAATTACGTTTACGAGTATATGTTAGGGGCCCACCAGGTTCTGTTGCCCGGGGAAAGCTACGCCACTGTCTTTCTACCTTTATCAAGCAATGCTGTTCAAAATAAATAAAATAAAATACATTCGTATTTATAGATTCTACCCATCTCAGTAACAAGACTGATTTTCAGTGGGGGACTTTAACTAGTGACTAAACCAACCCTGTAGGCTCCGAACACCATCGACGAGTGAAGGATATTAACCAATCAAAGATCTATATTTCAAATATGTAAACATATGAACCTGTGATTGGACAGTGCGAACATCTGCGGACAGATGCCAGAATCAACAAGGCTGATTCAGAACAACTTTGAATTTATTGAATTCTTCGTTGCTATAGGACGTTCGTCCGTTCTAAATCACATAGAATTTATCCAAGTCATTGCGTGTCGAATATTTATAATAATAATATCACGTGTCCATTACTAGAAACAAAACTATACGAAATAAAATAAACCTAGAAGAGACGTGCGGGTCACAACATGTAGTAATAATCATTATTTGTCATAGTGAGAAATGTGCATCTTTTGCACAAACAATTAAAATAATACCATTGTGTTACAATTGTAGTACCTATACTGCTACATTACGTTACTTTTGCTTGAATGTCACGGTGACAATGGCAAAGCAACCCAAATCAGCACTATAAACCAATTTAAACTTACGTGGCTTCTGAACGTTTGCGTAACAAATTCTAGTATTTACATTAAAAGGTCGATTACAATTATTAGGGCCGGTTTTTCAATCACTATTTAATCAGTGTTTAGTGTAACCGGGGCTATTACCAATATTGTCAATGTAAAATGTATTTACAACCTAAACATATATTCAAAATGATATTTTTTAGTTCAAACTAATTTTGTATATGATACCAATTTTAAAAAACCCACAACTTAGTTCTAATTTATTGAATTCATAAGCCCAAATGTTTGATAAATAGGAAATAAAATAGTATATGTATGTTTATTCTGGTTGGCTATTATTTAATCATTTGTCAAGCTTACAAAGATTTTAAATTATGCAACGTTTAGAGAACAATGATCTGTCTATACCAAATACAATGTAGTCTACATACGAATTTAAAGTCGCTGGAATATGAATTCTATCACTTTGATAAGAGTAATTAGGATGTATTTGATATTTGGTTACTAACAGTATGATAGCATTCTCAAAATCCCTAGTTAGCCTAATCACTGACTGATAAAAACTGGCCCTTACATTACACATTTTGTCCACAGCTGGGTTGACCTTCTAACAGACTAACCCAAAGTAAACACATTATGAGTCTGCAGACGTTAACTCCGGCCCAAGACATTTCGATTCTGTATGACTTATGATGAGTGTGATGCTGAATACCAATTACAAATGCAGTAGCCATTTCATAGCAGTTTTTTCTGTGGTCCCGATAGGTAGCGTGAAACAGGTATCAAAATATTGATAATGTCTATTCCCACTCATTGCAATCTAATAGACTAATAGTTAGATGTAATATGAAAACGTGTTTATAAACACATGCTAGTGATTTTTAATATGTTTATACATAAGGTCATAAGAAATTTAAATTCACTAGCTTGGACCTACGGTAACGAGGCCACGCAATATTTGAATTACACAAATACAATAATATATTTGAATTGCCTCAACGCTTATGTAAGATGTCACTTCTCATATACAATCAAATAATTATACGCTCATTGCCATAATGTCATAAAGGTAGTCAGCTGCGAAGCTTATGACTATTACGATCGTTGGTTGTGTCTGAGCCGTGGATGCGTTGACATAGAATCTGTCTTATTGTTGTTTTAGATTTGTAGGTGCATTATTTATTGTGATATGTGAAGATGGCAGATTGCACTGCTTACTTAAACCACACACGAAATAACACAGAACTTCACAAACCATTTACAGTTGGGATATGATTATGCATGAGGCCAGCAGATACAAATTTAATTTGTTTTAATTTGTTATCTGTGATGAGGCTCTTATAACAGGCGTATCAGTAATAATCGTAATTGTTGGTAGGACCTGCACAACTTGGCCCTCTTCAGGTGACATTTACTGTGGTATTTGGTTAGTTGTGGAAGATTGCCCGAGAGCTATTAGTATTACCGTGGTATGACTCAATTTCAGCATTCGCCTCTATGATTGCGAAAACCTTGAGGCTAAACTTCAGTCAAAATAGCCGGTAAAGCGGGTATCGAACCTGCGATCTCCCGAATTAGCGACTTGTTTGCTAACCATTAGCCGGATCTCGATCGGTATTACATATTTTATCGTAATAGAGCCCCCCCCCCCCCCCCCACATAATAGTTGCCTATTATCAATTCCTGTGCAACGTAATGCAAACTACTAGATTTGTGAAACTTTGAATTTAGTTTGTGTTGATGTTTGAACATTATTTGTGATGTGTATTGGCTCCCCCCCCCCCCCCGCACACACACACACGTTATAAACAAAGCAATGTGTGTGCGTATACCAAACCAACAATATGGTAGATTGCATACATAACACAGTTCTTCGTGTGTCCGCCCGGCCCGACAAGCCAAATATATACCTCGATCCGATTCACAACGGATACGGGTTGTAAGTTTTTTTTAACTTTATATCTTATACTTACGAACACATACATTATGCACCAACCTTCCCTTGCGAACTTTGGGTTGAGGTTTATGAGGTACGCTTTGTGGGTCACTCAATAAGCTTAAATTAGTCTATGCGCCTTGATAAGGGAAACAAAACTAGTATTAGCTTTTCTTATAGAAATAGTGTTTCGCTAGCATGCACCACTAGTTTGAAAGGTCACTGGTTTGATTCCCTGCACTGTGAATCATAATAGTACTTTTCCGAAGTGTTTCTCAATGGATAATCCGGGATGTTTACAAACAACCCTCGGCCAATTTCAAAATTGAAAAGTATCAGACAGCCCAGCTGTTTCACTTTTGCTCATAAATTATTTATCATCAAATATAATACTTTTGCGTCCGGGTCCACCTTCAACCTCCCCCCCCCCCCCCTCCAAGCCAAGTTTATGGGTGGCTCGTACAGTTATCACAGATGACTAATTATCATAAACACTTCGTGTTCTTATGCAAAAGCCAATTAATGTAAGCTTAGGACTACTATACGTAGGCCTATCAACAGGAGCTTTTAAAATGAGCCTATAAAGTAATGCAATGGACAACACAGTGTACTTCCATTTACATGTAAACACATTTTTGTATTAGAATGAAAGTAATTCTTTTATTCTTCCATAATTATCATCAAACAATACCATTAATTATTTAAAGTATACACAGCCGTCCGCGGAAACGCATATGATAAGAGTGCAGGGGACTGCAAGTGCAGGCAGTTCCCAAGCATAAAACACCGAGGAACGTAGGTTCTGGTCCTACGTGGGACAGTTTTTTGTAATTTCCTTCATCAACAGTTTGTGTCACCACTCATTGTCTTTGGATGCTATTACCAGGCGCATAGGAAGGGGGGGGGGGGAATGGGGGGAGATTCCCCCCCCACTTTTTCCTGTGACCCTCCCAATTTAGCGTGTTAGGCACATTCCGACATACAATACCACACGGATACCCGGGTAAACATTCACCAACTAAATTTCATATTTCACAAGAGAAAATAATATTTGCAGAAACACAGAGGGCCCCACGCCCCGGAGAAAGCCAAGATCTTCGACACAAGATACATTTCCTCTGCCTTTGTTTGTACTTTGTAGCATTAAGTTACAAAATAAAAGCGAATGGGTGCTTGAGGTCAGTGACGTAATTAGGGAAGAGGCGGGTTAGGGCCCTCAAAACGTATTTATTTAAGCCTAAAAATCGAGAAATAACTAATATAGCAATACAATTTTTCGCCGTCGGCGAAAAGGCCTCCGGAGGCTGGGCTCCGCCCCAGACCCCGCGAGTTATCCGCGCTTCGCGCTCACAATTCTCTCCCCCCCCCCCCCCCCCCCCCACTTGATTTAGAGTTCCTACGGCACGGGCCTGGCTATTACCAAGTCTGCAAAGTGTGGAATGAGACCTTTGAGAGTCTAATTAGTAATTAGTCACTCAACAATGAGACTTTGAAATTCGCTGGCGTACCAGTACCAATAGACTTGATTGGTTGCCCATCTCTGGTACTGGTACATACTCCATATCTAACGTTAGGCAGCTTGGCTCTCTCCCATCCCATCGCCAGAAACCACGCTCGACTCGAGCTGATAATGATATCTGTTGCACGGATAGTTTCGGTGCGCGGTGCGCGGGGAGGTGAAACCCGCCGGCCAATAGGAGACGTCTCGAGCGTTCAAACCTCGGCTGCAAGCGCTGCGCCTTTCAACCGTTAGGGCGAGGTAGCGGCCGAGAGAATAAAATAAATTGGAACACAAAACATGCGTTTTGTAAATGAAAATTCCCTTTGAACCATTTAACCGAGAGTTTTGAAAGTTAACATTTGCACTCAGGTTGATTTAAGCTGCTTGTTGTTGTACGAAAATATGTTTAAAAAAATTCCAGTCATTTAAAATAAGCAAACGAATTTCGGGAAAGTTGAGTGAAATCAAGAAGTTTCTCAATTTTTCACTAAAAATTGGGTGACTGTTTTTAAAATGTGTTAACTGGAGCGAGTAGATCGTTTCTTAATTAAGGATATGACCAAATATGAAAATTATCGTAGTAATCGTTTAACTGAAAAAATCAGTCGTCTCAGTGCTTGTATTTGCCTCCGCGCTAACCTCAGCGAGTCCTCTTAAGTACAAACTACAATAATTATCATTTTGGTTCAAACGGACATAAAACAGTTTGCACTGGCTATTATCTACTCTTCTTATTCTTTTCGAGTCAATTTAATGTTCACGAGTCTGCAATGTGTAAAGAACGGTGGGGCAAGTATATTCCATCTCTTCAAAGGGTAAATTTCAATGTTTCAACTCATTCATCAAAGTTTTGCGTTCTCATCATAAGTTTTGTTTCTTTGCTGTTATTTACCGCATTGGTGTATCTTCCTTCATTACTTTAATGGCGGGTCATTGCCTCAGGCAAAGGGGACATTTTGTTTACGGGTGACACGAATTCTTAGCTTTGTATCGCTGGTAGTACATTTAAGACGGGCTGTTCTTCGAAACCAATCTCCAGTTCCAGTTCAGATTAATTATACTAGGCCAAGCTGAGAGATCGATACGAATGAAAATTCTTTAATTACGTTTGAAATGTAATTAGTTTGGCAACTTCTTGTCAAACTCGCAACAACTCTGTAAATAAGGGAATGCTATTAATATTCATGAACGGAGTAGGATTCACTCGTATAAATGACGAAAGAGATCTTACATTTTGGAAACCGCATTCTGGCCTTTATAATTTAATTCTTGAATAGGGATCTCGCACATTCGCAGTTGTCTTGGTTCTCATCGCTAAACAACCGATCAAGTGTATGCAAAGCTTTGGAAGGGAACTACCTCTTAGCATAGAACGCGCGCCAGTAGGAAGACATGTTCAATTCAATATGTATGGCTCTCTCGAGCATGTATGCTTGGAGTTTTAGTTTTATTGCACTTTTTATAGAACAGAAAACACAACCAAAAAACATAATTAACATTTTTCAATTGTGGAGTAAGCCAAACGGAATCAAAATCTCATTAACCTGTTTTATAGTCTGAGTTGTCAACTAGTAAGTACATTGCCTTGAACATTAATACTATAGTATCGTAAATTATTAGGGGTCCCTGCTATCCGTTATTAGTGACTCGTAAATATGCGTGTAACCGTTTGGACTGCAATCAGATTAATAGTTTTAGTTATACGTTCATTTAATCATGAACGTGGACTTGGTTTGACAACTATATAGTAATATACATAGCAGTGTTATCTCCACACATTCATAGCTGGCATATGTACATTGGTATTTATATTGATTTGAACAAGCGACAAAGCCAATACTAATTGCCAACAGATTTTCATATGGGCAATAGTTAAGTACTGAAAACTATCAACTTTAAATTAATTAATTAATTAGATAAATCAATATTATAAAATACATGGATATAATAATAAAATATAATCAACACGTTTGCCTGCAAGTTGTGAGGAAGGGTAAGAAGGTTGAAACCTGTAGAGTGAATGTTTTAAACGAGTACATAACATCGGTTCGCCACTTCTTGTCTGATCGGATTATCGACGGCGGATTGGCCTGTAAGCCTGACGCCATTACCAGCCCCACTCATTTTCAACATATGTTTTCAAGTCCAAAAATGAAACAATTTTCAACCTCTTTGACAGCATTTTCATAGAATGCTGTAACATAATAAAGTGCATCACAGCAACAAACACTAACACACACTACCGGCAACATAACAGTTTGGTTGTTTAGTCAGACATAAAGAATACAACACGAAATTTGAAAGATTTCAATGGAAACAAAGCATTGTTGCAAATAAACAACAAACACATAGTTGTGTCGTGTTCTCCAGCTGTGACTGAACACAACGTGCATTACACGTGTTTCACGACGGGCTCGTATAGGTGGAGGTAGTTATCTTTACAATACGTCGTTTGCCATGGAAAGATAAATATTGGTCAAAACAGCGCCAACATTGTAAGTAGGGGCACGGAATAAATTATTTGAAATATAATATATCAGTTCAAATTCATATTTTGGTTGGTATCCCAAATATTATAGTAGTATTCTAATTATAAACGCTTTAATAAACCATATTTAATAACGGACACTCCTATTCCAATACCATTACATTCATTTACAAAATATCTGTTAATTATTTCCAAAAATAATTAATTTAACCACTCAAAAATAAAATATGAGCTGGACAAAACTTTGTTCTAAATGCAAACAATAATTAAGTATACTGTCAGATGTAAAAATATAAGCTTGACACAACGTTGTTCTAAATGCACAATCAATTAAGTTATGCCAGAGGTGTCCCGTAAAGTCGGTTTGATGTAATATAGCTAACATCAAAGTTGTGCTATATTACGCCAGTTTTGAAAGTAACTGTGTGCTTGGCTCGCGACAATCATCTAGCATTTTTAATTAAATCAGTTATCCAATCAAGTTCTTCAATTGAAGAAGGTAAGTTTGACAAGCTAACTTTTTGAATACTGTATTAAAATATCTGTGACGGCCCTATTGAAAATCCTTGCTCACCACACTTTAATAAGGAGTTCCTTCAAAATAAATTGTTCCTTTTAAATACGGTTCTTAATAATCATGCAAATAAAACAAGGGAGCAGGTTTTGAAGTGACAGAACATATAATGCAACGGATGTTTGCTTAGAGTTTGTAAATGAAAGCGGAAAGCCGATGTTCACTCTTTAGATAGTAATGTTTCCCCCAGTATAAAGCGACGCAAGCTAGCGAGCTGTCCGTCACAGCAGCGAGTCACACATTTCATAATGTCCCCACAGAGTACAGTTCTTATAAATGAATGGGTAGAGACAATATACACCTGCGTTTATTTTTCGTTTCATTTGTTTAAAATACCGCTCGTTGGGCATTTTGATGGCAAGCAATTTGCTCAACTCTTCGCTCTCAAATGACTGAGTGGAAACACTACACAGTCAATTTCCAGTCCGCTTCAAATTGAATTTTCTTGTTCCAGTTAGTCCTATAAATACAAATTAAAAGTGGCGCATTATTTGTAGTATATTATTTCCAAATATTGTTTTAAAAATATTCCAGATTCGATACAACTTCGAAAATGTTACCACAGCCACATCAACAACAACAAAATCCCCTAATAATGGAAACTAACAAACACACTAGAAATTACATACTTTGAATACATTTTGATGGTTTCTGGCTTGGTTTTGGGTTGCAGAAGAAATGGTTTGCTTCGCCAACTTATTGAAGAATAGTAAGAAATAGAACAACACATTCACTGTTTTATACCGTTAAGTAACGTGGTTGAGTTGTTTCCAGACATAACATCCAAACAAACATTCCTTGCCTGCTATGGAAAACTTGATTGGTTCTATTAGCTTTTCTCACACATCTTGTGCAGTAAGTTGTTTCTGAAGCATAGTCTATAACATTCATACCTATTTCTTGTTCTTGTATACGAAACAATCAATACAATCAAATAAAAGTGCCAGTACACTTAAGTTCAATTATACAATATTGTTGTAGGCAGGCAGAGAATCAAGAATACGAAACAGACTATTTTAATGACCAACTTCTCTTTCATTTCAATTTACTACACAAGACGTCTTCTTCACACCCTATAATCAAATGTTTTCAGTCACCATTAATAAGTTCGAAGACAGTCCTAATCAGAGTGAAGCTAATGGCCTTAGCTTTCCATAATTAACTCAATTATATTTGATATTCTGTGAGATCAAAATCTGTTTCTTCTCTTAAACGTTTTTGATTGCATTATTTAAATACTCGATTTATAATCTCATGATAATGGACTGCTATAATGTTGACTAATATGCTGATTGAATTATCATTGCTGCAATGTTACTTGTGTGGTACTGTACTTTCCACGTCCTACATAGACTCATTCTTCGACTGCAAAAGATTTGTGTTAGCATCTTTTTATTTTTATCTCAATAGAGAAACAAAACACTTAGAACACGGACAAGTATGATTCAATTAAAATCGATACTTACGCACGGTTTTGTTCCAAAGAAGTCGGTAGGGGAGTCAAATTAATCAAGCGTTAATTCTTGTAATTGTTTTAATTACTGCTTGGCAGCTTACGCAAGAGTTCGGAATGTAGCGCTGTGTCATTGTCATCTTAATTGGATTCGTTTTCAGATATCTGTCGATATTTACGACGTCAAAAAATTCGTTAACTCGCGTAGTATTAAGACAGTAATGCAGAGAGAGAAAGTGACGCGAGCTTCGACGTCGTGTTGAAAGGGAGGCTTTACGTCCCACGCTCGTTGCTTTGTAGAGCTGTTCCGGTGATCTGGAAGCGAACGCGTATTTCATGCGGCAAGGAGAGCCCCAATGATTTTAATAATGGCTAATGTAAACCACCAAGTATTTAAAAACTTGGCGCTTCGCTCGGTTTTGTAATTTGAGCTTACCTACAGATTAAACGCATACATTTACAATGAGTTTTCCTGGTAGGATTTAGAAGCGTATCCGAATGTTATTTCCGCTGCAATTATGTAATTAGCAGAAGCAGCGGAAATTCGCAAATGAAATCAGTATTTATGAGAAAGACTTGATCGAATTTTGACCCGATGTTCTCGGACTCATTCCGAGGGTTGAGTAGATCGTATGTTTGAAACCGCTGCCTCATTTCCCGCGTCTCCAATGTACAACTAAGGCAATGTTTTAAATTAAATTGCTGCCGTTAAGTTAGATTTATTACTCTCTAACCTAGTGCTAATTCTATAAGTGACTTAACTGTGAACCAGCGCACTGCACGGGCCAATACTTAAACCCCTTCATTCACAACCACGAGATAAGTGTTTAACGGGTGAAATTCACTTCATTTTTCTTCTTCATTGCCTCAACATGTAAAACACGATCGAGATGAGCTCATTATTCTCTCGTCGTGCTGAGTTCTATAGGGACATTATCAGGACATTCAACGCTTTGTTAGTATAATGGTTGCATCTTGGAGGAGGTAATTACTAATATGAGACACTTTTAACGTTAAGATTGTTAAATTTTGTTTCTTATTTAAGAATTTAAAGACGATTTGAATGTCTAAGGAAAGTTAGCCTCAACACAAACAGAGCGGGCGCCATCTTAGTGAACAATCAACTCACTGATAAAAAAATAACTAAAAGTCAGCATTAAAATATAGGAACAAGAACTATATGTTTATATTGTCAGCGACCACAGCAGGGTATTGGTATGCAAAAGATTTATAATCGCACTAATGTTTTACACGATATGTAAAACCAATTTCTTTTTAATTGAATAAAACCTTATTGTTTATAAATATGTAAAGAAGGTATATTAAAATAGTGACTGAGACATCTTATCATGTGCGACGCACAATAAATTATGAGTGATTATAATGAGAATGTCAATGTCATAATCTCTGTGATGTTTAGATTATTCTACGACATGTTTACAAAACAGAGGTCCGAAAACACAATAAAACTCATTATATAAATTGTTTACTAGCCACTCCTGTGATAAGCAGCTAAATGTATTTTGAATTATTTACGACATAATGTAAATTATTTTGAAGTACTTTACGCCTCTATAAACGCACCTCAACTTGTAGAAATACGTTGGCAACTAAAGCGTAGATGATATCGCGACAGAAATTAGTCTTGGTCCCATGCAACCAATTTATTATGTGTCCTGCACCGGTGTTATCTTCAATTGAAACACAAGTATGATTGAACGATAGCGTATCACGCACACAACGTGCTCGGAGCTGCACTAGCTTACCAACTGGATAACATTGAGTATGCAACGTCATTCGACTGAAGGAATTGTTTGCTAAGTTTCAACAAGTTAGTGAAATTGTTATTTCGCGGGGTACTCATGCTTGCACTTGCACCTGCCATGGCAGCTTCTCAGAAGTTGAGCTAAAGTTGATCTTACTTTACCGTAGTTGTATAATTTGCATTTTAGTTAAATTAATTCGACAATAACTTTTCAATATACGAATCCTTGTTATAAAATCGTAAAAAATCGTTAAAATATATCGTATAATGCTTCATCACATTGCGCATGCGCGTATTTTAGTTTTGACGGTAAATCTTCTTGCCAAAGTCTTTATGTATGTTTACGGATACTTTGAGCACTCATACGTAGATCCGTTCTTCCTTGCTAAAACGCAAAGCGGGGGCGTTGTTCAAACTAATGCCTACAACAACGTACAATGATTGTTGAGTCAACGTAGGCAGCTACATTTTCTCGGGTTTTTCGACGTTATTCAACTTGGCAGGAAGCCAATACCTGACTTCATAGCCATATCGACCTGTGACCCCTTAACCTAGAGAAATACTAGAATTTATCCATCTATTTCAGTTGTTTGAATCGCAATTTGTAGTTTAATTGACAGTTGGTCAGTTTGACGTTTTCATGCTTTATTCACGACAGTGGATAGCGTAGAATATCGGACAACAGATGCCAAAATATTGTAGTGTATGCATATCATCTGAAAGTGTTGTACGACGATACGAACATAATAGTAAGAGGGTGTACTTGGTCATACCACGTTTTAAAACAGTATGACGTACATCAGTTTTACTACTTCCAATTTCTATAGCATTTCTCATTTAAACGAATTCGGGAGTTTTTAAACTCATTTCATCGTTAAAATAAGAATAATACAATACTTGCAAAACGTTGGCACACACTCTCTTAATTGAAATACTAAGTGTCATACATATTATTGTGTACGTAAATAGTGTCTAAATAGAGTATTTAATAGAGAAAGTCGATATTGCGTAGTCCGGACACATTACCCTGCCGGGTGTATGAAAGTGTCTGTGTGTATTGGACTCGTTATCAGGTAATCATTGTTTAATGTTCTTACTTTACGATATACTCAACCGCGAGTTTTAGTGCGTCAAAATATTATGATTGTAGTTAATCTCTGTTAATGGCTACAATAAAATGCTGATTTGAGTGCACAAACATATAATTATTATACATTCATCAACTATTCGTAAACATCAAACAACCGGCGTTTTCCCCTCGACTACTTTAATCACGTCGGTATCATATGTGAAGCTTCTTGGTGGAAAGTCGGGCGTGGCCAATTATCACGGAAAATACAAAGCGAAAAAGTGAACTTTACAATCAAAATCAAAATTATTTAAAAACAATACATTTTTCTGGAATACTATAGTTGAAGGAAGACATTTTTATAACATATACGATCCTGGTTAAAATATTGTAGTTTTAAAACTACTGGGATCATAATTGAAACTATAAATACAGTACAACATGAACCTGCTCGTACTTCCATGGCATATTCTTATTAAGACTATAACTGCATTCTATCTTTATGACGTCACAGACAATGACCGATACCATTGGATATTATTTAACTATATAACAATTTAAAAAATATCAAAATTACTTTATGTCTTCAGGGTTATAGTCAGTCTTGATGATTAGCTCCACACACTATTACCCTAAAAAAACTACCTCACTCTCTTCTGTAATACTGTATTTTACGTTAGAAGAAATCTACTTTTCTGACATATTGGAGTCAATGTGGTGGTCATCCAAACAATGTATCGGTTTATTCATATTTAATAAATAACACTTAAAAGAAAAAAAAACAGAAACAATTCTTAGATGGCCACCGTCACGTTTCTAATCCTTTACTTCATAACGAACCCAATGATATATCTGTGTGTATAACATGCCGAACAGATTTACGAAGAGCATTTAGTAAATCATATAACCACTAGACAGCAAGACTAGTAAATGTTTTAGGTAAAGAATATCGTCCTGTGACCTTGCGCCGTGTAGCAAGCCACCCTCCACCCCCTGCGGTTGCCAGGCAACAGGAGACACATCGCCTTCGAATTAGCCACCGGTAACAAAAGCCGCGTTGGCTGGGGTGCGAGTGGCAATCGATCACGGTCTAATCACCTGAGAGAGTCGGCAAATTGTTCTCCACGCCTACAGAATACATACCTGTGAGCTGCCGCGCAAACAGAATGTGAATTTAATCTACTACAAGAAAGGTGAATAACAACGTTCAGCTAATTATAAGAATAAATTATGTTTTAATTATAACTCTGAAGATGAAGGACTCTCAATGTTTTGTTTTGGAAATTAACTGGCAGGGTAAAATAATTAAATGTTTTGTTAGCAAAATGCAGAAACCACATTCCTGGAATATAGCTATAATTTCCCAGCCGCCTTCCCTCGCTGCAGGGCTACCCACACCCCCTACACGACCATCCTAGTTAAATATGTACTCGCTGCTAAAAGAAGCAAACTCAGTACGCTAAGGTAAAATGTGTTTGTGCTCGAACTAGAATCGGTGATAAAAGCAATTAGACTTTTGGTGAAAATGCGAAAGAATATAATAAAAAGTTAGTTTTTGTTCATTTCTAAATGTCACAGTCATATTATTATGAGACAATATTCTAAAAACTTAATAACAATACAATCAATAATATCATAATATAGACACATCGAAATGTACATTCAGACAACAATTCCCAAAGTGTTTCCCTAGACTCGATATTACCAGCCGATATTTCTCCGTAGCGCCCGCTTGCTATCGGTTACCCCCCTCCCCCCCCCCCCCCCCCCTCTCACGATGTCAAGATAAATAATTACAGATTATGTTAAATTATAGCAAGGGTCGTTGATTCTCGAGCAAAATTACGAATTTAGTATTTTAGAAACCAAAATCCTCGCAACTCATTTCGGTTTTGGAAGGTATCGATAGAAATGAGGTGCCTTCATACACCACCCCACAGGGCACAGGCCGTATTTCTATGGAGGGGACAACAACCATGTTGATATGACAGCGCCAAAGAATCAACTTCTATTCACATTAGTTTTAGTATCGTAGTGAAAACTCTCGGAGCATAATTGACATGCATTCATTATGTTGTTAATTCACCTGTGTGTCTTGAACTAGCTACGAATATCTAGAAGTAATGTTCTTGCTTCAACAAATTTCCTTTCCAGGCCAGTCGGTTCTGTCAGTTGTTAATTAAATCTGAGTTATACGTTGTATCCACCTGAGCCTCGAGATAACATTCAATTCGACAAGATATCTCTCGGAATCTGGAAGGGTCAGTCAGTAGTAGCCGATTCCTGCAAATGAAACGATAGATGGGAAACTCGAAGTACATTGGATTGCGATGCACATACCCCAGTGGAACATAGCTTGCTGCTCAGCGTGTGAAGATATGATCTCAGTTTCGTCACTCATATGTTTGTCAGCTCATGCCTTGTTAATGATAACCTGGTCAGGGTATCGCACTGAAATGTATTATTAATTAATGAGTCAGGATTAAACGAGGCGTGAAGTCGTACCAACCTTGTCCACGTTTAGTTCATGACAGTTACGTGTGTAGTTAAACAAGTTACGACGAACAAATCCATCTAAATATTCCTCATGTTTCCTATTCACATTTATGAGCTTTAAGAGCCAGGGTGACTAAACACGTAAACGTTCATACCTGTCTCTCGGCACAAAGTTTAGCAGAGTCGTAATGCAATAGGCCGTCTGGCTTACATTAATGTAATCCCATAACTTATACTAACTCTGTGATGCGGGGTTACAAATGTGGCCAGATCAGGGTTCTGCATTCAGTGAACCTGGTGGGCCACGGCTAAACTAACCTCGAGGTATGTGTTGACAGACCGCTTTCACGTCATAACTACCCAACAAAGCATCTTCAAAGCCATTGGCAAAGGGCATAATATCTATAATGCTCAATGCATTTAAGGACAGAGGGCCGGTATTTCAATGTCCAGTTAAAATCTACTTTTCAGTTAAATTGTTTTCACCATGACAACGGCCAATAGAAATGCACAAAACTTGGCTTACCTGACAGTTAAATTTACTTGACACTTTAACTGGACATTGAAATACCGGCCCAGAGTCAAATTAAAATTACTTATGTTGAATATTTCTACAAATAAAGTGGTATTTTGCAAAAACTGGTCGCTTTCCGTTGCAATTTACTAAATCTTGTCAAGGTTCTTATGGACGCAAAAACACTTCCGATTTTACGAGTAGCGCCCGTAAGTTTATTAAAAATAATTTTGTAGGAATAAGTATGTTCCTTCAATATTTTGTTGTATGGTTTTTGTTTCAACAAATTATATCTTTGTACAAATTCGACATCCTAACATATAGATAACGAAACATTCATAGTTCATACGCATATTAGAACAATGTTTTCTTGTTATGTAATTTAGACATTCACATCGCAATACTACCCCCGTCAGATTCCAGTGAAAGACATTATACTAACTTGGTTAGTATATTTGACCACCCTGAACATACGGATGATGAAGTTGTCGGAACATAACTAGTCCCATGCTCACGAAATAGCCGCGTGCGATAGTACTAACATAACTTTCTACTTTCTAGTTCATTCCATCTACTTGAAACAAGTCAATAGAAATAATTTCTGACCGTACATTCGTTTATCTGGAAATTCCAAAATCAGCGGGAGTAACTAATGAATCTTACGAAGCGCAAGACCACCTTAGCGAATGTGTGAAAGAACGCTAGGAATCTGATTGTTTGAATCAGCGTGCATAAAAGGGCGTAGATAAAGATCTGAGGTCGGTAAGAAACTAGCTACGTGGCCAAACTAATATTGAAGCAGTCACACTGACTCTATTCGTCCAACGGCTCCGGTTGTGTTCATATGTGATAACACTGGGTAGTATTAGTGACCGGGTATATTCTATTTCAGCAGTCTACAACTATGGATTCTATTGCAAATAAACTATCTATCTCATCGCGTACTGTCATCCGTTGGCTCCAATTGTGTTCTGAGGGAGTATGTGTAACGAGCGTGGACGACACCGAGTCTGATTGTGTTCTGAGGGAGTATATGTGCCGAGCGTGGACGACACTGAGTCTGATTGTGTTCTGAGGGAGTATATGTGCCGAGCGTGGACGACACTGAGCCTGATTGTGTTCTGAGGGAGTATATGTGCCGAGCGTGGACAACACTGAGCCTGATTGTGTTCTGAGGGAGTATATGTGCTGAGCGTGGACGACACTGAGTCTGATTGTGTTCTGAAGGAGTATGTGTGCCGAGCGTGGACAACACTGAGTCTGATTGTGTTCTGAGGGAGTATATATGTGCCGAGCGTGGACGACACCGAGTCTGATTGTGTTCTGAGGGAGTATATGTACCGAGCGTGTACGACACTGAGTCTGATTGTGTTCTGAGGGACTATGTGTAGCGTGGACGACACTGAGTCTGATTGTGTTCTGAAGGAGTATGTGTGCCGAGCGTGGACGACACTGAGCCTGATTGTGTTCTGAGGGAGTATATGTGCCGAGCGTGGACAACACTGAGTCTGATTGTGTTCTGAAGGAGTATGTGTGCCGAGCGTGGACAACACTGAGTCTGATTGTGTTCTGAGGGAGTATGTGTGCCGAGCGTGGACGACACTGAGCCTGATTGTGTTCTGAGGGAGTATATGTGCCGAGCGTGGACAACACTGAGTCTGATTGTGTTCTGAAGGAGTATGTGTGCCGAGCGTGGACAACACTGAGTCTGATTGTGTTCTGAGGGAGTATGTGTGCCGAGCGTGGACGACACTGAGTCTGATTGTGTTCTGAAGGAGTATGTGTGCCGAGCGTGGACAACACTGAGCCTGATTGTGTTCTGAGGGAGTATATGTGCCGAGCGTGGACGACACTGAGTCTGATTGTGTTCTGAGAGAGTATGTGTGCCGAGCGTGGACGACACTGAGCCTGATTGTGTTCTGAGGGAGTATATGTGCCGAGCGTGGACAACACTGAGTCTGATTGTGTTCTGAAGGAGTATGTGTGCCGAGCGTGGACAACACTGAGTCTGATTGTGTTCTGAAGGAGTATGTGTGCCGAGCGTGGACAACACTGAGTCTGATTGTGTTCTGAGGGAGTATGTGTGCCGAGCGTGGACGACACTGAGTCTGATTATGTTCTGAGAGAGTATGTGGGCCGAGCGTGGACGACACCGAGTCTGAATGTGTTCTGAGGGAGTATATGTGCCGAGCGTGGACGACACCGAGTCTGATTGTGTTCTGAGGGAGTATATGTGCCGAGCGTGGACGACACCGAGTCTGATTGTGTTCTGAGGGAGTATATGTGCTGAGCGTGGACGACACTGAGTCTGATTGTGTTGTGAGGGAGTATATGTACCGAGCGTGGACGACACTGAGTCTGATTGTGTTCTGAGGGAGTATGTGTAGCGTGGACGACACCGAGTCTGACTGTGTTTGAGGGAGTATGTGTGCCGAGCGTGGACGACACTGAGTCTGATTGTGTTCCGAGGGACTATGTGTAGCGTGGACGACACTGAGTCTGATTGTGCTCTGAGGGAGTATGTGTAGCGTGGACGACACCGAGTCTGACTGTGTTCTGAGGGAGTATGTGTGCCGAGCGTGGACGACACCGAGTCTGATTGTGTTTCGAGGGAGTATGTGTGCCGAGCGTGGACGACACCGAGTCTGATTGTGTTCCGAGGGACTATGTGTAGCGTGGACGACACCGCCGGAGTTCTGTTAGTCGACGGAATTAGTTCTGTCAGGTGCAGCGCCGGCCGGAAACTCCAGCACTTTCTTCGCCCGTCACTCGTCAACAGACGCCATTGTTGACTTGCATAGAATAATCATCGGTCGTCTAAACGCAGATGTGATCTTCGGTCTCATCTCCAGATTAATTTGTCGAAGTTCCTCATAAAGCAGGAACGTAGACCGCTTTTAACTACAAAGACTGAGTTATATAAATAATCGAAATTGTCATTCCTACCATATCTGTCTATCTATACAAATAATGAGCTATAAAAAGCAACGCGCACCCAATGGAAACAAAGTACTACGACCAAGAGAAGACAATTGTCAAGGAAACTAACCAAATAAGAAAAGATAGTAGTGTTAGTGTAGTCTGATGTATCCACAGTACTTACTGGGAACTGCTGCGGGCTAAGGACGCGCTTTGACGCGCGAACTTGGTTTAATTAAGTAGATACATTGCTCCGGGCTGAGTTTACCGCCGTGTAGATTGTAATTGTAAGAAAGGCCTGGAGCTACGCAAATGTTTGGCGTCTTTCCTGGAACAACAGCTTAACAATAAATAGAAATGGCATCACATTAATTCAGTCCTTACACGTACTAGACACGCAATTTGTTTTAAAATTATTCACTCATATTTTGTTGCATTTATTATCAGATTTATAGTAATAATTTATTTAGGATATTTCTTTAATACAATATTTGTTCTCGTTATTTGCCCATTATTGAAAAGAAGATATTGACTTTGACAAACTCCGCTTTTATATATATTTGTTATTTTACTTGTGTGTTGTGCTCATTATTCTTTGTAACTATGTTTGACTAGACCATTATTCTATAATAGGCCACTATGCGAGGCATATAATGTTGATGTTATAGAGCAATAAGTGAATAAGATATTATTATGGATGTTGTATCGTAGATATTCACAGGTTTGTTCTATATTCTCATGGTATGCTCGTCATACAGTCGACAGAGAACGAAGAGGCCCGAAAATAATCATTGTAATGTAGTAAGCTATATTTTTTTAATCTCTTATGTATTTATATTTCATTTTCTGTCTTTTCAGTGTACTTTTGGTTTTAAAAAGAGTAAAATGAATTGAATGCCGTTTGTTTTTATTTAATTTACGATGGGTTGCCGTCATGTGGTTAAGAGAAACATGATCACACATTGTGTGTTGACAATGGTGAGAAAACCCGCAACAAAACAAAACCTTTTAATTCGTTACATTGAATTGTTGTGGTTAATTACATTTTGTTATCACCATTATTTTCTCACGGACTCTTCAGAGTACTCTGTGCCCGCGCCATCTCGTGGCCGTTACCTCAAGTATTGGTATCGCGATTCATTGAATCATATGCACAAATAACAAGTGATGTTATAAGTAGGAAGTGTTATCAGTAGGGAGTGATAATTCAAAGACGATGAAGATAGCATTTTGTTATCTCACTCGGCTTGAACAACAGTTAACATTAACCTCTTGAGACTTGCGCCAATAGAACAACAGTTAACATTAACCTCTTGAGACTTGCGCCAATAGAACAACAGTTAACACTAACCTCTTGAGACTTGCGCCAATAGAACAACAGTTAACATTAACCTCTTGAGACTTGCGCCAATAGAACAACAGTTAACATTAACCTCTTGAGACTTGCGCCAATAGAACAACAGTTAACATTAACCTCTTTAGACTTGCGCCAATAGAACAACAGTTAACATTAACCTCTTGAGACTTGCGCCAATAGAACAACAGTTAACATTAACCTCTTGAGACTTGCGCCAATAGAACAACAGCTAACATTAACCTCTTGAGACTTGCGCCAATAGAACAACAGTAACATTAACCTCTTGAGACTTGCGCCAATAGAACAACAGTTAACATTAACCTCTTGAGACTTGCGCCAATAGAACAATAGTTAACATTAACCTCTTGAGACTTGCGCCAATAGAACAACAGTTAACATTAACCTCTTGAGACTTGCGCCAATAACAATGTTGCGAAGATGAAACAAAACTGAGAACATAACCATAGACGTTTTGAATGGAAGATCGTTGATGCACAAACAATTTTCCGGAACGAATCTACTTACTTTCTATTGCAAACCTAATTACCCTCATCCTTCTCTAGCTTACCAGATCCTAGGAAGCATGAATACTCCACGGCCCCCATGAACCCCCCCTCCTCTCTCTCTCTCTCTCTCTCTCTCTCTCTCTCTCTCTCTCTCTCTCTCTCCCCCTCTCTCTCTCACGCGCTTGTGTACTCACCGCACTTTTATACCCGGCACCTCCACCAACACATGCTAAGTGACAATAGGGAACTTGCATGAATTTTCTACAGCTCTGAAAGTACGTGGAATATATTGTTATTCATCTAAAGACATCACAAACCTAATTTAAAAGTTTTAAAATTAACTCATTATACTTCTATACATGTTCAAAGATTTTGATTATCTGTTTCCCGCACTATTATTTTTAAACGGTATGTGACGTCACATGCCATGAAAATCACTGCTTATATGAATGACTTTGCATATAACCTCCTTGGACTTTGCCACCGCCTCCTAGACGAAACAATCACATTTTCAAGGTCATCAAGCTAACCTTGTCAAAATCTTTACGCAAGCCGTTGTCAAGTCTGCTTCATATGAATAACAACACCCAATATTTACTGATATTCTATGAAAATAGGTTTGGTATTATTGTTTTTATAGTAACTGGGCTTCAAAATTAATTACTACGCTTACTAGACATTAATTCTTTTTTATATGATTTTGGATATGATAATTTCCAAATAAGCGTTATGTTATTTATCTTTCTTTGATTGGTTGATTGCTGATACATGGCAAGTGACGTATGCCCCGTTTTTCCCGCCATAAATATGTGTGAAACTTTCAGCTCGTTTTTATAAATGAAACTTAATTCTATGTCACCGAAATAAAATATTTTTGTATTCAGGACGTTAATCTTAATCTAGTAAAATGCTAAAAAAAAATTATGCATGTTCCCCATTTTTACAAAACAATTTGGTTTGCTACATTTTAGTTTTAATATCCATGTAAATTTTTGTATATTTATTGCATTTCATTATTTTTTGGTTACATCTCTTTATAGGTTTTGATTATTTTTATCACTTTGTCTTTTCAAGAGGCCCTAAGTCTTTAAAAGTCGTATTATTATTATTATACTATTATTATTATTATTATTATTAATATTATTATTATTATTATTATTATTATTATTATTATTATTATTATTATTATTATTATTATTATTATTATTATTATTATTATTATTATTATTATTATTATTATTATTATTATTATTATTATTATTATTATTATTATTATTATTATTATTATTATTATTATTATTATTATTATTATTATTATTATTATTATTATTATTATTATTATTATTATTATTATTATTATTATTATTATTATTATTATTATTATTATTATTATTATTATTATTATTATTATTATTATGTTATTTCCCTTCTTCTCTTCTCTCATTTGCACCATCGGGCTCCTCTTGAGCCAAGACGATGCGAGAGTGCACCCTAGGGTGGCGGCCGAAAGATGGTGGTGACAATGTAGCTCATAGGCTGAGGACCTTGCGCACGATATTAGTTGTGCCGAGGATTGCAGCCTTCTGCATGACACGCACGTGCTTGTCCTTCAGGTGGAGCTTCTCTTTCGCAGCTGACCACTCTTCGGTGACCAGACCGTTGACGGAGACGACGACAGGAACTATCTCAACGGACCTCAGCTTGTATATGTCCTTGAGTTCGACGGCGAGTGGTTGGTATTTACGCCTCTTCTCAGCTACTGTGTTGATCACATGGTTGTCTAGCGGGACGGCGATGTCGATAATGGTTGCTTATTATTATTATTTTTATTATTATTATTATTATTATTATTATTATTATTATTATTATTATTATTATTATTATTATTATTATTATTATTATTATTATTATTATTATTATTATTATTATTATTATTATTATTATTATTATTATTGTTATTATTATTATTATTATAATAATTAGTAGTAGTATAGTTAGTTTCTAGTTACTTTAGTATGGGTTGACGGTCACGCCTTGTGATAAGCACTGACGCCGGGACTAACAATACCCGCGTCATATTATGTGTTCACTCAGGTATCAATGTAACGCTGGGCTCATTAAGGAGCGCTCACAAGTCACAGCCCACCACAAGTTGTCGCTTGATCGTAGACTCCAGTTTGACTAAACGCTTGAATTACCAAATGATACAGTTGTTATGCTGGACTCAACGACGCACAGCATTGAGGGGCGCAGAGACAACCCTTCAGTTCCCGGGGTGGAACCAAGTATGAGCTTCACCCAAGCCGAGCCGAGTATGTTTGAAAATAGCGACATCGTAATTATATTGTGAACACTAGCGGCAAGAGAACAAACAAAGGTTCCCACATTTTATTGTTATAAAATAATTAAATTATAACAATGCACAAAAGAACACCTTGATTGAACAATAATTAAACGCAATCTGTGTACGACGTCGCACGCCATATTTAAGGACAGCAGGGAAATGTTAGTTGTTCTCGATTGTTCATGAAGGAAATGTACAAGATAGTCAGCGTGCGTGAGCAATGCCCAAGATTGATTTCAGAACAAATAATATATTCAAACATAGTTTTTTGTCTGCATATTCTCATAAATGAACAGTATTAAACACTATCCTGAGAACAAAGCAATGTGTTATTATATTAACGTTTATATTAACCGTTGAATGTTGTAACCTTAATACCATCATTAAGACGTCTGTTTTATGGAATTAGTTATAGGCATAACCACTTTGAATTTGTCTAGTATTTAATATTAATGTAAATGAAACGTCCAATCCTTTTTTTTTTAATAGACGATCATACAACGCAACTTCTAGCCAAAATGGAAGGATGTCTGAAATTTATCTAAAAAGCAATTTACATGCAAGAGCTCGATATCCCACTACTTGATAATAGACTTTCAGCAATTTGCATGCTTACACGAAGAAGAAGTCGAACATTTCCAATATATACTGAGACCCTGTGTAATAGTTTCGCATCCCCTAACGGTGCTTAGAGAGTTGATAGAAAACTAAGCATCAGATAATTTTTAATTTTGTGTGTTTAATTGTTGTGTGCTACGTTTCAATCTTTCTTTTCCATAATATCAGCCCACGGGTTTATTTCAAACAGCTCTGAATCCTATTTTCTGCTTCTAGACCCGGGATGGAATAGGTTCTTGATAGCCCTACATGTCGTACGAGGCCACTACAAGAGCCGACGTTATAATTTAGAAGCTAAATTCAGCGTTAAACAACAATAATCATCCGTATTTTGTCCACTAGTTTTTATAGTTCAAAATATCCATAAGAATGTACACACTGAATTATTTACAGTACTTTACACCGGATTATCTGTTGCACAAAGATTGCGTTATGGTCTGTCATTTTCTCCTTTTTGGTGTATAGTGATATTAGTTTGAATTCTTGAAGAGTACACATGTGCTGGGCGCGCTCATTCCATCTGTAGCGGTATAACTATCTATCTATCTCCGTCAAGAGTGTTTATTCCTAGGTCCATTAAGAGAGTACTTGCAATGTTGGTACAGCTAATTGTTCGGTAATTACGCAATGGCTGCTGTTGTCTTGTCTGGTAGCGCGCTTGGCCTTAATCCGCAAGGTTGTTGTTTCAATTACCACTATTGGTAACAAGGATTTATGGACCTAATGAGTCTTGTGTCAATAAAACAACAAAAACGTGTCTTACATTTTAAGTGCACAGAACACGTCAGGAACTGCGCTGGAGAATTCCATCGTCAATACTACAATTAGAGTTCTGTACAATAAATTGACGACGTATTTACGGGTGTTGATTGAATGACCTATTATATCTTTTACTGTTACCACTAAACGGATCGAGAAACCATGGTTTGTGGTAGGATTATTATTATTATAACCATAATAAATTATTAACAGGTAATTGTTTTCACTTATTGCTTCTTAAATATATAATCCACCAGGGTTACAATTACAATATTGTATTCATTAAGGCCCGCGTTGCAATCAGTATGTCAGCTTACACTTCTGTTATAGAAACACATCTATCTATTACCACAGTTCTAAGTGGATTGTGTTAACTGTAACATTGTTAGTTATTTAAAAAACGCAAGCATTGAATTCTTAGAATTCTCATGGTCATACATGGGGGACAGGTGTACGTATTGGTTGAAACATTAATATGAAAACGGAATTGTTGAAAGTGATAATGTGGACGAGCTCCGTTATAGGATCGAGTTAGGTGTATACTTACATAATACGCGCTATATGACAAACAGTCAGGGACATACATTTTGTACTGGCAATAAAAACATACACAATGTATGTGAGGTTGGTTCAATTGCTAACAGCGTAACAACTCAGTTATTTTATCGCGCTTTATACATGTTATTAGACCAATGTTCTATTGGTTTACGAGTTAAATTTCCTACGGACAAAATATAAAATTATTTACGATAGGACATATGATAATAGGAACACAAAAAACTTTATAAACGTGATAAGCTGCACGTTTGTCATAAAGTTCGACTACAACAAAACTTTATAAAATGAAATCTGTATAATTATTGCGCACGTCGTGATTGGCAGTATGTTTGTGTTATTAGTGGGTCAGTCAGTTGGTCCAACATACAAACACAGATGCGCATTTATAGATTATCTATCTGTAAGTTAGTCTGTATTCTGATAATGTCACAAACTCGTACGACCGAAGACCACACTTATATCATCTGATATTCCCAGAGTTTGAAAAATGAGCGTAACGTGACCGCAGAGAAAAAGCAGCGAAATTCGCCATTCCCGAAAATATGGGACGAGACCTGGCAGCGCAATTTAAACCACCTCGGTTCGCAATGGAGGCCACACAAATATATACGATAACCCAACGGACCTTTATCGAACTTTATTAAACGCTTTTGATGCAGAATTAGACCCATCTTCTTAACCGCGTACAACATTTATGTTTAGTACAAGATCAGCCACAGATATATTGGCATAAAAGGGGTCACACAAGTTAGTTTTAGCTGAAACTAAACACGGAAAATCAAACTTTATTAAACGTTTATATGCAGAACAGAATTATACCCATCTTCTTAACAGCGTACATAATGTATGTTAATACTGGGACTACCGCAATCAATAACAGAAGTTAGTTACATTGGAAAGTATTTTATCATAGTCTAATATATACACCATGCACAAGTGTATCCCTGCAAAGTGGCCGTGGTCACAGTTCCTTGCCCTGGCGCGACTCCGGCTTTGTATGTTATGTCGCTGTAGAACCTCACTCATCGCCTTATGGGATGGGGTTCTAGAACGTTCCATTATATCAACAGTTTGATGTGGTTTCACATATATTTACCGGTAATTTAAGAACAGTACATAAATATTGCACAATACACTAAATTTAGAAGATATGGTTGACGAAACGTCAATTAATATTCCATCACAATAATAGAGTTGACGCGTTATTCTGTCCTTTACTTCACATACAAATAAAAACGAAAATATCTGCTATGTAAGGAAATAACACGTTGTTCGTGGTGAGTGGCTACTTGAGTTAATTAGCTGGTGGGACTTATATATTCCAGTATCGTGTTTGCATTATCACCATCCCGTGCATTTACATGCATGCACAGATTCAAGCGTTGATCATCATTCCATCATTCCCACACAACGCTTCTCCTTATAACTAAACTCATTTAGTACATTCATTGCATTATTTGAAAGTGATTTTGAAGTGCTTTTTCATATTACGTTATTACATTTTTAGGTTCAATAAAAACTTTAACATACAACCAAAATTCAGTTAAAATAGGAATTTACAACATTTGAATTAAGGATAAAGGAAATATTGTAAACATAATGCTGACAATTTAATATACACTTCCCGTTCTACAATGAAAGCTGTATGTATTAGGAACGAGGGTCCGTACGTTGAAATGCCACAAGATTGATGGACTGTTTTACCCGTATTAGAGGCATAATGCACATAATACACCGCACCAGCGATATTAATTTAGACTGAACTACAAGAAGTGGTGATTCAGCGTTAATCCCTCTTAATGCGGAGCTTAGGTGATCAACTAGAGAAAACATGCCTAGCTTCACAGCATAACAGACTGGCGTAAAGTCAAGATAGTTTGCCCGAGACTTAAAACTACACAAACATCAACTAAGGGATCAGCAGTGAAGGCCTTTAGCACAGCTCGTTGCCATGCAACTGTGTTAGTAAAGGTGTGAGCCCCAGTCGTGGTGTTAAGCGTAAAAGACGCATCTTATTCAAGCGAAGCGCGAAAACAGGCTGTTGAAACAGGAAATTACCCAGAACGATCCATATACAACGTAAACTGCCGTAGACGTACATTATGATTACCTCACGGGCAAAGCAGTGGAAACATGAATAGAGCCCCTGAATATTAATTTCTAAAACGTGTAAATTTGTGTAGAGATACGAATTTCTGTGTCAATGATTGCTCTTTGTCAGATTGGGTGGCTTTGCCATGTTTTGATACACCTTATATTAATGCCTATAGGCTAGCCTATCCTAAGCTTATCAAATATTATACGTAGGGCTTGTTTAATGTTGTATGCTTACTGGGGGAGAAGACACGCTGACAGAACATGACATAATTATATAGAATAGATGATGTAAAGGTTTATGGGAAGTCTGTAGTATACACAACACTTCAGGCAATATGATACAAACATTACATCATAACGTAATCTTACAACATCTTCTTCAACAGACAAATATATCGCACGTGTTTTCACTAACCTGTCTTGCAAGCAGATCACTAACCAGATGATCCGACAATAGTGATCCGATCAAGTTAACAGACTAGAGTAAACAGGTTTAAGAACGCAATGCTACTGAGAAGATTAGTTAAACTAACTGCCCCATGGTGTCATTACATATTGTGTCTGAATTTAAATTCCCGACTGTGAGTAAAAGGTATTCAATATTGTTTGGCTTTGCATTCTGAAATTCATAAATGACAACAAAGTATCCTCTTAGTATACTCAATAATTATCGTTTGAATACGCATGAAACATGTGCGTAAATGATAATTTATACAGTTGCAGCTAGGTAAATTCAAAACGGAGATCATGAAGGCTTGTCTTGTCAAGAACTGAACTAAGCAAGTAACACGATAGGCGTTGTTATGACAATGTAATATTATTGTAACGGTGAACCATTGCAACCACAGAACATGCCTGAGCATAGAAACACTGAAACAAAGGGTGCAGAATTACAGAGATACTAATTAATCCATCGCAGGTTATATGGAGTAGTTGCGCTCGGGGTAAATTAATCAATTTTACTCATGCTCAGGTTAAGCTATTATAAGAATCCCATAAACCAGACATAGAAATAAAAGTCATGAATTTGTAATGTAATTTGGTTTATGATTTGTTCAGTTCCTATGACAAATTTAAAGATACATATTCTCAACTTTCAATTATCTACGTCTACGCAAGCCTATCAAAAATTGGAAAAAATGGAAACGAGATTCCTATTGGTCGATCGTAACGCAGCGCAAGAAAATACAACATATATAACCAACTATTGCGCTGCGTCATACGGTCTTGCGTCAGTTGGAGACGAGCCCATATTATACAATACATAGCATTGGTTCAAACTCTCTTAGGCTTGCGCTATGTCAGTGCGCAGCGCTTTAGCGCCTTGTGTTTCATATACGCGATGTAAATAATTGATAGTAAGAGTGATAAAGGCGGGTTTCGTGTAAATATTCGTTACGTTTTACAATACAAATATAAACAATACTTATTGTATACATTGGCAAGCACCGTAGAAAGAAAGGCAAGACGATATTATTATCTACAACAGTCTCGCCAGCCACTTCACAGACAACTCGGTAGATTTAATCAACATGATAACAGGCGTTGCAAACAGGATAAAAGAAATCTTATATAATGAAACACAATTCTGTGTGATACTGTTGTTTTACGTTTTACATTTCCATCTCAACAGGAAAAAACGGCTTGTTGTGTTGCGGTTGATAACAGCGGCTCTTAAAGGGGATGTACTGTAATAGAAGGCGTGCTCGACATTCTGCAACACTGGTATTGCGTAGGCTATGTCATGTCTCACAGCATTTGTGCAATCCATTGATTGGTACGGTAGCAAATAGAAACATTGCATTTGTCTTGTCTTAGTACTCATTAACAAACATTACTTCTCGGGGACATAGTCTAGCGAGTTCTACTCTCAACGCGTATTTTTATCAGCGTTGGTATTGCTTGAATCGGTTCAATTGAGTTCTCAACTGACATCCTAACTGGTGGAAAGCAACCAAATCTACACCGTATGCACATTTAGTTTGGTATAATAATCTTTTGATGGCCAACCCAATCCAACGCCACAGAACGTTGCGTTTCTCTTCACTGTTGATGGCGAAAGTACCGCAGTTGAAAAAACTTGTCAAGGTTTTCATTTTCTTCCTTACTTAACCATAAGCCGTGAGCTTTGAGATAAAACCCTCGTGTTTCTTGAGGCTTAACGTCTCCCATGAGTTTCCTTAGTGACTAATTAAAGTTGTAATTGCCACATTTTCTGATCCACTAGAAAAAGTTTTCTTTCTCGAGTGCCATAATTTATACGCTAGTTTGTTCGAAATAGCGGATGGCAACACTTTTGTGTGTCAACTCACACACATCTCCTAACAACCTTCCACTGGTTCATAATCATCTTGTTAATCTTCCTTGTTCCCAAACATATACGAACAATTATTTATTATAAAATACGAATATGTCCTATGATATCACCAAATATTAACAATTTAAAAGATATATTTTGTATTCTCTCGCGGTTCGTATCCGCGCTTATATTATTGTGTTTCGTGATACTGTTGATGTACTGCTCAACGTCCCCCCCTGCCCCCCCCCCCCCCCAGGCCCCCCACACTATAAGTACAACGATACGGCGAGAGTACCGTGATAGTGCATGACTGTCATTTAATTGTTGCTTTTATAAACTCATATCAGAATAGTTGGAATAAATTGCAAACCTAATAACACGGCGAAGATCAACTACTTTCTACTCCTGGCTTCATACTTGAACACGCGCACGAACACACTACTCTGATCTGTACGGAACTAAGGGATGATTTCATTGACCTTCATTGTGATTAATCAAATACGTTGTATTCACGGAACAACTGATGACTGGGCGTATTCTACGAACAAATAATAATCCATTTCCGTGTCTTAAAAGAAAGAAAATACACTAGAATTTACCTACGTAGGATAGAACAACTCATTACACATAACCTGCTTACAACACTTTGTAAGTTGAGGCACCTTGACCACACTTCAGACACCATCGTCTCTCATTCTCTGCTCCCAGTCTATTCGTAAACAAATGCTGTATCACGTGACTCGTGGTCTGTTTGTAAATATATCAAATTTGACAGTTACAACAACGAATCCACATCCGAGATTTTTAATTTGATGTACAATGGCATAGAGTACAATTTGCAAAGCAAACATGAAACGGCGAAATATGTATTTTATTTTCGTAGGTAGCGGATGTTGCCATTCCAGATGAATAAAACCCCGAGCTTAACGCATAATTTGACGGTTGCGTGCTTTACGCGTCTTTCAAACGCGCATATATTCTTAAAATTTGTTCTTTATTATTTTCGCAGTAGAATTCGTTTACGGTTGGCGTCATAAACATGGCCCGGGCACGTAAAGCTGATGTAAATTAATTTACCCCAAATACGAATAGTGAGTGTTCAGTGTTGGGGTTTGTTCGATTCTAGAGGGATGCAATAATAACAGCGATGTGTGTGCACACAACACATGTGTTACACGTATGTGTGGCTCCATCCAGGAGACTGAGTTCGTTAGTACACCACTCTTGAAACACCTTTATGTTGTACAAACAACAACCGTTTAGCCCACGCTGACAATATACATATGAACTCATTACTGACAACTGATTGTTCATGAATAACATCTTACAACTGTTGTATACTTTGTTTGTACTCCCTATTCGATACGGACACTTACATTAGTGTAGAGTTAATAACTAACATGTCGCGCTCAGCATTAGGGTATAAAAGGAGTGTTGGGCAAGCACCTTAGCACGGCATAGACCTTATGACTGAGGAGCCGGGTAAACCCCAAGCCAATGTCAGAGCCCCGAACCAGCCCGTGAGGCGAGCACCTTATCTCGGCATAAACCTTATGACTGAGGAGCCGGGCCAACCCCCAGCCAATGTCAGGGCCCCGAACCAGCCCGTGAGGCGAGCACCTTAGCACGGCATAAACCTTATGACTGAGGAGCCGGGTAAACCCCCAGCCAATGTCAGGGCCCCGAACCAGCCCGTGAGGCGAGCACCTTAGCACGGCATAGACCTTATGACTGAGGAGCCGGGTAAACCCCAAGCCAATGTCAGTGCCCCTAACCAGCCCGTGAGACCCCAAGTAGTCACGTGATGCGAGGACAGTGCCGGAATGTCAGAGCCCCCAAGTAGTCACGTGATGCGAAGACAGTGCCGGAATGTCAGAGCCCCGAACCAGCCCGTGAGCCCCCAAGTAGTCACGTGATGCGAAGACAGTGCCGGAATGTCAGAGCCCCCAAGTAGTCACGTTATGCGAAGACAGTGCCGGAATGTCAGAGCCCCCAAGTAGTCACGTGATGCGAAGACAGTGCCGGAATGTCAGAGCCCCCAAGTAGTCACGTTATGCGAAGACAGTGCCGGAATGTCAGAGCCCCCAAGTAGTCACGTGATGCGAAGACAGTGCTGGAATGCGTGCCTCGTAGGCGGTAAAGCGTTATCAACACTGATAACGACCCCGGGTCGATTGGCCTTGAGCTTCGCAGCTCAAGTAGTTGAAATAACGTCGCAGATAGGAATCGGACGCCGGTAATTGGGCGCCGTGTACAGCACACGATTATTGTTGTCAGGCGTCCGGAAATGACGTCAGGAGCGGGACGTGATGGTGAATACACCACACCAGCAGGTTAGAACAACCGGAAGTGAGGTACCGTGATAACTCAACCTCGATTAACCTCAGAAGTGAGTCACGTGGTGCTTTGCCACCAGGCTTGCCAATATAGATTATCCGGGGCTCTTTTCTCTGTCGTTTTTCGTGAGAGGGGCAACTTTTCAAACAACAATACTAAGCGGGAAACTCTCACAATTTTGAGCCCGCAATAACAGCCTCATATCCGGTTCCACGTTGATGGAATTGCGACTCGAAAACTTTACGCCATAGAAAATATTTGCTTTGTTTTAAAATGTGTAGAATGGAAAGCTTTTGGAAGGTTGTTATTTATGCCAAGATGCCTTCAGATCTTGTTTGTGAAATCAATCTGTTCAATGGAGTTGTATGTGTTTATGGCCAGAAGTGAAACGAATTGTAACGTGTGTTTGCACACCCATGATGTCGTTGATTCCTGTGCAGGAAAACAGTAGGAAATAGAAGATTAACAACTTCAAAATGTATGCACCGCGTTTCCGCCATTAAAAACTATGTTCCTATGGTATTTGTAAACAAATATCCATCAATTTTAAATTATCACGCCAATATTGGGAATTGGCAGATCTCTTCCTAAATTATTCTTTTTCTCTAATCAAATTGAAAAGTACATAAATACAGACAGACTTTAATAATTATGTAGTTATTCATTTTGAATAAACATAGGCGATTGGCTGTATCAGAATGACATCGCCTCATTTATCAATGTGTGTTTATTTGTTATCAGTATGATGGGTCAACTGTGCGTACGGCATGTAAACGTACACGTTCCAAATTACAACATTAGTATTAGTATTGGCCACACAGTTGTTATAATGTAGATATCCAGGTATAAAGTGTCTGTGCTCCTAACCCGGACGTGAGAGAGCTGGGTTCGATTCCTAGTCGGAGCTGGTTTTGTAATATTGGGATTTCGAAACAAATCCGCCTAAGAGAGAGTTTCTCGAATAAATATGGTCTTGAATTAAAATATTATGTTTACAGTTACAAATCACAATGTTGTTTGAGGGAGACACCGCGTGACTCGTATCTACGCATTAAGGCATTAGTGACCTATTTATCTCAGTGTGGTGCACAAAACAAACCTACCAATGTTCAACATTGATTTTGCGTTGTGAGTGGTTCTTAGGCCACGCACGAGCGAGCGTGTAAGAAAGTTGAACACGAACAGCCTGCGTGCGCGGGTCGAGATCTGTCAATTGCTATTGCTAAGAACGTTGTGCTCTAAACTACAATTATTCTGTTACGCTAACAGAGACGCCAAGTGTCCGAGGGGACACTTTCAAGGCCTGAGAGTGACTAGTGTAGATGAGAGCAACACCAACGATCACACACACACACACAAAACACGAGATAGACAAAATCACAGTACGTCCCTTATTATTGTTGTCGGATCAGATAATATATGACACTGAAGAAATAAAGCTTTGAGAGAACAAATATGAATGTAGGTTTGTAGGACAACTGTAACTGCATTGACTAATTAATGTACATATTAATGTATATCTGTGCTCTTGAGTTGGACATATGCATAACTAACTCTTGATCATGCCAGATGTAATGCTGACTAAATGTCGCGTAATTAGAGTGGAGACCTCGGCCTGCCACAGTGAACCCAAACAACGGGCAGATGTGCCAAAATAAAACAGTTACATACATATACATAACTATACATTGTACTTGTACTGACTGTCTGTACTGTTCAGTGCAGTTCAATATAATCTAGTCGGATAGTAGCAGAACGCAAGTGCGTGGACTATGACAGCGCACGGTAGTACGGATCAGTGATTTATGCATGTGTTTACATTCTGCTACTAGCCGACTAGCGTTAGTTGACTGTACGAAGCGGAAAACAGACAACCACGGGTGTTGGTTCTACCCTTCAATACACTATAGAGCGATAACGCGCGAGTCTAATACACGAGTCCCGCCTTCTGCAGTAATCTTGCATAGTTTATATTATTTTTTCCTCATTCATAATGCACAATTGTTGCACAAATACCTGTAAATTCCTTCCCAACAATCCCACTATCTTAGTATGATCAAGAGTAACAATTACCTCACCGTAGTATTCACTGGGAATAAAACAACAATATTTACGTTGTATAACGCACAAATACTAGTATATAAGTTTCGTACTACATACTGCAGTTTCCCTAGTGTTATCAATATGTAGTATACATGATTTGAATGGAATTATTGCCAACATACAAATATTTAAAACAACTATTTTTATAAATATTATTGTATTGTGTGTCTATACTATATGTAATACGATTATTTTAAAATGTTAAATGGCTCGAATAAAATGCAGTGACAGGATTTGAACCTCGGTCTTTCCACGTAGACGTCTAGCGAGCGGCAACTAACAGTGTATCTTACTGTTTTAGAAAAGTAAACTTCTGTGTTGTACGTTTGTACTTTAATATTGAAGTTGACACAACAGCATGCAACACTACACTCGTATGTAGAATGAAAAGCGCAACACGCTCTCAAGATAGTTTATTGAGATATGCAGTTGATAAATACGTCACACAACAGTAACTGAAACAATATTATATAATCATATACGATACGGCTTAGGTTCGAAAACAAAACTAACTAAAAATGAAAATGAAATTGTCATGAACTTCATAATTCTCAGTATAAGTAAATGAAAAGCACAAATGGTTATTTAACTCAAATCTGCTACAAGTGTTGATTGACAGAAAATGAATGTCAAAACAATTCTGTGTTGTATGTTATAAAGAAAGATGTTTTGAAGACATACAATGAAGTTACAGTCCTACAATAGTTTAAGGTTGGCGTGTTGACATGAAGATCAAACCCTCGTCATACAAAACAAGTGATTAATTTCCATGGCCGTAGTGGTATTAAGATAATATATAAATTGCTGACATGATAACGACCTTATATGATACCTTTTTGTTTTTGCACCAACGAATAATGAATTAAATATCTTTGAAAATTGTTAATTTTGTGTGGCAACATAACGTCATCACCTCCGCAAAATTTGCAGCGTAACTGTATCTTCCGAGTGTTTTTCTGTTCTCTGTAAACTATGTTTACAAGTAAGTACTATGGCAATGTTTTTAAATCTGTAAAGAATTAGAACATGATGTCAAAAGTGAAAACGGTTTGGTCCTCTGTCGGTTTTGGTCATTACTGTTCGTTTTTATATATTTTGTTTCTTAAAAAAGGAAATTTCAGAGAAATATTTAATATTTATTAAGATTTACTTTATTACCAGATACATGAAATGTATTTACGATCAACACGAATCACATTCTATTGAATACTCATTGTATGTTCAGTTGTTCACTTATTTTTATTTGGATCTTTCCATTCAGCAATCACCTGTATAATACCAATCACGGTTAGCGAGAGTGAAACTACATATTTTATGTCTTCAAAACAATCCAACGATTGAAAACGTTGCCACATTAGCTCGGTTCTGCATAATTACACTAGTCTACCAATGTTTGATCTATTTTAACATAAAACTTGAAACATTTTCTTCTGGCTTTAGATATACAGGCACAGGTGAGAAACAAACTACGTGGTGACGGTTCAATTTCTGCAAATAGAAATTGAATTAAAGTGTTAAGATTGCGTTAAGTTTCCCTTTCATTTAATAGCTTTGGAAAGTATAGTTCAGTATCAAATAAAAGTTGTCTAAGCAATCAATCTTCCTCAATTGAAAGATGAAAATTGAAAGTTTGTGTTTGTGCTGAGCTTGTATCGTAGGCAGAGAGGTACGGCGTTATTAGGGTAAGTTATATTCCACGGGTTGGTTGTTCTGTGTCCTATAATATATAAGAGGTAAGCGCTCCGCACGATAGTCCATTAACCCAGCTCTTCATATATACGACTACGCATGCAGAATTGGTGTTAATTTCCCGAGAGGCGCTTGCTAAGCGAAGTAAGGGAAGGCATCTTGACAGGAAATGGAATTCCATAACTTTCCGAAGAAGCAAATTCACACAGTAACACACAGGAAATTTTAGCTTATTATACTTTCAAGGGTGACTGTCAAATCGTTAATCCCAGCGGGCAGACAATGCCAGCGCATATACTTAGGTGTCCCCAACATTGCCTTCGCAACACCAGATCAACTGTCTTAACCCAAATAGGAAAAGTCAATTTACTCCCATATTCTTAAAACCTGGATCTAGATTTACATTAGAAAAGCGGCCAGCTGGTATTAGTTCGCCGTGCGTCCTGAAGTGACAATCACGACTTTTCATTCTCACAGCCGGAGTCGGTGCTTATTTGCGAACACAAATGCACACAAACAAACGGTTCAGGTAAAAAGCTAGTACAACAGTTGTTAAGCGGCTTAAAACAGAGCTTCCGTGCAAGCATACAAGTCTTGGTCTAGTTACGAATAATACACTAGACTGCACGAGAAAATAAGCCAGCATTAGCATATTCCCAAAATAGTTTTAATTGTCTGAAACACTCTTCATAATTTTTCCATCTCTACATTCATTTGCCTGCAGCATTGGGTGCTGCTACTAATCATGATAGCTGGTCGGCTTTGCGACTCATATTTTGGTGCTATAATTAATACGATTAAAGGGTGGGGAAGATAGGGATACATTGAGGATGAGCGTAGATTGCAGATTATAATGTCTTGGTGATGTAGGCTATCTTAGAAAAAGCGAAGTAGTTCGTCTGCTATACCGGCTTAGTTCTCTCAAAACATTTCAAGTACATTTAGTATAAACTAAACCTCGTCTACAGACCAACAAGCCTTCTTGAAGCTACAAATCGAACGTGATGTGTCATACAATGCCCATTAAAATCTCATAATATGCGGCATAAAAGCCCAGTAGAACATTTGGAAGTCCGAAAGTCAATTCGAAACGCTTTTTTTATGTTACATGAGTATGTTGTCCCTGTATATATTTTCACGTTTTCATACGATGCTTTTAGGCTATACAGTTATTTTCAAAGAAACACTATTGTTTACATCTTCTTCAATCTGGTTCATCATTATTGTATTTATTGAGTCTCTAAGTGAAGTTACGCCGAAGTAATTTGAAAGATCGTGACATACCCTAATGTCAGTAACGTACGAACAACCACGCTACCAATGTTTCATCAGTAATGCTTTCTGGTGGGGTCTTATGAGGCACGTGCCTTACCAGCCTGCGCTATGGCAGAGTGTTGTGTTTTACATAGATAAGTAGAAACTAGTTTCATTAGGAAGAAGTCCAAACAGTTTTTGGATAAGAAAAAACAACTTATCTTCATTTGTCATTAACTTCAAACGTGTAATATATGTTTTTAATTAACATGCAAATTACACATTACGCACAAGAGGCATAATCAATGAGTTGCGTTCAATCAGATTGTCACGTGACACAATGCATTACAGTTGAGCCACACCTTTGGACACGACCCTTATCTGTTGTGTATTCATTAGGACATAACTGTACCGCATGCCGAGCTTGAGTCTTAGTTTGACGTTGTTCATCGCCGAGCACACGCACACGCACACGCACACGCACACGCACACGCACACGCACACGCACATCGCTATGTAGACTACTTGCCAGAGAAGCTACAACAGGTTGCACGATAATCATTTGTAGCAAATTCAATTCAAGCAACGAATGAAATATCTGCTGGTTTGTTTATAACAAGGTATGTGGCTTCTGTAACTATATGCTTCTCTTTGTGTGTGCGCTACGGCTTATCCATTGTATTTGTTTGCAGTCTGATCTCAAGTAGTGAACCGATGAGCACAGAAAACAAATAATGATTTCATGATTGCATCTCTAAAATCTGGCACGATCAATTAGGTTTGTAGTCAAATTGTCTGTTTAGAATGGCATGTGTTTGCGATTTGTAAATAATATAAAACTACATTTGTGACTGACAAAATCCATTATCAAAAAAGAGTTAAACTTAAATTACGAATAATATTTGCAGTGCGCACAATGAATATAAAGCAATAATTCAGGTGATTAATGCATGGAATGCGACAGCTAATATCAGATTTAATCCAGTCTTACAATGTCCCAATAACTATTTATTCGTCGAATAGCTTGTTTTCTCCATGACAACCACCAATCAAAACCCTTGAAATCCTCCAAATAGCTTAATTGCTACAAATAACTTTCCTATTAGGAGATTGTAAGACCGGCCCTTAATTTACCAGTAATAATACAACAATGCGAAGTGTTCATAAACCGGGGCAAATGTTGGGCCAATACGTTAGTTAAATATCAATATCATTTACTGAAAGTTACCCTTCATAATCAGACACGGTATTGTAAAAAATGCCAATGTGACAAATGGTTAATAAATATAATTGTTTTGTAAAACAAAACAAAATTATTGCACAACGTTATTATACATTGATAAGAGATAAACTGAATATTAATCAATTTCCCAAATATATTCAAATTATGAGTATTGGTTGCCAAGCCAACCGTTACAGAGAACAGACAAGACAAGTCCTATTAGTGTAATTGATCATGCAATCGAGTGACTAATGCTATCACTTCAAGAGCTAACAAGTGTTATCGTGCGCTTACGACGAACAAAACAACGAGTGAGAGTGAACGGTGAATGTTCGGTACAACATATGGACAAGTACGTGTAGGGGCTACAGATAAGGTCACAATAATGGAGCTTTAGAAGGTCTTCCACAGCCCTCGGATGGGTTGGAACATCTATTAGGCTGACCCAATCAAAGTGTTACGTGTTGACAAACCCACTCTCAAGCTGAGTCTAACGGTGTTTATGTCTCATTTGTGTACCTACTGATGCATCTGATGTGTTTGCGCTTATTCACATGGCGGTATCAGTAGACCTACTGATGCATCTGATGTGTTTGCGCTTATTCACATGGCGGTATCAGTAGACCTACTGATGCATCTGATGTGTTTGCGCTTGTTCACATGGCGGTATCAGTAGACCTACTGATGCATCTGATGTGTTTGCGCTTGTTCACTGGGCGGTATCAGTAGACCTACTGTTGCATCTGAACTGTTTGCGCTTGTTCATATGGCGGTATCAGTAGACCTACTGTTGCATCTGATGTGTCTGCGCATTTGTCACATGGCGGTATCAGTAGACTTACTGATGCATCTGATGTGTTTGCGCTTATTCACATGGCGGTATCAGTAGACCTACTGATGCATCTGATGTGTTTGCGCTTATTCACATGGCGGTATCAGTAGACCTACTGATGCATCTGATGTGTTTGCGCTTATTCACATGGCGGTATCAGTAGACCTACTGATGCATCTGATGTGTTTGCGCTTGTTCACTGGGCGGTATCAGTAGACCTACTGATGCATCTGATGTGTTTGCGCTTATTCACATGGCGGTATCAGTAGACCTACTGATGCATCTGATGTGTTTGCGCTTATTCACATGGCGGTATCAGTAGACCTACTGATGCATCTGATGTGTTTGCGCTTATTCACATGGCGGTATCAGTAGACTCCTGATGCATCTGATGTGTTTGCGCTTATTCACATGGCGGTATCAGTAGACCTACTGATGCATCTGATGTGTTTGCACTTATTCACATGGCGGTATCAGTAGACCTACTGATGCATGTGATGTGTTTGCGCTTATTCACATGGCGGTATCAGTAGACCTACTGATGCATCTGATGTGTTTGCGCTTATTCACATGGCGGTATCAGTAGACCTACTGATGCATCTGATGTGTTTGCACTTATTCACATGGCGGTATCAGTAGACCTACTGATGCATCTGATGTGTTTGCGCTTATTCACATGGCGGTATCAGTAGACCTACTGATGCATCTGATGTGTTTGCACTTATTCACATGGCAGTAGACCTACTGATGCATCTGATGTGTTTGCGCTTATTCACATGGCGGTAAACCCTTTCCCCTCCCCTCTTTCAGAAATCTTTATTACTCTACTCAAGATTTTCGTATTTTTGTTTTACCAGCATTGCAGTAATACTCAAGTGACTCTTAAAACAATAATTCCATCCTATACTATTCACTATAGCGGTAGAAATCATATGAGTATAACGAGTCGACTAATTGTCACGTTTATTAACAAGGAAATTAGCTTTTCTTCCCAAGGGCGGATGTTCTCTTTTGTTTTTGTTTATAGTTATGTTTGATTAATCAACCTTGGACCATCAAAAGTCTGTCTCATTGGGGCGGATAGAAGTGGCTTAGTGGTAACATGCGAGACCATTCCGGGACGTCGCCGGTTCGATTCTGTGGTATAACCTTATATAATCTTGTTCATTAGCAATAATGTAACATCACTGGTTAGTATCTTGATTAAACGGTTTAGAAAATGCACCGTACTGTTAAAGTATCTACCAAAACTACTCTCTAATATGCATTTATCTAATGTCAATCCTATATATTCAGATATAAAACTGATTTACAAAGGAAAGCAATAAAACAATTAACAATGAAACAGTAGTAAAAACACGGAACAAAATAAAATATCAATTAAGACCACGAGAATAAAACGAACTACTTATTCGTATATGTATTTGCATATTAATATGAGCTTAAGTCCACTCTAACAACGTTTCGAGAGACCAATAAATAATACAACATGGACTGATGTACTAGACGACAAAAAGTGCCACTCTTTTATTCACGAGTGCGCTGGCATCGTAGACACGGCGGTGTTTGTGTTTTGAATGACACTCAACAATACTCTCTGGACCGACTCGAGAATAGCGGATGTTGCTTCAGACTTGGATCGGAAATCAATAATACACTTTTCCGTATGCGATCGTGTTGGTAACATGTCTGTTGCAAAGACAAGACGGTAGATTGATTCATTGAAGCGCATTGTTCATAGCCTGACTTGAATTGTGATAAGCTTTGCCTTTGTTGGCTTAGCTATGCTGGAGAGCATTGGATTCAAATATGTTTTATTCAGTCATGTCTTGAAGCTGACTTTGGTGAAAGAAAATAGGGCACATGTACTTCATACCTCCCACAGAGGGAATGCGAACGCAAGACTCAAGACGCATAACCTAATGTTAACATTTGAATTGAGTGATTGCTATAACTAAGGATTACTGACAGCAATCAGGTATAGATGTGGTTGTCCTTCAAATGTGACCACCGGATATCCTTACATATGTGGTTTTAAGACTTTCCTACAGCCTACTCATAGGAAATAAAGAGGTTGGTTCGTAAAAATAAACAATATATATGTTTACTAATAGAACGAAAAGAAGACTTCTACTTCACTGAACTTCGATACATAATACAGAATACGTATGAACGTGTTTTTCATTGATATATTACGAAAACAGTAACAAACGTCACAGTGTGGTCACATTGTTACACAAAATAAACACGAAAGTAAAAGTTAGTAAAGAAGGAATTATTGTTGTGTGCAGATGTCGTTTCATAACACTGTACAAGTCAAAATGTTGGTACTGAACTGTGGGTAGAGAGGGCTACTCCATTCAAATAATGATAGCCTGGATTTAGCGACTTGTTGCCATGTGGGTCTGGGTAGGTGGCAGGTGGCGCGCCCATAACACGGCAATGCTCGCCGCACTAAAATCCACCCCGCTATGCTTGGGTCCTTCAAAACCTGAACACGACATCAAAATGCAGGTGTGTCCTATGGGTGTGTCCAGGCGCACGTAGTGATACACAAGGTGTTACTTAAGATGTAGGGGCTAAAAATTAAATAAGCTTAAAATGTTTCAAATTTTTTATTTTCCTTCGTCTTTGGATTAACAATATACCCTGTTGTACACGATTCCATAACTTTTAAGTGGAATGTTAATTAAATCCAGTTGTATACACGCAATAAACCGAGGCAGCACATAACTTGGCTTTGGTGTTCGAATGAAAATGCTTTCTTGAAAATAAGTCTCCAGCCAAGTGTCACTACCGTTTCAATAAATATATGTAGCGCAATCAGATACCAAATCCTTTGTGAGAAACATATTTTAAGTGAGAACTTATTGTCTTCTTCGTCTTCATTTGCATCTAGATAAATATATAATTAAGTTGAGTAACGACGAGTTATTTTATTCTTATTGCAGTGCTCGATGTCGAATATATCCCAAGCTACAGACTATAAAGTTAAGTAGGATCAACTTGATGTAACATTTCCTTAAATGCTCCAACTTCAAAGCAAGGGAAACTGGTGCAAAGTTGAGAAAGATTCACGCTTTAAGCTCCGTGCCGAACGCCATCGGCTAAACTTGCTATATTAGTTTCCACCATTAAGTGTCACGTACTCGTGCTGTTTTATTCCAACTGTCATTGAGGCACTGACAAACTTTCTACCCAGTCCATTCTTGGCGGAAACTTGTAAAGCTGGTGCAACACATCCTTGGTTGGAGACGATGCCCGAGCATTCTAGAAATGTTCGCTCCAACCTCTAGAGGATAACGTATGAGGACTTTGCACAAACTTCGCTTCTATCGCTGACGACTGAATATCGGTCGTAATGTTAGCGAAGCACAAAGTATTTATTGATCTTGTAAAGAATTCGGAAACGTGCAACGGAATGCAAATCAACTGTTGCTCGATGCTTGACTGAAAAGTTGCAACTTCTTTCATTCTGTGATTTCTTTCAATAGGAAAGTAACATACTATGGAGTGATCACGACGTAAATCACGTAATTGCCTTCGTTTCACAAATAAATACTGGCTGAACGTACTGCTACCAACCTCGTCCTTTATCAGCTGGTTTAATTTGTTGTTTTGAGAGTAGAATAACACTAAACCACTGTCATAGCTAGAATTAACAATATCAAATAAATATTTTTAATATTACATTGTACTTGAGATTGAGGTTTAATTATACATTTGTTACACAATCAAGAGACTACTATAATAATATTTTTTGATTATTAACATTTTAATTCCAAATAAATACATATTTGGTTTTATATTCTGCGTTACCACTAGTCAGTCTCACCACAGATGCCCGTCAACCATTGCGACCGACTGTCATTGGGGTTGGGGTGGCCGCCCTGTTCTCTTGCTTGTGTTCGTGTCAATTAAGGTTTCAATGTTGATGATCACGTTATTATTTTATAAACGTCTCCATGTAACTTGATATTAAACATTCAACGACCAAAGGTTTATCGTTGTCGACACTCGGGTGAAGATCAAAACATACACTTCGGCTTGTAATTAATTTAAGATATTTTCCAAGGCTTGAATCCCATATTATCGATTATGAAATGTAAACCACTCAGAAGCACACAGAAGAGCAAGTTAGTTATAAGTTATTAATTCTCTATTAGTTTCTCATTTCATAGTATTAAGACTTATATATAGCATTATACATAGTCCTAGCTCTAGACCAAACTTAATCTTTATTTTCATTGTAAACAAAATAAGTATAGAAGCATGTTTTGTTGCTGATCTCTCAAGCTTCTGCTTATGACAGCAACAAAACAAGTTTACACTGTACATATTCTGTATAGCCTACATTAATTTCACTTAAAACATGTTAGCTCTTTACTATACTAGATAATAATTGTACTATTATACTTAAACGTTCGCAGTGTAAACTTAAAAATGCAATAAAAATGAATCTGAATCTGAATCTGAAGCATTGAAATACTCCGCTTTATACCAACAAATAACGATCCTCTTCAAATACACTATTGTCTTGAGAAAATGCAATCTTCATCCTGTAGGTCTAGGAAACCGAATCATATGGTTGCTGTTTCAACCGCCCTTTTAGCTTAAAAAACTATCCATACAAGGAAACTTGTAAAGTGACATTTAGCCTACTATAACGTATAATGCTATGTTCAAAAACAAAACTAATACACATTTTGTGCAGCGTATATTTTCACAGTACGAGCTACGTTTTTTTATTTCATTTTACGAACGAAAAACTGTCAGTATCGAACAAGCTGAAGACGTGAACGTTCATATTGTTTGTAAAAACCACCATCGTGTAAATATTTTCGTGAATCGATACAATTTTTTTTTTTTTTTATCGTTAGACGAAACAACCACCATACAAAAACTGTTGAAGATATTGTTTTTCCAAACTTCATCACGATGTTGGGATGTTGTTAAACCAACATAAAAATATGAATCTGAACACTTTGATCTTGCTCATGAACACCAAGTTTTTCCTAACGAAAATGTAAAACGTAATATTGAGGTTATGCGTTGTGCAAAATGAGTATTATGTTCTTTCAACATTGCAAAAGACCCCATCTAAAGTTCCCTCTTCACGAGTCTCATTTTATCTACATATTCAAAAACGTAAGAGCGGCTTTAATAGACTTTGGCCCAAGAAACCCAAAGAAATATAAGTAGTGTAATATCTTATGTAGCCTATGTGTGTATATGTATATAGATGTATGGATGGATACACATTTTAGTAAAAATGTCTCCGACTGGGGCTCGAAACCCAGATCTTCCAAGGCTTTACGTAGCAGTGCTCTTGCCACTGAGATAGAGGTTATTGATTAAACAAATGCAATCTGTTTTTGATATAAGGCAATTAGGGCAACTTGATTGTGTTCAGGAAGCTTCCGTGCATACCAGAATTTTTACCAAGACAATTGGTTCAAGGTTTTCCTGGAAATCTGGATTCCTATTTCCACTTTTTACCATTAATAAACCATATATGTAGTATTATAACTTTGCTTTAAAATATCGTGTTACTCTATTTCTTTATTATTTGTACTCTATTGAACAATATATCAATCTCTGATGCACATTTTATATAATAATTTATATAATTTATATAATAATATTAATAATAATAATAATAATAATAATAATAATAATAATAATAATAATAATAATAATAATAATAATAATAATAATAATAATAATAATAATAATAATAATAATAATAATAATAATAATAATAATAATAATAATAATAGTAAAAATAATAATAATAATAATAATAATAATAATAATAATAATAATAATAATAATAATAATAATATGTTCTTGTCGAAACTGCGTAATTTAAGAGATAAAAATCAATATTTTGGTAGGTAAATCTAATGTAAATCCAAATAATGGTTATAATTACTAAAATATCATAATTTTTTCTTGATTGAATAAATACATAACCAAATTCCCAACCAAACAAGTAGATCAAAACAGCATGAAAAATGTTTAGTTAATAATGTAAAAATTAAATGAAAATTACTGGATAAATTACGATGGCCGGCTAAATCTATTTGTGAACATTGTTTGCATAACTCATGATATACATCAACTCTTGTAATGAAGAGCGATCCAAAGCCAGGCAAGTTTAAAGTGAGAAGGTAGGTACCGCAAGGATGGAAACTAACAAGTTTGGAAGATCAATCACACTTAAACTCGCTAACTTGACAGTTGGAGAAGCCTTTCATACCCCTTACCTTACTCTATGTATCTCCCAATTGCATTAGTTCTAAGTCAGTTTAGAAATGTTATGTGACTAGTGTTATTACAAGGGAATACAACGCTGACTGTTAAGAGACAGTAATAATAATATTGATAATATTTAAGGAATTCCTACTGTAGGGTTCACACTACACTAGCATTACCCGCTGTGCCCCTCTCCATGTGACTATCTATTTACAACAGACTATGTGGATAGTTGGTAAGGAATGCTAGAATATAACTGAACTAAGGAACCATCGAAAAAAATAACTTTAGTGGGATTGCCGGTAGCCGGAATCCAACAGACGACCTCTCGAATTAGACTATTGCATTCTACTACTAAGCCAGCTCGATCGATGTTTCGAGTCATATATATTTCTGTTCTCTCTCCATCTTCTTTCAATGTATTCGAAGAAAATGTCTTCGAGCATAACACAGCAACAAACAGGTGATTATTGTGTACGTAGGTTTGGAGACAGTAACAAATTTCATCTGTTGAGGATGTGTGCAATAATGGATTAGTAAGATGTAATAGTGATACACGCACGAGTGTTGCACGGTGTTGCAGTGGTTTGCACGATCACACAATCCTTCATACGATCCAGTGGGTTATATGAAATACTTATATTTGTTTTAACGGTGTTATTGTTCGGTCACTCTTTAATGTCAATATCTTTGAGGATTCAATCACTACGTTATAGCACAATTGATTAATTGACGTACGGTGCCCGTGAGGTCAATAATACTCACTTGTTGCCAGCAATAGAACATAGAACAGTAGGTATAGGAGAGTCAACTACATTGTTATTATACCCTTCCCCACATACCATAATTTACAATGTTCATGAGCACCAATATGTTCAACCAATCAAAAGTTATTCGGAAATAAATCTACGAAATACTCGGTTTGTTGGTCACCCGAAGTTTCGTAACCGCTCCAACGTCTTATAAACCACTGGAACGAGATGATGTATTATCGTGTTTATGGCGTATGTAGTTCTATTCTTAGAATTAGTGTTACACCTGAAATGAAAAGCTTGATGTTCAAGTAATGTTTATGTTAGATTGTAAAATGCTAATTCTACGACTTAGGGGCGTGATTATACGCTTGGTACATTCTTCTGTTGAAATATTATCGTTATTGCTTTACCTGTACGAGTGGTAGAGGTAAAGTAAAATTGCATAACCTATTCACTTACAGCATTACACTTTCAGAACGCTTCTCATTTACTTTTTAGTCTTACACACAATCATGAAGGTTGTAATCTATTCACCATTTTATCTGCCCTGAAACTTTTCTCGGAGTAAATTGAAAATTCTTATTGAAATAAACGTATATTGCGTATAAATATAAAATCCAGTAGCGAACTGTCCCACAATACCGGACAAGTGGGGGGGTTGACCCACCTAGAGGCCAGGACACGCCAATGACGTCACAATACCGGACAAGTGGGGGGGTTGACCCACCTAGAGGCCAGGACACGCCAATGACGTCACAATACCGGACAAGTGGGGGGGTTGACCCACCTAGAGGCCAGGACACGCCAATGACGTCACAATACCGGACAAGTGGGGGGGTTGACCCACCTAGAGGCCAGGACACGCCAATGACGTCACAATACCGGACAAGTGGGGGGGTTGACCCACCTAGAGGCCAGGACACGCCAATGACGTCACAATACCGGACAAGTGGGGGGGTTGACCCACCTAGAGGCCAGGACACGCCAATGACGTCACAATACCGGACAAGTGGGGGGGTTGACCCACCTAGAGGCCAGGACACGCCAATGACGTCACAATACCGGACAAGTGGGGGGGTTGACCCACCTAGAGGCCAGGACACGCCAATGACGTCACAATACCGTACAAGTGAGGGGGTTGACCCACCTAGAGGCCAGGACACGCCAATGACGTCACAATACCGGACAAGTGGGGGGGTTGACCCACCTAGAGGCCAGGACACGCCAATGACGTCACAATACCGTACAAGTGAGGGGGTTGACCCACCTAGAGGCCAGGACACGCCAATGACGTCACAATACCGGACAAGTGGGGGGGTTGAGGCCAGGACACGCCAATGACGTCACAATACCGGACAAGTGGGGGGGTTGACCCACCTAGAGGCCAGGACACGCCAATGACGTCACAATACCGGACAAGTGGGGGGGTTGACCCACCTAGAGGCCAGGACACGCCAATGACGTCACAATACCGGACAAGTGGGGGGGTTGACCCACCTAGAGGCCAGGACACGCCAATGACGTCACAATACCGGACAAGTGGGGGGGTTGACCCTCTTAGAGGCCAGGACACGCCAATGACGTCACAATACCGGACAAGTGGGGGGGTTGACCCACCTAGAGGCCAGGACACGCCAATGACGTCACAATACCGGACAAGTGGGGGGGTTGACCCTCTTAGAGGCCAGGACACGCCAATGACGTCACAATACCGGACAAGTGGGGGGGTTGACCCACCTAGAGGCCAGGACACGCCAATGACGTCACAATACCGGACAAGTGGGGGGGTTGACCCACCTAGAGGCCAGGACACGCCAATGACGTCACAATACCGGACAAGTGGGGGGGTTGACCCACCTAGAGGCCAGGACACGCCAATGACGTCACAATACCGGACAAGTGGGGGGGTTGACCCACCTAGAGGCCAGGACACGCCAATGACGTCACAATACCGGACAAGTGGGGGGGTTGACCCACCTAGAGGCCAGGACACGCCAATGACGTCACAATACCGGACAAGTGGGGGGGTTGACCCACCTAGAGGCCAGGACACGCCAATGACGTCACAATACCGGACAAGTGGGGGGGTTGACCCTCTTAGAGGCCAGGACACGCCAATGACGTCACAATACCGGACAAGTGGGGGGGTTGACCCACCTAGAGGCCAGGACACGCCAATGACGTCACAATACCGGACAAGTGGGGGGGTTGACCCACCTAGAGGCCAGGACACGCCAATGACGTCACAATACCGGACAAGTGGGGGGGTTGAGGCCAGGACACGCCAATGACGTCACAATACCGGACAAGTGGGGGGGTTGACCCACCTAGAGGCCAGGACACGCCAATGACGTCACAATACCGGACAAGTGGGGGGTTGACCCACCTAGAGGCCAGGACACGCCAATGACGTCACAATACCGGACAAGTGGGGGGGTTGACCCACCTAGAGGCCAGGACACGCCAATGACGTCACAATACCGGACAAGTGGGGGGGTTGACCCTCCTAGAGGCCAGGACACGCCAATGACGTCACAATACCGGACAAGTGGGGGGGTTGACCCACCTAGAGGCCAGGACACGCCAATGACGTCACAATACCGGACAAGTGGGGGGGTTGACCCACCTAGAGGCCAGGACACGCCAATGACGTCACAATACCGGACAAGTGGGGGGGTTGACCCACCTAGAGGCCAGGACACGCCAATGACGTCACAATACCGGACAAGTGGGGGGGTTGACCCACCTAGAGGCCAGGACACGCCAATGACGTCACAATACCGGACAAGTGGGGGGGTTGACCCACCTAGAGGCCAGGACACGCCAATGACGTCACAATACCGGACAAGTGGGGGGGTTGACCCACCTAGAGGCCAGGACACGCCAATGACGTCACAATACCGGACAAGTGGGGGGGTTGACCCACCTAGAGGCCAGGACACGCCAATGACATCACAATACCGGACAAGTGGGGGGGTTGACCCACCTAGAGGCCAGGACACGCCAATGACGTCACAATACCGGACAAGTGGGGGGGTTGACCCACCTAGAGGCCAGGACACGCCAATGACGTCACAATACCGGACAAGTGGGGGGGTTGACCCTCTTAGAGGCCAGGACACGCCAATGACGTCACAATACCGGACAAGTGGGGGGGTTGACCCACCTAGAGGCCAGGACACGCCAATGACGTCACAATACCGGACAAGTGGGGGGGTTGACCCACCTAGAGGCCAGGACACGCCAATGACGTCACAATACCGGACAAGTGGGGGGGTTGACCCACCTAGAGGCCAGGACACGCCAATGACGTCACAATACCGGACAAGTGGGGGGTTGACCCACCTAGAGGCCAGGACACGCCAATGACGTCACAATACCGGACAAGTGGGGGGGTTGACCCACCTAGAGGCCAGGACACGCCAATGACGTCACAATACCGGACAAGTGGGGGGGTTGACCCACCTAGAGGCCAGGACACGCCAATGACGTCACAATACCGGACAAGTGGGGGGTTGACCCACCTAGAGGCCAGGACACGCCAATGACGTCACAATACCGGACAAGTGGGGGGGTTGACCCACCTAGAGGCCAGGACACGCCAATGACGTCACAATACCGGACAAGTGGGGGGGTTGACCCACCTAGAGGCCAGGACACGCCAATGACGTCACAATACCGGACAAGTGGGGGGGTTGACCCACCTAGAGGCCAGGACACGCCAATGACGTCACAATACCGGACAAGTGGGGGGGTTGACCCACCTAGAGGCCAGGACACGCCAATGACGTCACAATACCGGACAAGTGGGGGGGTTGACTCACCTAGAGGCCAGGACACGCCAATGACGTCACAATACCGGACAAGTGGGGGGGTTGACCCTCTTAGAGGCCAGGACACGCCAATGACGTCACAATACCGGACAAGTGGGGGGGTTGACCCACCTAGAGGCCAGGACACGCCAATGACGTCACAATACCGGACAAGTGGGGGGGTTGACCCTCCTAGAGGCCAGGACACGCCAATGACGTCACAATACCGGACAAGTGGGGGGGTTGACTCACCTAGAGGCCAGGACACGCCAATGACGTCACAATACCGGACAAGTGGGGGGGTTGACCCACCTAGAGGCCAGGACACGCCAATGACGTCACAATACCGGACAAGTGGGGGGGTTGACCCTCTTAGAGGCCAGGACACGCCAATGACGTCACAATACCGGACAAGTGGGGGGGTTGACCCTCCTAGAGGCCGGGACACGCCAATGACGTCACAATACCGGACAAGTGGGGGGGTTGACCCACCTAGAGGCCAGGACACGCCAATGACGTCACAATACCGGACAAGTGGGGGGGTTGACTCACCTAGAGGCCAGGACACGCCAATGACGTCACAATACCGGACAAGTGGGGGGGTTGACCCTCCTAGAGGCCAGGACACGCCAATGACGTCACAATACCGGACAAGTGGGGGGGTTGACCCACCTAGAGGCCAGGACACGCCAATGACGTCACAATACCGGACAAGTGGGGGGGTTGACCCACCTAGAGGCCAGGACACGCCAATGACGTCACAATACCGGACAAGTGGGGGGGTTGACCCTCTTAGAGGCCAGGACACGCCAATGACGTCACAATACCGGACAAGTGGGGGGGTTGACCCACCTAGAGGCCAGGACACGCCAATGACGTCACAATACCGGACAAGTGGGGGGGTTGACCCACCTTGAGGCCAGGACACGCCAATGACGTCACAATACCGGACAAGTGGGGGGGTTGAGGCCAGGACACGCCAATGACGTCACAATACCGGACAAGTGGGGGGGTTGACCCACCTAGAGGCCAGGACACGCCAATGACGTCACAATACCGGACAAGTGGGGGGGTTGACCCACCTAGAGGCCAGGACACGCCAATGACGTCACAATACCGGACAAGTGGGGGGGTTGACCCACCTAGAGGCCAGGACACGCCAATGACGTCACAATACCGGACAAGTGGGGGGGTTGACCCACCTAGAGGCCAGGACACGCCAATGACGTCACAATACCGGACAAGTGGGGGGGTTGACCCACCTAGAGGCCAGGACACGCCAATGACGTCACAATACCGGACAAGTGGGGGGGTTGACCCACCTAGAGGCCAGGACACGCCAATGACGTCACAATACCGGACAAGTGGGGGGGTTGACCCACCTAGAGGCCAGGACACGCCAATGACGTCACAATACCGGACAAGTGGGGGGGTTGACCCACCTAGAGGCCAGGACACGCCAATGACGTCACAATACCGGACAAGTGGGGGGGTTGACCCTCTTAGAGGCCAGGACACGCCAATGACGTCACAATACCGGACAAGTGGGGGGGTTGACCCACCTAGAGGCCAGGACACGCCAATGACGTCACAATACCGGACAAGTGGGGGGGTTGACCCACCTAGAGGCCAGGACACGCCAATGACGTCACAATACCGGACAAGTGGGGGGGTTGACCCACCTAGAGGCCAGGACACGCCAATGACGTCACAATACCGGACAAGTGGGGGGGTTGACCCACCTAGAGGCCAGGACACGCCAATGACGTCACAATACCGGACAAGTGGGGGGGTTGAGGCCAGGACACGCCAATGACGTCACAATACTGTACAAGTGGGGGGGTTGACCCACCTAGAGGCCAGGACACGCCAATGACGTCACAATACCGGACAAGTGGGGGGGTTGACCCTCTTAGAGGCCAGGACACGCCAATGACGTCACAATACTGTACAAGTGGGGGGGTTGACCCACCTAGAGGCCAGGACACGCCAATGACGTCACAATACCGGACAAGTGGGGGGGTTGACCCACCTAGAGGCCAGGACACGCCAATGACGTCACAATACCGGACAAGTGGGGGGGTTGACCCTCTTAGAGGCCAGGACACGCCAATGACGTCACAATACCGGACAAGTGGGGGGGTTGACCCACCTAGAGGCCAGGACACGCCAATGACGTCACAATACCGGACAAGTGGGGGGGTTGACCCTCTTAGAGGCCAGGACACGCCAATGACGTCACAATACCGGACAAGTGGGGGGGTTGACCCACCTAGAGGCCAGGACACGCCAATGACGTCACAATACCGGACAAGTGGGGGGGTTGACCCACCTAGAGGCCAGGACACGCCAATGACGTCACAATACCGGACAAGTGGGGGGGTTGACCCTCCTAGAGGCCAGGACACGCCAATGACGTCACAATACCGGACAAGTGGGGGGGTTGACCCTCTTAGAGGCCAGGACACGCCAATGACGTCACAATACTGTACAAGTGGGGGGGTTGACCCACCTAGAGGCCAGGACACGCCAATGACGTCACAATACCGGACAAGTGGGGGGGTTGACCCTCTTAGAGGCCAGGACACGCCAATGACGTCACAATACTGTACAAGTGGGGGGGTTGACCCACCTAGAGGCCAGGACACGCCAATGACGTCACAATACCGGACAAGTGGGGGGGTTGACCCTCCTAGAGGCCAGGACACGCCAATGACGTCACAATACCGGACAAGTGGGGGGGTTGACCCACCTAGAGGCCAGGACACGCCAATGACGTCACAATACCGGACAAGTGGGGGGGTTGACCCACCTAGAGGCCAGGACACGCCAATGACGTCACAATACCGGACAAGTGGGGGGGGTTGACCCACCTAGAGGCCAGGACACGCCAATGACGTCACAATACCGGACAACTGAGGGGGTTGACCCACCTAGAGGCCAGGACACGCCAATGACGTCACAATACCGGACAAGTGGGGGGGTTGACCCTCTTAGAGGCCAGGACACGCCAATGACGTCACAATACCGGACAAGTGGGGGGGTTGACCCACCTAGAGGCCAGGACACGCCAATGACGTCACAATACCGGACAAGTGGGGGGGTTGACCCACCTAGAGGCCAGGACACGCCAATGACGTCACAATACCGGACAAGTGGGGGGGTTGACCCTCCTAGAGGCCAGGACACGCCAATGACGTCACAATACCGGACAAGTGGGGGGGTTGACCCACCTAGAGGCCAGGACACGCCAATGACGTCACAATACCGGACAAGTGGGGGGGTTGAGGCCAGGACATGCCAATGACGTGTTAAGTTATGAGAGAGAGACGTGATGCGAGATAGGGGGCTCTGCGCATGGTGGGAGGGCTGATAGCGTCACTCCCAGTGATGGATGAAATCTTGCTTCGAGACGCGCTCGGCCCGAGTCTGATCCCGAGACAGATACGACGACGAGGAACGAAACTCAACGGGTTCAAAGGTTGGAAACTGAACTGTGAGAGATCTTTGGGGCGAGAAAACCGGATACATTGACACTGTTGTGAGGCCGTTGCCGTTCCATGGGGCGCAAATGTCAGTATTGACATTTGACAGGAATAATTTAAACATTTAGTAATCATAAGGACTGACGAGGTCAAAAAAAATTACATAATAAGGGCAAAACTTCTTTCCAGAAAAAAATACAAATTTTGCATTTATTTTAATTTTTGATTTATTCAAATACAAAATTTGGTGAATGTTTTGAGCAACAAAATATTTAACTTTTTAGAAAAATTAGACAAATTTGTTACGATTATGCAAAGATTAAATATCCCCCTAAAACTGAATGTTTTCTTAATGTGTGAAAACCCCTGAGTGCGATGGGGGTGGATGGACGCCGTTTACGAACGACGACAGCTCACGCGTCGCGACGCCACGACACGGGTACCCACGCGACCCGTGAGGACTTAATTATATCTGTCACCGATTGATGGATTGCGCCTATGCGTTCACTCGCCTAACTAGATCACTCCAGAGAATGCTAACTCCATAATTATCTTTTCATCGCGTTTCAACACGAATAGCTCACGTGAAACGACTCCAGCTTGACAACTAAGACATAGTATAGGTCTACACTGTGGACGTCGTCTTGTACTCATGTCGTTACTTGAGTGACGACGACCTCATGGAAAGCTACGAAATACTTTGTGAAGCTTGTGTGATCTTTACCAGCTGCAAGCTCTTACACCAACATTCAGTTCTAAAAACGTAGAACAAAGATTGTCCTCAAAGTTACACTTGTTCGATTATCTTTCAGCAACGGTAAAGCTAATGTTTGTAATATAGAGTCCATCTTGGCTAAAACACGATGGCTACATCATTTACTAGGTGCGGCACAATCAGAAATAAGGGGTTATATTGCATCATTTAAAACTATACAGCTTTGTGAAGTTCCTTGATCAAAGGACTCGCGAGACTTTGTATTGCATATTATAAAGTACATTAATTGGTTAACACCCTTTGAAAAAGGTTAAGATTTTATTGTTTCGGTCATAATAGTAAATATTATTTCTTGGCCTGCTCATGCGATCACGCTATCATTATGAAAACAACACATTCGACCACAATGTAAATATAGCGCATATGTGCTTATGGTATATTAGTACATAGTTCCACAGTATTTGTAACAGTTTACATACAAGCATATAATTTTGAGTTTGAGTATACAAACAGTGGAGGCATTGCTTCCTTTCCGTAGTGAATCATGAGGTTAAAAGGATACCATTTCGTACAAACACATTCATGAAAATTAAATACAATACAACATACAAATAAATAAATATACAAATATATTTCTCATCTGGTATAGTCCAAATTGCTCTTGCTAAAATATATTGATATGGTATTAGTCAATATTATTGTTTCGTGTATAGATAAGCTTCACTATATTTGGACGGCGACCCGTCAGTCTAAGGGGTAAGGCTAAGCCAAGACGATGACAATCTCATCTCATTCCGTTCCAATCATCGTCAAGTTCGCAGCTTGCTCGTAAACCTTCATGCGAAACTGATTTGCTCACCATGATCAGCCATTCATTGAATCGTTTCCCGTCGACCATTCATGAAATCCTTTTATTGCTTCTCGCCACTCGAGTGTCCCATCCCATCCCGGGCATTTAACTGCGCTTTTAAGAACACTTCGATAAACGAACTGGCCACATGAATTATAAAAGCAGACTATCGTAAAGATACGGGTTCTAAATAAGACATGTATTTACAGGCCTGGAGGATTTTACATAATGGCATAAGAATATCTTAATTTAATTATCTTTTGAAGGTGTCAATTGAAATCATGAATAACGCAATAAAATTATAAACATTCAATTATTGATACACTGGGCTTATTCACTGCGAATTGTATCAGTTATATTCTATGTAATTCTAGAAATATACATTATATTATACAATCTTTAATAAGAGTTAGTTATAATATACTTTAAGTTACTTTAGTTAAATAACTCAATATTCCCCACACCGGATGTTTTATCAACTGACTCTCAAGTTTTTAACTTCTGTCAGTAGGTACCATCGATGTAACAAATACGGTAAATATTAAATGAAATTTAGTATGTGGAACCATAGAATAAAATAAAAAATAACACAAAAAGTTCATTTGTACATTCAAATACTCTTGTAAACTAATTAAAACATACGAAATTCTATCACCAGAAATCGCAATTTTGCATCATGATAATTTAAATTTTGATTCGCTTTAATTAGTATTACTAATTAACTAGTAATGATACTGATCGCCAGAGTAGGATTTCGGTCGCCGCGAAACGCTATATATATCGTAGCAAATGGTAACGGCGCAAGGTGCAACTGCGGGACTCTCTCAATCGACGCGTCTTGATGCCCGCGTCGTTGGAGTCATGCTATTATCATTCGCTTTGTTACCACGGAAGACGTGCAATATTTACGGATAATTACTATGGTTTCTCTAAGTATTAATTACTCAAAGTTATTCTAATGGATGGTTCTAATGGTCTGTGTCCTGTGAATTATATAATAAGAACATTTAGTGAGCGAAATGCTTAAAACAAGTGAACCGCTGACTCGGTATTCGTAACATCTTCCGGACTGTTGTGGCGGCCGATGAAAGATCAATGATGGCTGGATGTGCTGTGGGTTTGAACGTCACATCCAATTATGCCTATACTCGTTTTGATCCCTGTCGAGCTGAATGTTGCATGGAGATCACTACTCAAAACTCTTCAGTCCGAGTGAAATTGTTCGACTGTTAATAGCGTTACACCCTTTCCATGAAGCTAGAGTGGTTTTAAAATACAGAATAGGTTGTCTTAACAACACAATATGAATTTCACAATGATCAGTTTATTGAAATAAATAAACCATCCCTTGGTAGGCTATTATGGAAAACTAAAACTGAAACGAGTTGTTCTCGGCAGTCTTAATACAAATACAAACTACATTACCTTTCTACATTTTAGTGTCTCTGTATTTAATACGAGATTGTGCCATAGATCCGATACAGCTACAGTTTCAGGTGTCACAGTGACGGCTAAAACGATCCAGCTAAGCGAACGTTTTGATTCGTTCTAAGAAAAAAGAAAACACACTCCTTTCTTCTCGACGGGCTCAATACATCTTCAATTCTTATTTCATCGTCTTATTTTTCTTTCTTTTCTTTACGAGATCAATAACGGATCATTTCCGTTTTCCCCGAGGACAACCAACATCCGTTTCAGGGTGATAAAGAGCGCCGGGAGCCTCCGCGAGGTCTTTGGAAAACTCGGAACATAATAAAAAATATAATAAAAAATATAGCAGAGAACGCGAACATCTTCGACGTTTCAAATAAAGTGAAACGAATCTGTCACAATTTTCTTATTGCGAACCAAAAACTGACTAGATGAAAAAGCTTAACACGTTTAACATCAGTAAGCGCTTTAAAAGAACCCGTTGACTCAAGTAGTGGCTTTATGCTGTGACAATATCACTTGACACGGTATTATCGGTGAGTACCTCGCTACCAAAACAGCGCCAAATGAACATGTTTTACAACCCTACACAATATTTATAGAGGTTGTTCGTTAATTAAGTGTGATATTACAATGATTTCTACAACATGGTCGTCACTATTATTGGAAATGCACCTCGAATAAATACTGCCGAATAATAATTGAGAATGCATTTAGAGCGTATAGGTACGCAATAACGAAAAGTCCGAGCAGGTTTGCCAGTTGGCGCATTTGTTTTCTAGCATTCAAGCATTATCCTCAGCTGTATAACGATTATTTGAACGCAAATCAAAAGAACGTTGATGTCCGTAGCGACTTCACGTTTGAATGATAGTTCACTTTTAATTAAGTCTACTTTCACAGTTATTTACTGCGTGTTATAACGTGTAAACGATTCTAAACTAATAACTGAAATTTAGTCACATTTAGTTGTAGTGCTGAATGACTATCACTGGCTAATGACTGTGTTCACTCCATCCCTACAGGAACCTACGCTGTCATGAGGTTGTTGCATCTGAGAGGTGAGTCTATACTAGCCCTACAACCTCAGCCATCTCTGCGCTCCCTTATAGAGCATACATATCATTGGATCGTGTCGCACACTAGAACTAGACTGGGTGTCGTGCTATCAATGATTCAGGGTAGACACTAGACACGCCGCTGCAAACCTCACCTCTTTCGATAAAATAACAAGAGTGTGTGTATTATGCAGATATATGTACATAAAGTAATGCAACTAACGCACATTGTCGTGTATTGTCGTCAAATGGGACAGGGTGTAAGGAGAGCCGATCGATTTAATAATAGGCGTAAATTCTAAGAAAACCCTTTTCACTTTCCTTAGATTAGTTTCAAATAAGATTGTTTTATTAAATATAAATTGCGTTTGGTTAAAGTTCCTGCGGGAAGTAGAAACCAATCCGAATGTTCGTACGTCCTGCAGTATTTCTTCATTGTTCTACAGGTCTAGTCTATTATGTGCAGGCGTGAAGCTCGGCCGTTTGGCCGGGATTTCTTTGCTAAAGAAGATAAAAGTAGAAATGGTTAAAAAGATGGAGGAAGTAAAGGGATTTCGGAAGATCTCGAATTGGAGAAGAGGAAAGGATCAAGTTGAGAGACGAAAGTAGAGTTAGGTTTTTTCTATGGTCGTCCGCCATTTCTCACCTTGACTTCATTGCTTGGGGCTGCGAAGCTTAGCTTTATGCACAGCAGACATCGTAAACTGGCATGTTTACTGACGAGAAAACTAACTTCAAGATACCAACTCACGAAAACTTTCCTTAAACTTGTCATTTTGAAAGTATAAAATATCAGCGCAAAGTTATGCTTATGTAAATCAGATCACATTTTCCTCACAAAATATGCAAATTAGTTGTTATGTGTATTTCTTCTTAAATAATGTGCAACGATAATACGATATAACTCAAGTAGTTTATGAGTAAGTGGATTCATTTTCTATTAATTTAACTATTATAATCTTCACATAATAAAAGCAATCAACATAAATATAAATGTGAAGTACAAAGAACGCATAACTTGAAAATATAAATTTAGTTCAATTTATTGCATTGCATATATAAGTTTACATTTACGTTTGTGGCCTTACCACAATTAACCTAACCCATGTTAGTTTCCATTGCAGTAGTGTATCATGGTACAGACTGTGTTAGAGCTCTGAGGTTGATATGGAGTTAAGCACTTATTATCGGACTTGTTGCTATAAGCAGATCTTGGGTGAACAGCAACCACAGATGCGCGTAGAGTATAGCTTTAACTAAGGACCTACAAACTAAGACATAAGTCAATAACTAAAAAGTATGACATAAATAACGAAAATAATGTTAGTTTAGTATACTTTTACACCAGTACACGAATGAACTCTTAAAAATCTTAATACTTGCTACACAAAACCAAACTATATTATTTCCTTCGTAAACATTATTTTGTAAACTTTTTCAATGGTTCGTATATTGATTATTAGTTGCAATGATAAGTATAAATGACTGACAAATACAACGAAAGCGTCAAACTAGGTAATTTTTCCGATACTAGTACGTTAAAATTATTATTATTTACATTGTCGTATAGTTATCGACGAATCGAGCGTAACATGTTGTATAGCGTACATTGCAAGAAATACCTGCACCGTTCATATCATGATGTTTGGGATGTTTATATTGGTACAACATCCGCGTGGATGTGTCTGTGTTGTACTGGCACTAGAGTGATTCAGGTTGACTCATCTGTCTCTGCAGCGCGCAATGATTTGTTTCTGGACACCCGGTCAGTCACGTTAGAGACCAAAGCGGGGGAAGAGGTAATTATGTAGCTAGAGTATAGTATAGAGTATAGACCATAACAGTGAAAGAACTGTAGAACCTTGGAACGTGTAACGCAAAAGTTTACATAATGACTTTTTTATGAGAAAAATTGTAATACTGTAATGTCGGCGGTGAGCAAGGTAAGGTGATATGGCGTCAGTATCACTTATTGTGCCGCATATCAGTTCAACAGGTATCGATCTGGGCTACAACACAATACACGCACACAATATGTACGAATGTTATTATAAAATTGGCATTTTTTTGTACTAAAATCAGTAACATTTCCAAAACACTGATATATAGAATAATAAAACATGACCAACTTGCGGCTTCATTATTTTACAATGGTATTCAGTTTCATCATAGATTCATATAAATAACTTGTCACCTATGGGAATGTTTATGGAAAGTGGAGTAAAAAGTATTTGTTTGTATACCATAGGCCTAGTTGGTGAAGACATCTTAATTTTATACAACTGAGACGTTGTTCGTTCTGAGGGTTAAAACTTACAAGCGATAGTATGCTTCAGATATATTTCGAAAAAGATCAATATTATGATATGGCACACTGTACATGGAAATAATATTGTTGTTTTTGAATATTTTACAAACCATTCCTATCGAATCAACTCTAATATGTCATCCTGTAAAATCGGCGTACTGCCATTATATTTAGAACATTTGTTTCGTCCTGTGTTGTAAGTGAATGTTTTCAAGACAAGTCAATGTATCTAACCAACTTTAACGTTCAACTAATTAAAACTAACAGCATTCATAATGCACAACTGTCTCATGGTTACAACTCAAACACAGGGGAGAACGGTTGCGTGATTCTGACAAAACGAACAGCGATACAAATAAACCCGCTGAAGGGTTTGAAACCAACATGAAATCCCGGAGCTGTTCTGATTTAGACCGGATGCTGGGACAAAAGCGTCGGCTGATTCTGATGAATTATTTACGCTTATGCTCTAAGTCTGAAGTAATATCTGCAAAATGTTGATGGGAACCATAAAAGCATATATTTTAATGGAAGACCTGACATCGTGTCATATGACAAGACATGGCTGTGATGTATTGCATTATGATTTTTTGATGATTTTCTGGACACATGGAGCGAGTTGAGTGTTCTGGACTGGTTGATCGTTTGTATTCGTGATGACGTAATTCCAGCGGTCGCTGTAGAATATCCATTACACAGGGGAAGTTACAATAATCATACCAACCGTTGACAATCAATATAATTCGGTGATACGTGATTTAAAAAAGCACCGTTGGCTATATGATAAAATATTTTACTAGACATTCAATGTTTGTTTCTTCTGAACTTTAAAACAACATTGCCAATTTTGATTGAATTTTGAATATCAACCGAACATGATAGACAGACAGATGTTCGTTTTTCTTGCATGTACACAATTGTTACTTACATTCAATACATGTTTACAAGAAAATGGCGATGTTCAAGATAATATCTCGTCATGCTACTCGAGATAAACCAACATATTAAAAGAGCTACGAATCAAAAATAAAATCTAGTGTTATTAATTTTGATAGAATAAAGTTGAAAAACCAGGAACACAGAAGATCATAGCTAAATGAGCAGGAGTTGTATCGAACTATTGAAGAGGCAGAGGCTATACATGGCGGGTAAACTATAGTAAAATATAAATACCATACACTACGTAGATGCTAAATACCTTGAAGATAGGTCTATTGTAACCACAATATGGTGTTTTATGGTGTTAGTGTTACTTCACTGAGTCTTCTCTTAGTTCATCTCAGTTAGGTGTACGGAAAGCAAAACGTAGACTACCACTGACGACTGGTCGCTGGTTTAGCAATTCCCAAACTGTTACAATTGGATGGCTAGCGACAATGGATTCATACCCTACAGGCCAGAGATATGAAGGCTGAAATCATGGTCAAGCTTCAGTACATTAGTACATTTGCGTAGGTATCGATGGATTTTCATTTTCATTAATAAAATGCTTTATTGACAGTTTTTCAATTTGCGAAGGCAGTTTTAAAATTATCTTTAACGCAATGAAAATAAACAATGTTCCCGTCCTGTACGCTGGTATTGGCCTCAAGTCAATATAACAATGATACAATAGATGGAATGCGTGCAATTAACTCTCTAGCATATACTTAAAAGGCAGGGGATGAGTTACAGTAGATGAATATGGCTATTTGAAATCAACATAAACGAGATATGGAAACATGAAAGCATGAGTGCTCAGGTCGTAATCGCAAATATAAGACAATCTTTATTCGATGTTTGGCCAAAAGACGTTTCCACTTGGTTTTAATTTACAAGCGCTTCGCACAACACACGGCCACCGGCTCATATCAAACGAACGAGCTATTTGAATTGTTTGGCAACACTGGATTTGAACACAGACGAAGATATTCACAAAGCGTAAACTGCCCGTGGACATCGTTTTTAAATGAGTTGATAGCAAACTTCGCCATAACAAAACAAAATGTATTTCATGTGCAGAAAAACACATCTGGCAATTCGGTACAGGTACATAAAATTTCAATTTAAAATTCTAACTTAATATTTTAATGAAGGGAGAGGGAGTCAAAACAACTCCCGAAATGCTGACTTCAAAAAGCAAACCCGTCAAAATCTATTTACGTGAGCATGTAGGAGCTCTATATTTGGGTGTATATACTATATATACAGCTGGCAGCTGGTACCCGAAACTTAAATCTGGGAAGAATTGTCTTTTCCCAACTCGCATTGTCGAGATATATTTACCAACCGGTCATTAGAAATTTATTCTGTATATATTCAAATACCGAGATATTTCTTTGTACTACATCGCCATAAATATAACGTATACGGTGAGTAATAAATTCACATCTACGGCACTAATAGGTAATTTAGCTATTATAAATCGCACTCATGTTCAAGTAATAGCTTCTTCAAAACAACTCGTTGTTGTGGGTTTATTTGAGTTTGATATTATTTTTTTATAACATATTTATATCCTTACAATATAATGTTATTGTGAATTCATCCAATTTATTTATTTATGATTACTTAATACTAGGTTATTTTTTAATAACGGTTTAGTTAAGATATTAGGCTTCATGTGACATTTGAATGAGATATTATATAAGTAATTGTTTTATATAAGCAATGGTGTGTACATTATTTATTAAATTTGTCGATTTAGCAATAAATTGTAAAGATAATTGCACACGGGCTAGTGCGTAAGTGTGGCGTGTATTTACTTTATTTTAGTTCCTACAGTAGGCTTTATATAGTCAGGAGAAAATTGCATTAAAACTCTTACCTGAAATTAAATGTCAGTCTATGTCTAGAAGTACATTGTTCCATCTATATTTCAATAAGATTATTTCTAAATGCTTATTTACTGCTCCCAAGGGATCTATACAAAGTTTTGAGTTATGGCCAAATGTGATAGTGCTTATTTATTTTATATGTACCTCGTTTGTTTACAAAATATTGCATTCTTGCTAAGTTACTTTCTGCGTACTTAAATTTTTCATCTAAAACAATGTAAGGTTCTTGGTTTTGTGTAGTGTTTTATCATTATATTGTCGTTGTCTAGTTTGGTCTCACGATATATCTTTCCCTTACCGTGTTAAAGTTAGTTGACACGATTGACCATCTTTAACCCGCCTCTTTGGCTTTGTTATTAGACCTGCTCTGTTTAAGTGACTTCTGGTAAGGCGGCTCTTGCGCTAGCAGCCTACTTTATCTTATTGCAGAGAGAACCAAATCCCGTGCCTGTATATTTCACTGTCGGGGTTAAGCTGAGTCGCCATTCTTCACCACCGAACTTCCCAACTCCGCCGCCGCGCGCGCGCCTGCTCGCTTCATACGCCCCATCTCTCACGTCGTTACTTCAAGAAGGGTCACTGTTGACAAAAAAAAAGCACTTGCATGTGTCGAGGCTATCAGGATGTGGACTTATGTTCGTTCCTCATCAATACGGAATACGGATCCAATAGGCAATAGCAAGTAGGACACTCCAACCACTGAGCGCATATTGACAGACTTCCTAATCCATATTTTAATTGTATCGGTTCGAATACTTCTCTTCTTTCATTATATTGATTTTATGTTGACACTTTTGATGGATTAATCCGTCATTGAAAACGGTGGCGAGCAGCATGTTGCATGTTGGCAATGTAGTCTTTTATTGAGAACAAACGTAAGCGAATTGTGCTTTAACTTACAAAACCAATGGTAGCTGTAGTTATCTTGTGAGCTTTAGCATTAAAATGAGTGTTTTACTATAAATTCATTGAAACACGTGCAAATAAGTTTTGTAATTTATCGCATCTCTTCTTCAGCTCCATACAGGTCAACCTAAACTTGTGCCAACAGTGGAAAACTAAATGTAGAAATCAGCCTTCACGACTCATCAGTCATCATAAGATGTGTGGGTAAAGTAGAACGCTGTAGTTGAACACGTTAGACGCTAAAGCTGTTACTGCGACCCCGCGACGCTGATATATGTTGCTTGTTGCTACCGCGCGCCTATCCTGAACACATCGAGATGTTAATCTCACGACAAGGCGCTGTGTTTGCCACCAAACAGAGTTTACGACTATATTCTAAGGTTTGATCTGGAAATAATATCAAAGAATTAAGGTGGAATTTCTTTGTGAAATATGGACTATACATAATAGGTTTGACGCCAAACCTGATAAATACCGCATAAAACCCTAAGAAAACAAAATAAAAACATCAAACAAAATCCGGATAATCGGCAAGGCCATGCAACAACTTGCATAGCCTATGCTTTGATCGAGTAGTCTTGCTCCAATACTACTTCTAACACTACGTCGTTCATTGATGCAGTAAGCCCGAGCCTAAGCAGCGACAGGTTAGAAAAACAGCTCTCGCATCACTAATCACCATTAGGGTGTGTATCAAATAGTAATAGAGTTGTCAGTGTCTTATTTTATTTAGTTAATTTAGTTAGTTCTCTTACATAAGAACATATACATACTTTGAATGGTTGTGTTACTATGGTTGTTACTAGTTGAGAAAACTGAGATAGAGGAGTTAATGAGGGACATTTATCTTTACTCTAGCATCCCCTTTCAAAAACGTAACTCCTTTAGCTTCCTTTAGCTTCGTTATTTTTATTTTAGCTTCATTTTACCTGTTATCTCTGGGAGCTCGTTCTATAAATAGCAAATGTGTAAATGAAAAAAGAGTCAACTTTTTCTTCTCCGATTCCATCAATAATTTGAAATCACATTTCTGTTTTATAATTAGGTGTGACGAACAGGAACGCGGAATGAAAATTAAAACATCACAGGGGATAAAATAAATAATCAGATAGAAAAGGGAGTTGTATTCATGACGGGGTAAAAGAGGGGGGTATACGATGGAGAGAGAGCGAGAGAGCGAGAGAGCGAGAGAGAGAGAGAGAGAGAGAGAGAGAGAGAGAGAGAGAGAGAGAGAGAGAGAGAGAGAGATCTGCATTTGATCATTCGAACGTGTGATGCCTTTGATCTGTACAAGTTACGCATAGCCCAGTAACTTGATGTGTGCAAAAAAACAAATAATCCGTTGTTTGATGGCAGAAAACGTCCGCGTAGGCTGTATGCCGGCAAATCAACAGTCAGCCAAACGTACGGATTGAATACGCTCGAGGCATTTGAATCTTTGCGAATGGAATCTTTCTGCATCGTCTGATAATTTCCGTTGCAGAAATACTATTGGATGTTTGTGTTGATGCTAATATAATCCCCGTTAAATAATGGTAGCCCCGTGGACACAAAACACTGGATGAACACACACTAGGCCTACTACAGAGTACTTGTCATTTGAAGCATACGAGCATCATCTTCAAAAATCTCAAACCAATATGCAGGGTGTGCACGTAATGTTTGCTTGGGTGTTATTGATACTAGGTTAATTAGAAGCCGATCGAAGAAAGATTAAACTAAGTACAAATTAATGTATACTGTCCACCCTAAATGTAGATGCCGGCGCAGTTGGCCGAGGTCGATTAGGCATTGGTCTAGTAAACCGAGGTCTCTGCGTTCCAGGTTCGAATCCTGGCTGGGGCATGGATGACATGTGGCGTTTTTTCATTCTCATAATCACCTACTCATCGCCTCGATTAGCCTCGTTGCAAAAATATGAGACGTAAAACCCTAAATACCATCATCTAAATGTAGATATGTTTATAGATCTCACTAATGATTTTTGCCTTTGATGAGTTCGAGAAAATATTATGAATACATGGAAAAGTTGCATTAAGAATGTTAAAAAGTTTTAATGTGAAATATGAACATAGTAAGCTAATTATTGATAACAGAACAAAAAGAAAAATAAGAATAACAGATACCATTTATACGACTCCATACGTTTGTATTTGTGAAATCTGGTTTCATGCGGGATACATTTTTATAGAGGGATTTTATTCGAAGAATTTAATTTTGGACATAATTTAATCAACTTAATGTTTAACTTAACATTCAAGCTTATTACAACGGGCGTCCAGTGGATGTGCGTCTCTCCGATCAACTGAGTGTCTAAAATGAGATGAAAACCCTCTCCACAGCATTCATATGAATACTATCTCAAATCCATAAGGGGAGCATTCAAACAACAAACGAAACCGTATAATCCGCAGAAGAAAATAAATTCTCCGATAAAAAGAAAGCTTATCTCCCTTATGTACAATAAACACGTGAAGGGGAAGCCTACTCAAAGCACACAACATAGTCAGTCAATCTGAAAACTCATCCCTTAATTAAATTCAGATAAAGACGCATTCACCATACATGGTATCTGGTGTGTACGAGACCCATTACAAATGTACATTGGCCGTACGATAAAGAAAAGAATAGGCTCACTGTAAGACACGAGATAAGTGGTTCCACAGCAACCGCTGACGTCACAGATGAGTGAGACAGAGCCAATCAAAGGGGGCGTGTTCAAATACTGACACTTGGTTGGTCCATTCCTCACTCATCTATGACGTCAGCATCCAAAAGTTACTGTGGAACGACTGTACCAACAATTCTGCAGTGGCTAAAGACTCATACGACAACATATCGAACTCTGGACACTAAAGTCATCAACTTTTTCGGCCGCGATATATAAAGTCGTCGTAATCCGTATAAACATGATGAGGAGTACACATACGAACTTGCATTCTTTTTGGTATCTCCCCCCCCCCCCCCCTCCCCCCACACACCGTCACAAAAGATCATCTGGTCCCCTCTTCGAATACCAGACAACACGGGGTGTTGTCACCACACACGTCACTATACGTCACTCTTCCGACAATGTCGTCCAAGTCGGTCCTACAAGTGTTCAACATCACAGGCATAGGTGAACTCACTGTTATCGCACCCGGCGCAACGATCCGAAGACAGAAAATAATACAAACTAGCATGCCAAGTCCAAACCTATTCATTGGCAATCCTTGTATCATTGATGTGGAACTGTAATGTTGAGGTATATTCCTTGTTTTGTAACACATGATTATTAATGAGCGCATTGCAACATTTGAGATGGATTTCTTAGCAAGAACAATATTAAAGATACAATGGTATATTTGAGCACTTGGTAGGAACAGCGCAAAGAACATCAGCATTCTCCAACAACATGCGAAGAGAATCCATCAACTAAATGTGGAGTGTATATGGAATTAAAAGATACAAAGGGAAGAAATTTCATCAATAGAAAAGCAATTTCAATGAACTCCCTTCATAAACAATTGTCAAACAGAAATCACACAGCAATCGCAATTTCGTTGAAAATGTATCCAGATAATCCCCTGCTGTTTGCCCAGCCCGTCTCGCGCGCGCGGGAGTTGATGGTTCAGGGTTTTTATATATAAAAAGCAAATTATTCCACATCACGGTTCAAAAATTTTTTATCTGTAGATAAAAAAATTATACATCTGTTCATGACTTCCCTCTCTATGGGAAACAAGCTTTGTGGAATATTGCGACATTTGCATCTCTCTAAGCTTTAAGCTACGTAGCTTAATGGAAATTTCAAACGCACCAACGCAGTAATAATGCCTGCAGCGCGACCAACCAGATGGGAATTAACAAAACCAGAAACATTGAATTACAGAAACATTAAGTTTGCGGCTGAGGCAACGGTCGTGTTTTATTCTTGACCAACAATTCCAACAAAACCGTTTTTAAGCCTTTCAATCGGAATTATTCGGTGGGTGTAAAGGCTCTAGATAGTTTTACAAAGGGATTAAAAAGTTTTCAAACAGTGCAAAATTTAAAATTCAATTAATTACTTCAAATTTTAAGTATAGGCACAAAATAAACGCTATATCTATTTTACCAGGGCGAGTACATTTTTCTCACCTCAGCTGATTATTCGCGTCACCAGTGAATCGATTCAAACAACATTATTGTTTTAAAGTATCTGGGCACACGATAAACGCCACTCGGTCTGTACTTAGAACAGCACAGCAGGTGACCACTATTGATCTCCAAGAGAGTTTTGGAAGCTAAGCTCACCATTTTGGCACGCGGGCACCATTGTTCGCTTCGCTTCGCATTAGAACCGTCCATAAATGCGGTTGTGTCAATTTCTCGGCGTAATGTCCGAAAGGGGCTTTACGGTAAAGGATGAACTACGTCAGCTTACCTCAATTAGCTGTTAGCGTTGGACAAATCCCCCACAAAATGGGTATTTCAATAAGATTATTCTGGAATCAATAATCGACCTATAAGAGCTCTTCAATTTGATCATGGAACCGCCTGTTCAATTTAACGTCAAAAGATTTATTTCATTAAAATCTGAATGGCCAAGCTACTGCAACCGTCTGCAATTGATTTGATTCTGAAACGTGGTCGGTACAATGGATGCCACGTCCTATAGGTTAAACCAGCAGGGACTCTCATACGGCCAAGGGAAACTCTAGCTATAGAGTAATAAATTAATGTTGCTGGCAAGGCAAATTGCATACATCTCTTATAAATCAAGTTGCTAATGTATAAACGATTATATAAAGATGTGGAACATTAGAATTTCTTATCCAAATAGTATCGCACTAGATTGTTTCCCAAACTAGAAGCATTCATTAATAACCCACACACGCACTTGGTTCCGGGCGGTACATCGTATAATCAAAAACATTGAGAGCGGATTGACTAGATCGTTGATATGTAGTGGTAACTATAAACATTGAGATCTGTAATCGCATTGCTAAATGACAGTTGTTGCTAACTTAGCAATAAACTCCTTAAGCAAGACATAAATGTATGAAATGTCCTCACAAGCGATTATATAATCAATATCTTCAATGGAGGAACAATCTACTGTTTGCTTTCCTGCGTTTATACCTTCTTGATCATATATATTAAATGTCTTACCCAACTATCGCTTTTTAACCACAAATGAAGATCGTGATTGAATTCATTGGAAACAAACGCATACAGATTAACATAACACGCCAATAAATCAATATTTTTTTGACCTTGAAATAACCAACCAACGCAATTTGCTGAATGTTTCTCATAGTAAATGTCAGTAGTTCCCTTGAATGCAAACCTGTACTGACTGGGATCTGATCACATGATCGATTCTCATGAAGCAATTGATAAATACAATAACTTCCTTGTAAGACCGATTTGAATTAAAAATCGCCTTGGCTGATACGTTATAGCCTTGCAACCCTCTGTACGCCTTGCATCCCTCTGTAGAAAATATCCTTCAAGTTGCTTGCGGAACACAATATTATACTTCGTATTTTATTATTAAGTTTTGCCTTTTCATCCTTATGTGTACAACGGACTAGAGTCGTAAACTTGCTTGAAACATTAATTTTTCATTTAATCGGTAGCGTTACCTTTGTACTTGTTTTTCATAAAGCTTTCATATTCTCTTTCTACTCCATAAATCTCATACTTTCATCATAGCAAACTAAAGGATTTTCTTCTTTGAGCGTTGATTCATGAATATACCCAGTCTAATCACTACACAAGCCAGACATAAATATCTGCTCAGCATGGTTGCCAACTTAACACCTAAGAAAAGCTACACAGTAAATACTAAATAGAGAGCTTGATTCTGGAGGCAGTGGGTTTGATTCTTGCAACACTCCACAAAACTCGCTGCCAGCGCTTCGTTACACTATAAATAAATTAAACGTCGGCCTATCAGTGTATTTATGTATTGTATAATGTTCGAGCCATCTGAAAAGCGAACGCCCTGAAAGCAACGTAATATAACATATTCAACATATTCCAGGAGAGAGGTTGACACATACATCGTTGCGTAATACCTGACGGCTTCATTCTCGGGTAGGACTTTGCTGAGTGTAGCAGCGATCGAAGGGACATGATTTACACCGGTAGTATGGCCAAGGCGTATTTCTTGGAATTGAGGCGCATAACAACAATTTACTATAGTAAAAGCTAGTTTTAGTTTTGTCATAATAAATAGTTTAAAATTTCTCCCTAACTCTTAATTATGAACCTATGTCATTATAATAAAAGTGAAAACTACGAGCGTCCACTTCAATGCCAAACACTTAAAACGTAAACTGAAGCTGTTGAAACAATAAACGTCATTAACACACGCGTTTGAACAACTTTTTGTCGTGTGCCTACCTCGTCCAACGCTACACGAACAAGTTCGGAAACTCCCTTATAATGGCTTACTGGACGGCATACTGGCAATAATTTTCAGTTTGTAATATCTTCTTTCCGAAGCAGACCGTTTTCTTTTCAGAAATTCGTGTCTCGTGGGGTTCTTAAGCGGCGCAGCAGCATCTTATCCCCAGTCAGGCGCGCGTATCCTCAGTCAGAAGCCGAGTCCCAAGAGGCTAATGCTAGTCGCGTCCTCTCTTCGACTAGCATTTAAATACGAGCGTCATCAGGGGGTTTGTTTTCTTGTTCCCCCAACGAACCGATATGAGAGGAAAGCGGAACAATTGACCCATCTTTTATCCGTTAGAGACCAGCCACCCTTAGCAAACGTGCTTTCTTTATTTCTTTCAATCCACTACAGAAAAGGTTAATGGCCGGAACAATAAAAAGATACAAACAAAACAAAGGCTTTTAGTAGTGGAAAAGAAAATGTGGAATGAAAATAGTGACCTTATTTCTTGTTCGTTTTACAGTTAGTGTTTGGAACTAGATTTACACGTTTTAGAGCATGAATTCCGACAATCCTGAAAAGCCGTCATTATGTGGATATTAAATATGTCGGCCAGATTTATACGAATGAAAAAGTGTAAAACATATTGCAAATATGCAATGAAAAGCCTTTGACAAAATGCAGATACTGCAACAATGATAAACATAAATGATTTGATTTGGTCTTGTTTTGCAACAAATTGTAAGACCAAATGTTTTAAAATACATAGAAATGTGATAACCGTACTTGCTCCGTATCCAAGGGTTTCGTACAAACCGCATGGATGCATCGCAATATGTATATATTTTATACTAGGAAAACGCTCTGTGTGACGCGTTGATAAGCGAGCGCGTCCATGTCCACGAACTTTCTTGCGAAAAATTTTCAATCGTCATTGTTCAATGTAAGAGATAAAGACAAAAGTGTCGCAAACGGTCTTGTTGCTCCAGCGCCGTTACACTTAAACCATTAATATCGTCATCAATGTGAAAATATTCATATTTTGTTAAAAAAAACAACAACCAAACAAAAATGTGCTAAGATTAGAATGTGTATTGTCATATTATTGTACTTCCGCCATTGTTCAAAAAAATAACGATTTTCCATATAAATTATAGCTTGTAGGTTTCGTTGCCATAGTTACTTCACTACAATTCAGCAATACACATGTAATTTGTACCTACACTTATCGGATCGCTATGAAATTAGTATACTCGTGGCCGGACGGACATTTACTATAATGTCTATCTCACATTTTGCCGCCAGTTTAGTTCAGAAAAATATTGTCTAGTAACTGCATTGTAACTTTGTAACGCCTCGACCGATTTGGCTACAAACCTATACACATTCAATTTACATAGACGTTTGTGGATGGTTCAAATTTCAGTTTGATCGGACTCTCAATTCGACCGCTATCGCGAGACATAAAAGAACATTATTAATTTGTAACCTCTAAAAACCCTCAACATATTCCTAAACATCGTGTCTCTGGATATGAATGCGTCATGATCCCGCCATCGAACTGTCTTCTGAACCCAAAGCTCGTAAGGACTTGGTGAATGGTGAATGGTGACTTGCTAGACTAAGGAGACGGCTTGCGAAGGTGCGCTTGGCTAATTAGGTTATAGCCTGGTAATTGAATCGGGAGAATGAGGGCATGAAAGGGATTTCTCTGGGATGAGATACCGGGGTTCGTTCTTAGTGGAAACACAACTCAATACCAACATTGTCTCGACTCGGGAGTCAACGTCTGGGCGAAATCAATGTAATTGGCAACAAAAACAATGGTTCGTGTCTATGATAGAGAAATATAACTGTTAGTGTACAATGTATGACTACACTTAAGGGCTCATTTACCAATTTCAACAGAGATTTGCGATAAAAATACGCCACCAAAGACATACCGATTTTATTCTCAAAGAAATCCTACAAGGGCCAATCGCATTCTACTCTATTTAAATTTAGTGACAATGAAATACTTCATTTTAATGTTTACACGCAGTGAAATATAAGTCAAGTGTTTTGCTCTGCTGAACTATTCAATTTTGAAAATATGAAACATCAAAATATTTATTAAATTACAATCATTAATTGAAAATTTAGCCCTATATCTATTTTATCAAGGACATAAAAACATAGATCTCAATGTAACATGCTTCTAAGTCCGACAATTATACAACACTGAGTTTTTTCTCCTAGATAGATTTGCACGACTTTTTAACAATCTTTTGACCAATATGTTTTGAGCAGAATGAAACCACATCTTGTAAACTCTCATTTAAATGAGAGCAAAAATTGGGTTTCGCAAACTTAGCATTAATTCTGATAGAACCATAGTTATTTTTGGTTGACTGTGTTTAAAATTAACAGATGTTAAATAAATGTCAATAATTAGAAAAATATAACATTTAATGAATGAGTAAATCAATGCATATATTATATTATATACATCATCCATCTATCAATCAATGCTATCTATAAATACCTGTATATCATTATACATTCAGTTTTTATAAAGTATTGTAACTACAGCCCTTTACATTTTCGACGAAATATCTCAAAATATTTCAAGTTTTAAAAGTAGCAAAACCACAAAAAAATGCTTCACAGAATTTGTTAAAGTTTCTCTTTTGCTATTAAAAAAAAAAAACTAACAACACAACTGTGTGAAAGTGATTGATCTCCATAATTTGACAAGAATTACTGCAGCAATTAAAGCTTCCGCGCTTTCCTCCAAAACATAATGGATATTAATCGCGCAATAGTAAAACAGTGTTGTTAGTCCTACTTTGTGAGGAATACAGAACTGAGGAAGATTTGAACATCTCAACAGCACTCGCAGCTATAACATATCATAGAATGCAAGCAACTATTTTATGAAGAAGGAATGTAAATGAAATCTTACAGACATTGAATACGACTATACGATTGCTGTCATATTTCATTTAGAGGTTACAAGTTATATACTTATATACCAGCGCAACTACATTGCCAAATGTGAATGCACTTTTCTCTCAGTTATTTCGATATGACTTTAGATTATTGCATCTACTTTACGAACTACTTTCCTCGCATTTTACGTTATCGCCGGGCGGGCAAGATTCGGGCGCCTCTGCTATGCTGGCGAGGTCGTGTTTCGAATACATTACACTCGTCAGCCGTACACGAGCACCCCAGGGCTGCAGCCCGTTCTCACGGCATATTCTTATTCTTCTCCGGCGCTTCCCTATACTTCTTTCAAAAACAAATTTTCGGAATTCTCAAGAGGTCTCTCCTAAAAATACAAAATACCGATCACGGAAGACATATAGGATTATTGAAGGAATACGTTGGAGAGATATTTTAGCTTAGAATCTAAAACTTACGTAGATGCATTTTAACTTTATACAAATGTTACGAGTATAGATTTGTCACAACTGAAGGAGAACCAATACACATTATTGTGAAACATAAATTAACAATTGCAATTGCTTAAATTTATTTTTTCATTTAATATGTCCCTTGTACCTTGAGCATAAGAAGACATCATCCTATGAATGAATATACGGTAAGCTAAGAAGGCGCGTTTCAGTGTTTGCATCCCCAGATGTTCTAGCCTAAGATACCCTGAGTGGGTTTGTTCAAGGCCAGAAGATAACACACGTTACACCTTCATAGTTTCCTCCCATGTAAACTCCTCGTCCTTAGTAGCAGATATTGGTAAATACCAACTTGACCCTCAAGTGTAGTTCAGTACTTTCAACGAACCGTTTCCTGTACTGCTAAACGATCAAACTAACAGCTAACGCATTATACAGCTGTACATTATCTGATGGAAGTTACCACTATGCGCAGACATTTCTTACCATTGCATTGTAAGCATAAGGGTTTGAGTCTTTCCTCCACGTGTGAACTCCCGATTGAAAATCGGCAAAATGTCGTTTAGTTAGCCTCTCTTCTAATGACACTGAATACGCTTATTTTGAGGAATGTCCAGAAATATAACACCAACCATTTGATTGAATCTAAACATACATTATACAACTTAGATGAAAAAAAAACTGGTGCAATTTAGTATTTACATACAATTGGTTTGAATCCTAAATTTGTTCATATAAAATGTCTTTTGATGGTAGAAAATCAACCCTTTAATATACGGAATACAGAATATATATTGGATCAGCTCAGCTTGTTCTCGTTTGTAAATTAAATTCGTGACCTACATGGATATAAATTAGATATATTCAGAGAAAATAAAAGCTTACAGAAGGTAAGTGCATCAAGCAATTAAGTCTGGGATAGTATCTTTCAAATTACTATCCACAGCGTGAAGATGCAACGTTTGTGCCGGGAGGTTATATACATGCAGTAGAAGGACATACACTCGTATTGCACAAATAATTTAATCAATTAATAATATACCTCTACGTATTGAATTAATCATTTTTTTGCTAAACATTCTTGCATTTTTCGTGGCTTGTTGGTCTTCTGGGCATATTCCGGATCCAATGCAGAAGTTTCAGGGTTCGATTCCCGGTTCTGGCTTCTGTCCTTTAACTTTGAAATTTGCCATGTATATTTACCATTGTCGTATATATATGCAAATGGGATTTTATAGCCATTATTGCCACGAAGCCATAATAAATTGTATCTGTGTGCCTCACTGAAAATCAGTTCTTGTAAGCGAGTAGGTAGACAATAAGTACTTACTGAGGGTTATTAATTTATAACGTCTCCCACAACCCAACATGTCATCTGGAGTATTTCCGAATTCCTCATATTATTCCAGTTACTTAAACAAAGTAAAAATGTTTCTTAAATTATATTACATTATCACTTTGGATTTCTACATCAAGAACATTTTTAGTATTCAATCCCTCGACACACAAAATTCAAAATTATATATTGTGTTATATTATCCTATAATAGAATAATCAGAAATGAAAACATAATGCATCGTGCTGCGTATATTTCCCTGGAGAGTACAGATCATACGCTGATCTGTCAGTAAACCTTTTCTGGGTCCGATTACAACAGTTGTTGTTTTTTGTGACACCGGGATTATGGTAGTATAAAGCAGAGGATTTACAGATATAAATTATATTGCCTGTATTTTATTACTTGAGTGACACTTTGGAACATAAACTACTTGGGTTAAGACAAGTTTAAGTTGTAATAATGAATAAAGCATAAACAATATCAAGAGCACTAAAAATGTATAAACAAAATCACTTTAAACATAACCGTATAATAAAATAAACAATGCATCAAAATAAGTAGGTACACAATTAACTAATGGACAATGGTAAATGTAAAAATATAAAATACATTTCAACTATTGCTTCCTCTTTATATTCTTTGTTTTATTTGTCTGTAAACGTTCTTAGTCTTATTGAACGTTTTATTCCACCAAATCCCTTATTCCCCGAGCTATTTGTTATTCTATTCAATAATCGTTGACTATTTTTCATTCCGATGATTTGACATCTGATCGAAATCGATAACGTGTCCCCTTGCTTATCCAGAGTCATTGCTCTCAGCTTTGTTTTGTTCTGTTGACAGTCGACCGTCCCCTCAAGTTAGATACCCTAGAACGCAAAGAGTTGTGTAACAAACACATTATAGCAAACATAGGTACTTTCCGTAACTATCGCCCCGGTCGTATTTTAGGATTTCCAGGCCAGCCAGAGGCCATTCATTATGTACATAAATATTTTTACTTTGAAATGTCTTACTATGTGTATCAATTTGTGTGTTGTACTATTCAAAATTTAAAATATTCACACAAACCAGCGTTGTTGTGATTGGCGTGACGTGACGTAGTCTTTTTTTACAATTAGCTTATTAGGCACAAGTTCAATATCGCGATATGTACGATATATTAATTCTATGTCGGTATCGAATTATTTTTCTATTATCGATATCGTTGGGCAGCCCTAAGTTAAACAGAATGATCTTTATGCCTCAGATATATGCGGCAGAAATACACATGTATTGTGTAAAGTCAATAAAATGAAAGCGCGAGACAGTCATTGAAGAAATAACGCTTTAATTGTGTGTTTCAAGAAAAATGTTGTTCGTTTCCAAGCACACTTTAAACTTTTCCAAGCACCGTAGAATATCTCGGTCTTCGAACAGGGTTGCTCCTAAACAGGGAGTAATAAAGGCGAAACAGGCCATATACACTTGCACAGATGGCCACACCACAGCATCCAACTGTGTCCTCGATCCGGTCTCTGCGGTACGCGAGGCGAGGGGGAGACAACGCTCGTGTAATATTCTAAAAGAATGTGCGGCTCTCTTTTCTCTTCCCTCGGACGCGACGCGACAAAGATAGGACTGGTGGTAGTCCCATTAACTAACAAGCTGGCCGGGTTAGTGTGCCATCATTTAACCAACTCTTTAGCACCTTGTAACTTTTATCATCGTATTTCCCCAGTGGCCGCCATTGTCAAGCTTGTGCATCTGACGCTTCTTACAACAGATTCTCAAGAGAAAACTAAACTCCAAAAATACTCAACCTTTTACAATCTACCGACCTCCCGTGTCACTATTTTCAAGTTGTCGCCGTCTACCCCATCCAGGTTCAATTTTCATTTAGTTAATGCACGCACGCATATTTCCCAGCAAGCTCTTCAGGAAGCTGGTTGAATGGTGTTTTCAAAGCTTGCGAATAGAAGTGGTCAACATGAAGAGAAGATGGGCGCTGCTTTGTGAGCTTTCACCCTGTGATGTGTATAGGAGCTGGCGGCAGATCTATTGTATTACGTCGCTGAAAGCTTTTTTTCTAATCTCACACAAAACGGGAAGAGCATCGCCCTAGGTGGGAGAATTTCACCCTTTTACCAAATCCCAGACTGTGTGTTTTGGCTTACTCTATACGCTCGGCGCTGTCAGCCGAGCTGGCCCCCGATACTGTTGCAAAGTACCAAGGGAAATATGTACCACCCATTCTGTTTTATCATTATTTATACGCGAGAATCACTTCCCCTAATATCGGCGTGGTAAGGCGAGCGAGCACCACAGTTGCACACCTCACATGCTTTATAGCGCACTCTACAGATGATCATATGCAGTGCGGTGTGCGGTGATCTTAGTGCTACATATAGGACAGTTCTAGGGTCAACCACCGTAATGTCTGCACAATACAGACCGAGTCAAATCAATTTACGAAAATGTTCAGCCCGAACTGGGAATTGAGCCACGAGCCTTCTGTATTAGAAGCATAAATAAACCCCGTAGACCAACGAGCCATACTGCCAATGTAAATTATTAATACCATCATCTTGCTTCACGGGTTCTGAATCAACTACTTCTATTTACCACTATTCTTCACCATATAAACAACAGTGTAATATAAATTAAATCATGTAGTTTTGACATTTTTATTGCCACAATTATAATTATAACGTCATAGTTTTACAATGTAGATTGTAGCTTATAATGTTTTCGCATAGACGTACATCTACCTTTTTTTACCATTGCGCGTCTAGTTTTGTATTACATTTATTATTGTGATGCTCGGTATTTCTGAGAGCCCCCGTTTAGTCCCGGTCTCGAGGAGTGGTCCAGGGTAACTCTGCTGGCAATACGAGGCGTCTATATGGTATGAACGACGGGATAATAACACCTAGGTGCTAAGTACGTAAACAATAAACAATACAAAATGTAATGCAAGTTCTGAGAAACCATTTGTATGTTAACTATTAAACAATATTATTGCGTATGTGTTATGTTATGATCAAAGTTTTTATGTAGTAGTTCGAGTGGCGTTAGTGTTCCAGCCATCTATGTAATGGTAGTTAACCTGTTGCACAATTACATGTCACTGTCAGGCCTGTTCAAGGCCAGATCACGAGCCTACGAGGGACTGGGAATCAATTAAACATAGACTGTCACAATAATAATTAGCCTTCACTGATTCAGTTTTAGCTTTGATGTCCACACCTGGAAGACCTTGGTAGACTCATACTTACATTATTGCGCTTACACAGAACGACTCGTTACAGAAAAACATGCGCTGTGTATACAATGTATTATTATAAACATATACATGATACATCATTCATTTTTGTAACTGCTTTTTGTAACTGCACGAAAGTGGCATTGATACAGCCTCAAGTATTAGGGTAAGTTCCATTTACTTTGACCCACAAACAAAACTAAGTTCTCCAATGATTGGATCTTGAGCAAAGTAAAAATCCATGTACACTGATTAGCTGTGAAGAAAGTTACGATGCGAACTAGTGACGCTCAGGGCAGTATTAGCATTACCACTTAGACTGATGGCTGCGACTTGTCCCATGGATTGTGTTTACCCCCAGGACAGTCGCAAACCTCCCTTTCAAAGCACACATGTTATTTCCGTTTACATGAAATCGATATAATTTAAGCTAATTTGTCCACGTAGTTCACAAATTATAAACTCGGAATAAAAGGCGCACTCGATCATTCCTACTGGATTGATTTTTAACATTTTCACAAACACCTTTGAAAGTAGACATGAGTTTGGTTTCAGACTGTTGCAAGTTAAAGACCACAAGGGTTGTATTCTATTCTCTTTGAAGGACAGTAACAGGCAAATGCATTCCACCACAGTTATATTAACAGCAGTAAACAAGTTAAGATGTTATCACGAAACAATAAATAAGGAAAACATGTTTACATTTTGTAAAATTTGTTCCTAAACAATTTTAGCAGATAATGTACAAATATAAAATGAATGTACGAACATACGGATAAGTAAATAATCATAATTTCCGTTGCTTTACTGGATGTGCCCCTCTTCAGGTGACAAGAGCAGTATCAGTGCTCTTATGACCTCTAATAATGGGCCAGACACATAACTAATAATTCCTAGATGCTAGACAAAATTTCCAAACTTTTATTTAATACCAAATTTTATCTTGCCTTGATTTCAACAGCTGATATTTCTGATGAACCAATTTCTGATTAATTTCACTTATGCCGCCAATTTCTTCAAGTGTCTAAAGCGACCTTGCGTTCACGGTGTAGAACCTACTTCCTTAACACACATTGTTTTAATTATGATATCTTGGACTGTCATCTGTGTCCACATGCAGCTTCCTGTTTCCGTTGTAGAAAGCAACAACGCAATTCGCACGCACACTCACGTGATAAACTGAACTCCAAGCATCGCACTGTGCCATCATGATAAAATGAGCTCTAAGCATCGCACTGTGCCATCATGATAAACTGAACTCTAAGCATCGCACTGTGCCATCATGATAAACTGAACTCTAAACATCGCGCTGTGCCATCATGATAAACTGAACTCTAAGCATCGCACTGTGCCATCATGATAAAATGAGCTCTAAGCATCGCACTGTGCCATCATGATAAACTGAACTCTAAGCATCGCACTGTGCCATCATGATACTGAACTCTAAACATCGCGCTGTGCCATCATGATAAACTGAACTCTAAGCATCGCGCTGTGCCATCATGATAAACTGAACTCTAAGCATCGCGCTGTGCCATCATGATAAACTGAACTCTAAGCATCGCGCTGTGCCATCATGATAAACTGAACTCTAAGCATCGCGCCGTGCCATCATGATAAACTGAACTCTAAGCATCGCACTGTGCCATCATGATAAACTGGACTCTAAGCATCGCCCTGTGCCATCATGATAAACTGAACTCTAAGCATCGCACTGTGCCATCATGATAAACTGAACTCTAAGCATCGCCCTGTGCCATCATGATAAACTGAACTCTAAGCATCGCACTGTGCCATCATGATAAACTGAACTCTAAGCATCGCACTGTGCCATCATGATAAACTGAACTCTAAGCATCGCACTGTGCCATCATGATAAACTGAACTCTAAGCATCGCACTGTGCCATCATGATAAACTGAAGTCTAAGCATCGCACTGTGCCATCATGATAAACTGAACTCTAAGCATCGCACTGTGCCATCATGATAAACTGAACTCTAAGCATCGCACTGTGCCATCATGATAAACTGAACTCTAAGCATCGCACTGTGCCATCATGATAAACTGAACTCTAAGCATCGCACTGTGCCATCATGATAAACTGAACTCTAAGCATTGCGCTGTGCCATCATGATAAACTGAACTCTAAGCATCGCACTGTGCCATCATGATAAACTGCACTCTAAGCATCGCACTGTGCCATCATGATAAACTGAACTCTAAGCATCGCACTGTGCCATCATGATAAACTGAACTCTAAGCATCGCACTGTGCCATCATGATAAACTGAACTCTAAGCATCGCGCTGTACCATCATGATAAACTGAACTCCAAGCATCGCACTGTGCCATCATGATAAACTGAACTCTAAGCATCGCACTGTGCCATCATGATAAACTGAACTCCAAGCATCGCACTGTGCCATCATGATAAACTGAACTCCAAGCATCGCACTGTGCCATCATGATAAACTGAACTCTAAGCATCGCACTGTGCCATCATGATAAACTGAACTCTAAGCATCGCGCTGTACCATCATGATAAACTGAACTCCAAGCATCGCACTGTGCCATCATGATAAACTGAACTCCAAGCATCGCACTGTGCCATCATGATAAACTGAACTCTAAGCATTGCGCTGTGCCATCACAACAAGGAAATATGTACATGGGACAATTAATAAGCTCTAATAAACCTTGTTTGATATCACTTCCACTGAGAAAGAGAATTGCAGAGTTAGGCCTATAGACACTTTTGCAAACGTCCTTCACGAGTCTTCATAAATGCAATTCTTTGCCTTTATTGTCTTTAGAAGAATTCCTTCACTTTTTGATTACATACATTTAAAAAAGACAAAGATTCACAAGTCAAAAATTATCAAAAGAGGTGAGGGGCATTTAAAAATAAGAAAAGTTTATGAATTTCGTATAAAAATTTAACACAGTGCGAGCGCAATCTTACATTTACATTACTTAACAATTTTTGGATGGGAATCGTTCATAACATATCACAACACAATATATATTACCAACATTTTTGTTCTTTCGTCAATAATTCTTTACAAACCTATTGATTTCACCAGCGGCCAATGTAACATGCAGCAGGTGCATTGTGTCCTGTTTAGTTTTCACCAAAAGACCTAACCAACTTTCTTTCTAATGTAGATTACAGTTCGGGTTGTAGGTTTTATATGTTATATACGTAGTATGTATGTAGTATGGATGCAATGTCACAGCTAACACAACACTAGATAACACTATGGGTGTTAGTGTACTTTAATGTAAAACATCGTTCACCTGTACGACATTATTTGTCAGTTCACGTATTGTCCATCCTCTCCCAAGAGTAACGACGTTTATACCCAATCGCGTAGATTTGCGTGGATTAATCAGGACATAATAAAACAAATCAAAAGGAGGAACAAATTGTACAGAAAATGGAAAGACAACGACAACGAAAATAATCTGAATATGCTGAGCGCTCAAAAGAAGCTTGTCAAAAATAGCATCAGACAGGCCCACCGAACGTTCATGTGGGGTCTTGGAACTTCACACAACACCAAAAATGTATGGAAGTTTATTCACGCCAAGTGTGGCAGCACTGCACCCGACTTCTACATGAACAACGGAAAGCCAATGAATGAGCCTACCGACATAGCCGAAGCCTTCAGCAGCATGTTCAAATCCAATTTCTCACGGTCAGATAACTCCCCATTCTTCGGGCTGAGCGCTCCTTCCCCCCCTCTAGCTCTAAAACACCTGTATTTCTCGGAGACAGTGGTAACGGAGCACCTGCGTAATCTCCGAGAGGGGGCGGCTACTGGACCAGACGGCATCTCACCGCGAATACTACGTAAGTGCGCTGTTGCCATATCACCGTCACTTACTAGTTTTTTCAACACTTCTCTGTCAACAGGGTCTATCCCGTGTGATTGGAAACAAGCGCATATTGTACCAATTTTTAAATCAGGCGCGCGGGAAAACATAGAGAACTATAGACCCATAGCCCTCACCTCGGTCGTCTGTAAACTTCTAGAAAAAATGATATCTACAACGATTTACGATCACATGAAATCTAACGGACTAATTAACAACAATCAACACGGGTTTTTACCACAAAGGTCATGCACAACCATGTTGACGCATCTCATTGAGGAATGGCAGCACACACTCGATCAACCACACATGAAACAAATCGACGTTGTGTCGTTGGATTGGAGTAAAGCATTCGACTCTGTGCCTCACAACCGCCTCCTGAATAAGTTGCATCATTACGGAATCAGGGGGAATCTGCTACAGTGGTGCAGCTCTTTCCTTGTCGGCCGGCAACAAAGTGTCATCTTCGGAGGCGCCACTTCACGACCTAGAAGCGTCACATCCGGGGTACCGCAAGGAAGTGTCATTGGCCCCCTGTTTTTCGTAATCTTCATGTTAGACCTCCCAGCGTGCGTGACGTCACAGTGCCTCCAGTACGCCGACGACTTCACCATCTTCCGGCCAATCGGCAACCTACTGGACGCCAGAGCCCTTCAGGACGACCTCAACAACATCGCAGTTTGGTGCAAAGTGAACAGCATGCCGCTAAACGTAAAAAAATCCGTGTGCCTCCGAATTAAAAAAACTCATTCTACCATAGATTTTGAATACGCTATACATGACAACCAAATTTCAATAAGTGACAGCATCAAACTCTTGGGCCTACATATCTCGTCGGATCTTAAATGGAACCGCCATGTAGACAACGTGAGACTAAAAACATCAAGACTGCTTGGATTCCTATACAAAAATCTAAAAGGTTGTAAGCCCAAAGTCATTCGGACAATCTATTTAACCCTCGTGCGGCCGATTATTCTCTACGGTATTCCTGCGTGGCACCCCACAAGTGATGCAAATCTATTAACTTTAGAAAAAATACAAAACCGTGCTACCAAATTCATTATGGGATACGAAAAGAGTGCCACAGCTAGACTTTCTAAATGCAACTTACCGACAATAAATAATATCATAAAACAAACAGACACACTATTTCTCATAAACAGCTTTCGCGAAACAATAGACCTAAACCCAACCAAACGGCTGGAAGTGGAGTACAGGTACGTCCATCTCGGAAGAGGCAATAGACAAGGCGTGTATTTGAGACCTCCGACCTGTCGCACAGCAGCATATCAAAAATCGTTTTACCATAGATCAGCCACAACATGGAACTCATTGCCCAATTGCATCCGCCGACAGTGTGATTCTGCCACTCGCTTCAAATGTGCCATAAAATCACATTTCTCGTAAAAAATACTACACCTCACAATCTTCATGCATCTCACAAACTAACCATACACTCTTCAGATTCAGATCATTCTATTCATTCACAGATAATGTCATCTCATACTTCATTATCTCATCTCGTATCCAATCTCATATTCATATCTCATATCTCATCCCATACCTCATCTCATAATATGAGATGATGTCATACCTCATACTCATATCATCTCATATCCATATCTCATACTCATCCCATATCTCATATCTCATCACCCATAACAATCACCACACACTCATCAGTATGACAAACCGCTATGAAAACAAGGACAACGCTATGAATACGGAATGGACCTTCGTCGCTTCGTTAGATCATAAGAATAGGGAATCATTACATACATTTTGCGCATCACCGTTAATTTCAATCATCATCGCTATCCATCAGAACCTAGAATTAAGGCCAGGGGACAAGACATTACTGTATGGGCCGCTGTGGCTCGTTTCTTGTCCCCTTTCTGTACCACATCTATGTAAATAATGTTGAACAGAAAAATAAATAATAATAATAATAATAATAATAATCTGACACTGATCTGATATGGAATGACGAACCATCAAGGCGTTGTATGTGTGTAAATTTAATACAACTTTATATTTTTGAAACTGATTTTGAGGTTCAATTTAAACACAAAAACATTTATTTACATGAACGAATTAACCATACAAACATTTAGCATTTAGGAAACAATTGTAGCCCAACACGGACAGCATGGAACAGGTATCAGCCAGTACTCTACTATATTACAAATTTGTAAGGCCTTTACCATTTTAGAATATCAATTAAAAAGTTGATAGTAATATCAGGGGTAAAGCTGAATAGAGCATTTTTTACACTAAAAATTTGTTGAGATTGACTATTTTCTTTTCAAATTCATCTCTAGCGGAAACTTTAATTTTTAAAAACTCTTCGTTTATAATTTTTCTGAAATTTGTGTTAAATACAAAATAGTTGGCATGCCATGCAATGCAAATGAGAAAATCATTGATGCAGACTTTCCTTCGAGCTGTGAATTGAAGATTCTTGCAATGGTTCGAATAGCTTGCCTAGAGGTCACAATGAAATCAATATTGTTTGACTGAACGTAGCTGGTTGCTCAATGGCCAATGTAAAGGCTTGCAGGCAATAATTGAGGGCAGCCTAAGGGTCCTTCTTTTAAGCGCCCTCCAACTGACAGTGAGCAGACAGGTTAGGAGGGACGTGCCACGTATAACTAGTGTTTTAAGGGGAATGTATCGCCACAACATGAAACTGTGTTTCGTCAAGTGATTAGAGAGAAGTCTGTCAAATATATTTCATTAAATTGGAAAGACGTTCGTTGCAATACTTCAAAAACTTACTGAAGCAAGTTTTATTTAAAACTTGATGGTGTATTATTTTTTTCTCTATAGCTTATTCAAAAGGAAGAATGAAGAGGAAAATACATTTAAAGTTTTTTTTCTCGTCACAACTTTTGCTAATCCACTTCATTCAAAAGTTTTATTTTTGAAGACAGGAAATAATTAACAGATGAATGGCTACACTTTCTTAATGCACCAACAGCTTAAAGGAAGTGAACGCACGATTGATGTTTTCCTGAAGAGCCCTAAGTTCTACTGCAGAGTTCTCGGCGAGGTTCCAAAAATAGAAGACGTTCACAACAATTGCTTTCTTTCCAAATTTGTCTCTTTGAATGAAATTGTTTTAGAACTTTTTGCAGACATAACCGTTGCTATCCAAGTGTTCTAAATCGTCCTATTTGGTATTTCCATTCGACAACCGTAAATAAAATAACAATGCTTTAGAAATGAGGATGTCTGATTTGGAGTAATACACATTTGCAATGTTCTCATACCCGTGACGGATTAAGGCCATAAATGTGATGTTACCGATAATAGATTTGATAGATTTATTAACGTTAGAGTTGTAATTGAGTAAATGTTATATATTATGAAATATGATTATCACACAAACAATATGTAAATACTAAATACGTTGCTGGTCTCCACTATCTGTTGTGCTATCGCTATAAATATACGAGCGATCACAACATATCATCAATAGCGCTTTCCTTGTAAAGCTCAACTCTTTGTCGGAAACACAAGCAAGTAGCCTCTGCTTTTTGGAAATTCATTTGTGAAAAAAACTACAACTTGTGTAACTTTAATTTCATTCAATGATAGAGAAGTTACACGAATCACCAGTACTAAGTATCGTGAGAAAGAAGTAACATCACACTCACTTCGCGCATTACTCCTCGCGTTCTCTGGCATCCTGATACAGGTATGACGGGTTCTCCTTGAGTGGTGTTAGTTTAACAGACTACTCCTCGCGTTCTCTGGCATCCTGATACAGGTATGACGGGTTCTCCTTGAGTGGTGTTAGTTTACCGGACTACTCCTCGCGTTCTCTGGCATCCTGATACAGGTATGACGGGTTCTTCTTGAGTGGTGTTAGTTTACCAGACTACTCCTCGCGTTCTCTGGCATCCTGATACAGGTATGACGGGTTCTCCTTGAGTGGTGTTAGTTTACCGGACTACTCCTCGCGTTCTCTGGCATCCTGATACAGGTATGACGGGTTCTCCTTGAGTGGTGTTAGTTTAACGGACTACTCCTCGCGTTCTCTGGCATCCTGATACAGGTATGACGGGTTCATCTTGAGTGGTGTTAGTTTACGGACTACTCCTCGCGTTCTCTGGCATCCTGATACAGGTATCACGGGTTCTCCTTGAGTGGTGTTAGTTTAACGGACTACTCCTCGCGTTCTCTGGCATCCTGATACAGGTATGACGGGTTCTCCTTGAGTGGTGTTAGTTTAACGGACTACTCCTCGCGTTCTCTGGCATCCTGATACAAGTATGACGGGTTCTCCTTGAGTGGTGTTAGTTTAACGGACTACTCCTCGCGTTCTCTGGCATCCGGATACAGGTACGACGGGTTACCCTTGAGTGGTGTTAGTTTAACGGACTACTCCTCGCGTTCTCTGGCATCCTGATACAGGTATGACGGGTTCTTCTTGAGTGGTGTTAGTTTAACGGACTACTCCTCGCGTTCTCTGGCATCCTGATACAGGTATGACGGGTTCTCCTTGAGTGGTGTTAGTTTAACGGACTACTCCTCGCGTTCTCTGGCATCCTGATACAGGTATGACGGGTTCTTCTTGAGTGGTGTTAGTTTAACGGACTACTCCTCGCGTTCTCTGGCATCCTGATACAGGTATGACGGGTTCTTCTTGAGTGGTGTTAGTTTAACGGACTACTCCTCGCGTTCTCTGGCATCCTGATACAGGTATGACGGGTTCTCCTTGAGTGGTGTTAGTTTAACGGACTACTCCTCGCGTTCTCTGGCATCCTGATACAGGTATGACGGGTTCTCCTTGAGTGGTGTTAGTTTACCGGACTACTCCTCGCGTTCTCTGGCATCCTGATACAGGTATGACGGGTTCTTCTTGAGTGGTGTTAGTTTACCGGACTACTCCTCGCGTTCTCTGGCATCCTGATACAGGTATGACGGGTTCTCCTTGAGTGGTGTTAGTTTAACGGACTACTCCTCGCGTTCTCTGGCATCCTGATACAGGTATGACGGGTTCTTCTTGAGTGGTGTTAGTTTAACGGACTACTCCTCGCGTTCTCTGGCATCCTGATACAGGTATGACGGGTTCTCCTTGAGTGGTGTTAGTTTAACGGACTACTCCTCGCGTTCTCTGGCATCCTGATACAGGTATGACGGGTTCTTCTTGAGTGGTGTTAGTTTACCGGACTACTCCTCGCGTTCTCTGGCATCCTGATACAGGTATGACGGGTTCTCCTTGAGTGGTGTTAGTTTAACGGACTACTCCTCGCGTTCTCTGGCATCCTGATAAAAGTATGACGGGTTCTCCTTGAGTTGTGTTAGTTTACCGGACTACTCCTCGCGTTCTCTGGCATCCTGATACAGGTATGACGGGTTCTCCTTGAGTGGTGTTAGTTTAACGGACTACTCCTCGCGTTCTCTGGCATCCTGATACAAGTATGACGGGTTCTCCTTGAGTGGTGTTAGTTTAACGGACTGGACGAGTGATGTTCTCTTATTTGTGCAAGAGTCTGCGAAATTTAAGGTTCTCGGTTGGTATCCTTAAAACAACTTTTAAAATCGAAATCGTGGGTAGATAGCGCAGGTTACCGGATTTAAACCAAACAGAATAATTTGTCAAATATTTTGTCTCGTTGTCTGCAGACATTGATAATGTCTAGTTGCGCTATCTGCTCACAATGTTGATTTTTTAAGTTGTTTTAAAGATACGAACAGACTCACTTTGCTGCCGCAGACAAGTTTGAAATGTTCAATATTTAAATCACTAATTCCTTCCAATTAGTTAAAGAACCGTTAATAATGTTTGACTGGAATGGTCGCACATATATGGATACTTCTGTCTTGATCGAGCTGCCAACATGGTGGGTGGACTACCAACATTATAGTCCAAGGTTTATCAGAGAACCCACACACTAACTTTGCCTACCCAATACCTAGAGCGAACCAAACTTCGATAACATGGTTGTTTTAAATTTTCTAGTTAAATTGTTTTCGTTTTCAATCACATAGTTTCAGACAGCAATTGTTCTAAGGGAAAACTTTATAACATTTACCTAAACCAACAGCATTTCTATGCCTCTCTTGACCAGAATTCGGACATGCTAAAAGGCAAAGGTATTGCCTAAAGCAATACGGATTGAAATATATGTATATTGTATTAAATGTTTTCATTCACCAATTTTTTCAATTAACAAAATTTACAAAAAATCATATGATAAATGTATAATGTAACACACGCATAACCTGTTTACAGTTGCATATGTGTGTGGATATTTATATATACACACAAAACAGAACACAGAACACAAAACTAGCATCCATATTTTTATTTTTTTATTTTTCCTCCTAGACTAAAATTTAAAGATGTGATTCGTATAAAATAAGGCAGCAAATAGATGTTTCTTTAACACTTGCGAAGTAAAATGATAGTAGTACGTAAGTAAGCACCCAGTTCCCGTGCTTCTTAAAGATGGGGGCACTTATACAGGTCATCACAAAGCAGTGTGCAAGACAGTGACTATAGTGACATTTATGCTTACGGTCTTGCACTCAGATCCAGAACACATCTAACTAAACAAAGTCATCAATATTTGTAATCTCATTACATTTTCCACCTTGTCTATCGGTGTATTCGTTTGAAACACCTTTCCATTGTTTTATGCAAATGTATATCCATTCAATGAATCATTATTTTATGAAAGAAATAGGTCATAAAAGAGGTTTTCTCAAACACTTACAGGATGAAGCGATGTTTGACTGGCATGGTCACGTGAGGAGGGGGGGGGGAGATCACGTGACAGATTCACCCCCTCCTCTTCGAGCATGTGAGAGTCGTCGGCTCTCGGCCGGGATAAATCATATTATCAAACGCCCACACCCTCGAAACCGTCACGTGATCAATAAAAATCTCGGCTTCAGCGTATTGCGCCACTTAACATTAATTTTCTCGTCAGAATGAGTTACTTGCTGTTTCGCATTCTTTATAAGTATGATTCAATGCATTGAAAAATGGGTAAAATTTGTATATATCTTTATGTTCATAGTGTAAACTTGGATACAATAGTCCAGTCCAATTATATTCGCATCCCTTCTACCTTAAAACACGCTACCAAACATGCATACCTTCTCTGTTCAAATAGTATTTTAAACATCGTAGAACATCAGATCGTTCAAATTGTGACTATACTCAACAAGAGCAAGCACAGTCATCGATAGTTAGAAATACGGTACGGTTAGTGTACTAGTGTACATACTTCAGCCTAGGCTACTAAATTTCATTTCATACAACGCAGGTTTCGATTATGTTGGATCTCTGAAGAGATGGATGGTCGCTTCGAAACGTCGCGAACAAAACATTATAGTTCACTTTGTCACATACAGTTCTATACACTTCCATAGTAAATGGGTTTACCATAACAATATATAAAACAAGACATGCGTAATTTTCATTTGGGGGGGGGGGGGGGAGGGGGGATACAGGTGACGCTACCTGAGGATCTGCGGTGAAATCTACAATGTTGTTCTTAATATCACCCTGCCCGCTGCAATAGTGGAGTTGTTAACCTAATTGTCTGGTGTGTATTTGTAGCCTTGCCCAATGCCCACCCATCAATCGCAACAAGGTCACTCATCCATGCGGTAGTATGGCACGTTACGGCCATTGTCTCATCTGCCATTCAACTGTGCCGTGCACAATCGCGCAATGATGCCAACAATCAGGTCACAGGAATGTTGCGTTCATTTGGTGTTTTAATTCTTAGTACTTTTTAATTATTATGGTCCATCCATAATTATCTAATGCAGTTTTGATTTACTTTCCAAGATTTTCTTTCTTGATGAATTCACTAGAATCACATTCTGTTTTATATTTGTAAGTTTGTACTTGTAAATGTCGCATTGTTCTCCTTTTGAAAGTAAGTGTTATGATCAAATACATAAAGTACTACTAAAACTTGTATAGCTACTGAATTATGATAATGTTATACACTCATAATTTTGTTGTTTGTATTTAGTAGAAAACGATCCATCTAAGTGTCACATTCACATTACTGCAAAAAGCTGTTTTTATTATGTCTATATTTATTATTTAATAAACTCTTTTATTCATAACAAAAATAATCGTAAAAATGTTTAGATTGCATCGCAACTATTGATGATTTTGTGTTTGTATTCCAGGCAAAAGAAATATATTTAGCTGAGTGCATGAAATGAAATACCTCTCTGGACACTGGCTTGTATAATGTATACTGCATTGTGCATGCAATACCTCTCTGGACACTGGCTTGTATAATGTATACTGCATTGTGCATGCAATACCTCTCTGGACACTGGCTTGTATAATGTATACTGCATTGTGCATGCAATACCTCTCTGGACACTGGCTTGTATAATGTATACTGCATAGTGCATGCAATACCTCTCTGGACACTGGCTTGTATAATGTATACTGCATTGTGCATGAAATACCTCTCTGGACACTGGCTTGTATAATGTATACTGCATAGTGCATGAAATACCTCTCTGGACACTGGCTTGTATAATGTATACTGCATTGTGCATGCAATACCTCTCTGGACACTGGCTTGTATAATGTATACTGCATAGTGCATGCAATACCTCTCTGGACACTGGCTTGTATAATGTATACTGCATTGTGCATGAAATACCTCTCTGGACACTGGCTTGTATAATGTATACTGCATTGTGCATGCAATACCTCTCTGGACACTGGCTTGTATAATGTATACTGCATTGTGCATGCAATACCTCTCTGGACACTGGCTTGTATAATGTATACTGCATTGTGCATGCAATACCTCTCTGGACACTGGCTTGTATAATGTATACTGCATTGTGCTGATCACTTTGTTCGTGGGGTGGCGAGTTTAAATTTAAAAGTAACTTTTGACGTGGATAAAATGACGCCAGGCAGGAACATAAAACAGTTGTGTGTTTCTGACGTTTTGGAATTGGTAGATTAGTTTCTTCACCAATGTATAAATGTAGGGGATGTTAGTAGAATTAATGCCAGCAGTGTGGAATAAGCTTGGACTCACAATTACTCGCTTGCCGGACAAATTGGTAACGGGTTTAACGTATCATATTTATACAACGCGGCCGCTAATAATGGAGACGAGGGGAGGCATAGAGTATAGACGATCAACTTCCACAGGGGTGCATGGTTGGTATTAACCATACGGGGGTGGGTAAATAGAAGCGGGCGTCTCTGTTAACTACGTTGCATACAAAGCTGGATACGGGGTGTATAAAAGGAAGTGGTCGCAGGAGACAAGTGTTTGTTACAACCGCATGTTGACACGGCACAAAGACACCGTCAATTGTGGTTCGATAGTCACTACGATGGATGACTAGTTACGTAATGTTTAGAGGATATAATATTTCCTTGCTATTTTTAAAATGCGAAGGTTTACAAATCGAGGGATGTAGACGCGGTTTACCCACCTATTTCCGTTTCCTTTCTTTATAACTTTCATTACAAAATACGCTCGAAATAAATGTATTCTAGTAGTATCTTGAGAGCTTAAAAATAATAGCTGAAAATTAGTAAATGCTCAAATTGTGGTCTCGTTAGAACTAAAAACTTGATTTAAAAAATTACAAATATTTAATTATTACTGTTGTTATTGCCATTGGTAATTAAAAATAATAACAATTGATTACTTATCCCCCGGTAACGCTAAAAATGTTTTAAGCTTTTTGAATCCAGTTTTTTAATTCTCACTAAACTACAATTTGGGCATTGATAACTTTTTTAATATTGTTCAGTGTTCTCAAGATATTACTAAAAAAACTTAATTTTAAAGCGGTTTTTATGAGACTAACCTTTTCCAACTTTCGGCTTTTCCAGACACTGTGTTCTACTTTTTTAAATTAGAATATAGAGGAACTTGACCGGAGTAAATCTGAAATAGGGAACGCATTCTAATGTTAAATAATAAAACAAATATCAATGTTGAACAATGCATACCCTCAATATTACGTTTCCATTCCCGTTACGAAAACCCACTTACTCGCTGAAAGAATAGTGTATGAATTTTCATATTTTTCAGTGTTTTTCCGTCTTTCTTTGAACGGTGAAGTTTTGGAAAACGCTTCTTTTTTGTGTATGACATTACCCGTGAACCGGTACAATAGGTTGTTTTACACTGGTGGACGACAAATGCGTATACAAAAACTGTGGAATATATCGTTTATTTATAAGCATAAGCATAAGCATAAGCAAAGGTGTATTGAAGCTCTAAACACTTTATATAAGACCCTACACATCACGGTGCACAGTTTTACCACAGATAACAAATTTGTGTCCGTTATCTGTGCTTTTACCTTGCAACAAGCAAGTAATTTTCCGTAACCTGAATTTGAAACGGAATTTGAGAGTATTCGTTGTCCAAACTTTGTATTTGTTTTATCTTTGAACATGTATAAACCCATTTAAAGTTCACTATTCACAAGTTTAATTTTATGATGTAAACGCGAAACGAAGCGCGCCGCGGGTGCGAATTAGTAATGACATAATATCACACTTTACGTAACTATTGCATTGCCATTCTTTGAGGAAGTATTATTCCTAAACACAGATCATGTGTATTTGCACGCTGAGGAAATGAGCATACTGTACACCGAGAATACAGTAACCATGGATAGATGGCTGTTTAAGAACTTATGTATTTATTGTATAAGAATGCAGTTTGGATTTCAAAGGCTCAATTAAAATGAAACACAGTCTAAAGTGCTGAATAGGATGTCTGATTCTCGCTGCTCGTGGGATATTTAATTAGTATGATAATGTAGGAGACATGGGATCGCTATGAAACCTGGTAGAATCATGAGACTCATTAACTTACATTGCAACAAAACAAAAACGGAAGTAATTGAGACGAAAAACATTATTCCAACAAACTTGTATGAGAAACCCATCTCTATTAATTTCGGTAAAACCAATGATTTGAAGGCTAGAAAGGAGACGAGGTCACATTAGTATTGCTTAGATCCGCATGCAATAGACGTTGTACCGTAACGTGCTTACCATGTGCTAAGGCAACGTAACGTTCATAGCGTGTTGCCTCCCAAAGTTACGTCTATAACTGAAAGTGCACGCATCCAAAACTATGCACGGAACGATAGCTTTGCATGGTTTCTTTCGAACTGTCTGGGGAGCGTAAATTGTATTTATGTAAAGTTTCCTGGCTTCATCAAGCGTGTTAAAGGGGAAATTAGAAAAGCTAAATGGTTTTAAATTGCTCAATTAGCACATTCAGCTTACACAGAAAAATGAGATGAAAATTGCGTGGAAAACTATAATTTCTACGAAAAAGCACAACCTTTTATAATCCTATAATTATATAGTACTATTGTTGTTATTTGTTTAAATAAACTTGTTATTGACTTAGTAATGATTTTAGTTTGTAGTTCGCCATGTTGTTATTATTATTATTAGAAGTATCGGCGATATTGGTGAAAGTCGTAATGTCAGTAGTAATGGAGGAAGAGCAGTACTAGTAGTACTAGCAGTAATTGTTATAGTTGTATTAATATTACTGTCACTGTACTATACCATTACATAATACTATTGTTGGTAATGAAGACAGTTACCAATATGACGTGGATAAGCGGTAACTTACGAGAAACTCTAATTAGAGAAGTCTTCGGTTCGATTCTGACAGTTTTTGCCGAGGTGTCGTCAGTATGAGAGGATTGTGCCCTATAAGACAGGCAAGCGGGCATTCTTGGGACTATATACACACATTCTAGATTGAATTGCATTAGGTCATACTACTTTCCTGCCTTGCTGGTATCCTTTTGGATGCATAGGCCTACATAATATATTGCCGGTTATCGTGTATAAGCTACCAAGAGCATTACCGCTAAATAAAACTAAAAACCTCGTAGTGGTAAAAGAGTACAGCTAAAGTTGTCACGCCCGACAGTTAGTTCAAGTGTATCTGAGATTGTTGTTCGCCACTTCAGCTCGAGTATTTTCCTTGTACTTATTACGAAGAACATCTCCTCAGGGAAGATATGACGTAAGCTGACAGAAAACTATCTTGGCAACACATTCCATCTCATAATAGCATGATATTATACCAAGTATTCATGGGTTTTCTAAGCGTGACGCGTTATAGGGAAAACGTGTGTTCGATTTTTATTGGTAACTATTTTGGCAGTGATGGTTTCGGGTCATTGGTCGCAGATAAAAGCCTGTTGCGAGTTTTGACCTCGACGGCCGAGCCTGCGGCTACGTACATGAAGCTACGATACGCCAAACAGCATCAGTTCATCTTGGGGAACCGGCCGACGCTTACCTCGACCTTGTGGGCTCCTCAACACTCAACAGGTCTGACGCAAGACAAGTAGGGCCGACAGCCACCATGGAGACATTGCAGATGCAGGTTAGTCCCCGTACACCTCATATTGCTTCTAACACTCTTCTACACTATATTCCCGAAGATCGAGTTTAAATCTGCCGCCCGAAACATAACGTAAATTTCATCAAATTTATTCGACATCGCAAGTTCTAAAAAAAAAAACATCTTTCTAAAAAAAAAAAAACTTTCGTCCCGACGCTCTGTAGGCTTAAATAACGATTTATGGAAGAGGATAAAAACCCAATTATAAGAGAGCCTTTGTTCTCGCGATCCTTTGGAGTGTGCGTGCTGTAACAGAACGGCGCTGTGAAAGATCAAGTGATCATTTTTTCGGTTGTTTCATGCAATTTAAAAGATTAAACGGAAGAATGATTTTATTGTGAGACGCGTCGCGTTCATGTTGTGAAGCATATCAAGATGAAATTAAGAAAGTTAGGGTGTCAGTCTTTATTTGATTATGATGGCAACTACCTGTCTGTATTCGAACGGTGTGAGTTGTGGGCCCCGGTCAATAACAAGTCGTAGAATGTCATCTGTAGCGTAATTACCAGGAATGTGTGTTTTAATTGTTTGTACTCATACTAAAGTGTTTATAATGATAATGATAGCGGCCCATCGTGGGTCAGCGAGAACGCCTACGCGTAGAACTACAATCACGTAATCAGTGTTGTGGACTTTCCAAAATGTGTATCGTGGAACGAGTTATCAAAGGGTCAGTCGGTTATCAATATTTCCTCATTCATTTTAATCTTGTTTGATTGTGGGTTAATGTGGGCCAATTCTACAAAATGTGTATTACGCATTCATTTTTTCCTAAAGACATTCGTCGAACCGCAGGAATTCCTGAGATGTATCGCGATGCAAAGATGCAACAAAGAATCCACGTGGTTCTGAATGACATCATAGCCTATCATCAATCTTGAATCGATTGTTTGTATTTCTAAGATGAGTGATGCTGGGCAATGTATTGACTATTTTCATGAGGAACAAATTTAAATTAAAGCAACATGGAAATGGTCTATTATATTGTACATGTCGTTTATTTAAGTTATCATTCAAGTTTGCATCAGAAGTCTGATGAATGATATTCATAGTAAGATTTATATTAGCTCTATGTGCTCACTTATGCAAATCATGCATGCAGTTCACACATCTGTTTTAGGTGGACGGGACTGTCTTCACTCACCACTCAGTGTTTAATAGCTAATGAGTATGAAAGTTCACTTCATTATTTAAAACACTGAGTGAGTAGACATTGAGTCAATAACAGTTCCATAAAATAACATAATGCTTTCTCAGTATTTCCACGAAACGTAAAAAAGGATGAAAATCCATATAATAATGTTGTGTTGCGTAGAGAATGCCAGGTTTATGTGTATCGTAATCTTGATATTCCTTCTGGACACCCCTGGTTGCCGGCCATTAGCTCACAGCTCCTCATCCTGTATATACGGGGCCCAGTCTTACTAGACCCTATTTTACCGGAAAACGAGAAAGCATCGAGGATATTAAATCAAACAGATTCGATAGTTACAACAATGGGAGACTCTCATCAATCGTCAAATACGCGAACAAAACATTTTGATATGTATTCATTCGAAAGAAAATCTCTGGAAGAAATCCAGTGGTTCTTCTTGGGTTTTTAATGTGAAAAGAAAACCAATATTGCTCAGCCATTGTGCTGTCGTCTTAGAGCAATTAAGGGGCAGATCACTATTAAGTATTTCATAACTTCTGGATTGAGGCTGTGGAAGACGTTTCTTAGGGTTTCTTAAACATCCACGAAAAGAGACCTAAAAGATGAATCTTGAAAGGAGTCTTGTGTAATGTTCGATCACGTGAAACAGACTAAGAATACGTGTTACATTCACATTACGCTTCCCTAGCGTTAACATGCAAGATGAATGTGTGAATAATACAATGATGATGATGGTTGTCTTCGATAGTTTACGAGCTACGAATAATTGTTTCGACCATCCGGTACAAATGGACATTTTGTACAGCACATGAACCTTAAAAAGTAAAAATGGTTGCAGAGAGGGTTTTTTCAAACGTCATCGTATAAATAAAGGTGCGTTAAAGTAATATGATATTCAACCTTCACTCACATTCATTTTCATGTTAAAGCAAGCAGCGTAACGCGCATAAAACGTAATACTGACAGCATGTCTGGTTCAAAACATTATGTTTAGATGGTCCGTGGAATAACTCTGAAGGAAATATTATATCATTTGTAAAACAATGGAGCGCATTCTGACTCGCAGTTAATAACCAATCAGATTTCACTGCCAAGCACTCACGAATGAGCTCTTTCTAACACTAATGCAAACATCTTAAAACAGACACCAGCGTTTAGTCTAAGAAGGCGGTGTGTGAGCTTAGAAGCTAGCTCTCAACTACAAGGCTGTGAATCCTTGCAGGATAACTTTATCCTCAACGCGCTCCAAGACTCTAGCGACGCATTCTGTGTACAAGGGACGAATTAGAGCAACTTTTCCCTGTGTGAGTTTATAATTAAAACAGTTACTTAACTATAGCGCCTGTTATATCGAACCATGCGACTAAAATCTCTTTACAAGCCCAACAATGTAAAATATATTATAACGCTATAATAAATTAATGAATATATTCACTCAGGCACTACAGACGATCTTCAATGTAGAACAGGGCCTTGATTCTCTATGGTCAACGATAAGGTGATCACCGGTTTTGGTCGTTATGAGAAGGCTGTGACCCAATCACAGCCATCCATTCGCCTTCCGTAACGACAGAAACCGGTGAGAAATTTACCACATATTTAGAGAATCGGGCTCCAGTTTATATAGTGGTTCGTTGGTCTAGTGGGCTTATTTTTGCTTCCAATGCAGAAGGATCTGGCTTTGAGTCCCTGTTCGGGCTGGGGCTTTTGGCTTTGGAAATTAACATAGATCTATATAATATATGATACTGGTCTACTTTTAAAAGGTGACTTTGAAGCAGTCATAGCACAGTTCTTTTAACTGAGTGGGTAGACAACGAATACAAATGGTCAACTTGTTTATTATTTTCTTCCTCTTCAATACGGCTGCTTCAAACTTAACACAATGTTAGATATTAGATTTTGATTAGAAACAAAAGAGTTAATTATAAATTTTCCTTCTTGCTATACCTACGGTTGTATTAAATAGCCTTATATAGTACGAAAACAATTTTGCAACCAGCAAAAACTAAGAAATAAATATATATATGTTTTACATTAATTAAACTATGTTAAATTGTAATACTAAGAGTTAATAACTCGTGTAACACGTTGTAAGCAATTTTGTGTCTCCAAAGGAAAATGCTGGCTATTTTCTGGAAATTGAAACAGGTGCCTTCTTTGTCGGTATACGTACACACTTCCACGGCACTAACAAGCCACGCACTATACATGCAACAATAATAAAACACATTTATTTGCGTTGCTAAGACTCCGGGCTAAGGGTAATATAATTTTGGGTAGTATTTAAATTCTCACTCCATAAGGTTTGTAATGCATAAACGCGTGTGAGTACAAAGAAGAAATTATTTTCATTATTAAGTTTCCTAACCACATGGAATTAGAAATTCGTATAATGCATGTTTTAATGTATGTTATAACATTACAATGCTCACATACCGTGAACATCATAGACAAGACATTAACATTAACAATTAAACTTCAATTCATTTTGTTGTCTGCTGAGTGATGCGTAACTCAAAGAGCGCAAACCACAATAAACCAGTCACGTGACGTATCAAACGATGCAACAACTTCATGTTGCGATAGGAACACATTTTATTTTGCCCACCAACAGTCGAACTCTTGGGTCATGTTCTCAAAACGTTTCTGCGATAATCTCACCTTTTCCTAAGTTAACTTAATAATTGCGTTACGACTTGTCTAATTGTATTATAAAGTCATTACTCTGAGTACCGCTTAGAACAAGATCGGGCAATTACATTACTGAGATATCATCAGTTCCAAGGCTAATACATCGCTATGTAACAATTATGTGCGCATGGTTTGTACTGGAGGTTTGTTCACAGATATACGGGCATTACCAACATAAACAGCTTATTTCTAGTTGCTTACATATACAAATACAAAATACCTTTTCGTCTTCCTCTAATTATTGTAATGCAACGTACGGTGCATAAATGGCATCAGGTTAGGCTGTTGCGCACCTTACAGTAGGGATCCCTACGAAAAAATATGGAAAATGGAATTCAACAGTAACGCTTGTAAATTGGCGGTTTTCGTACGTCCTGGCGGTATCGTAGTAAGTTGTGAAAGTGCAATTGACTCCGCGAGTCTCTAAATTCTTGTTATGATCATATCTTCAGTAATTTACAATGTACGGATATAGTAATTAAACACACTATCTCATTTTAAAACTTCATATATTAATTAACAAATCTCAAGATAAATGTCTATGAGTACACACACACAGTTTTCCATAACCTCATCGTTTATCGTGATAATTATGTCATTTATTTCACCATCGCTTCTACGAGGGGACCGAACAATATTCAAGGGCCTTGGATTGGGCACACAATTGTTAGCAACTAAACAAACGCCCAGCAGTGCGTTGCGATGCGCATGGCCATTTTAATGGCACCCATATTCTAATGGCAACGCTAGTTTATTTATGTGAATATATAACGACGTATTATGTCTCCATGTCTGTCTGTCTGTTTATATTAACAGCCACAACCGCAATTGACTAGCAGACGATGCCACATTTTGTTTGTATCAAGAGTGAGAAAGGCATGGAAGATCTTGTACCGTCTTGAAAGGAGCGTTAATGAATCTGCCATCTACAAAATATGTCTCAGTCTGTAATTTCCGGACATGACGCGCAGAAGTATAAGAAACGAATTTGTGTCCATCAAATAGTCATTTCAAGGAAGTGTAAGAATTAATTTATTCTTCATTCTAGAAAAGAGTGATCGTTGACATTCCTTCCAAGTAATTGAAACATTACGATGTTCTTGCGTTGTTAACAATGGGCATCAATAACTTTGACCGTTGAATGAATTCAGAACAACGTTTAATACAATGTCAAGAGATATAAAAGACGTAGACGAATTACGAATTAATGATATTCTAACTTGTCAAGATGGTTGATATATCTAATCGCTCAATGCAAAATTCTTGAACCTCGGTGAACCGGCTCCGTTACACCACACACACCTGTCTCCAAACACAACGTGGGTCTTCTCCTCGTGGTGATCATCTCACATGACTTCATCTTCCTACTTTCTTACATCTTCTTCATACTTTGCCGGGCCCCGTTGCGATCCAAACGGACCCTCTCTTATTTTGGGTGTTGCTGTGTTTCAGAGCGGGTGTAGCTGCCCCTCGCTGTATGTGGGCCCCTCCCTGGCCTCCACCTGTGGCGCGGGACAGTTCATCACGTTCATGAGTCTCCTGGACAACTTCTTCCGCACCCAGTGTGACCTGGTTGACCCCTGCGGTCGCGTCGAGAGCCCCCGTGTCCACGAGAACGAGTACGACTTCATCGTGGTGGGCGGCGGATCATCGGGCGCGGTAGCGGCTAGCCGCCTCTCGGAGGTCGCCGACTGGAAGGTGCTGCTGCTGGAGGCTGGGGGGGACGAGCCCCCTGGCTCGCAGGTGCCCTCCATGGTCATCAACTACTGGGGGACAGAACTGGACTGGAAGTACAAGACTCAACCGGAGAGCAAAGCTTGTCTCGGATACCCTGACAAGAGATGCCAGTGGACCAGAGGAAAGGTACTGTAGTCTTATTGTGTTGGAGTGTGCTTGTTGCTTTACGTCGATCATGCTATTCGCGGTGATGGGGGGTGAAACTATGCCTTATGCGGGATTCGAGCCCACGCCCGTGTACAGTAGATTGGGACCGGCGCCCCAACCGCATGAGATACTTCTGATTATGAGGAACAGCAGACAGGCCACACGATTTTGATTGTGAGGTATCTGGCTAAACGGTCATAAATTACTTCAACGCGTGCATTGTGAGCTAATTTGTGTTTTATCTCATGTGTTAGCATAATGGAAAAAAGCAAGTGTAATTATTCGAGACTGGTCCTCACACGTAGGGCGAGATAAGCAAATAGCGTTACTCATTTAGCCCGCAGCAACACGTCATGTGACCATACTACTTAGCCCGGCACGCGTGCAAGACTACAAGACGGTTGTAAGCGGCTTCATTGGCGTCTGCGTTCGAATCCCTCTCTAGAAATATTGGTCCGAAAGTGTATTCGTTGATAACTTTAGTTAAATGCTGTGATTGATTTCTTAATCTAGATCTTGGATATTAGTTTCTTAATAACTTGTTACCGGTACCTTTAAAGAAAAATACAAATCATTTCACTCTGCAGGCTTCGTACGTATTAGATGTATTTTTCTGTTCGAAGTTAAGATAATATGACAACAATACGTGACCTCCGACTTTATAAATACGAATAATGACATTCGGAATATAGGTTAACTGTATATATATCAGTGGTGTAGTGGTGCGTATACGGGCGTATACGCCGTATACACACTGCTCCGGCTAAAAAACTTTCGTATACACACTGGGTTTGGTTATGATACGAGTGATACGCAATGATACGGTCGTAACATGCCTCGAATGACGGACACATTATTCACGATTGTCAGCTTTTCTCCATTGGTAAAATTGTGCTCTCTGGCACTGGCAATTAATTGGCACAAGGCCTCAAATCCTCTAAGACCACCCCTGGATCTGGGAGTCACGATATTCCATTTTAAGTCCCGCGTCCCGCCAATACACCAAGTGGAATACAAATTGTTTCGCTTGGTAAAAACATTGCGGTGTCAATTATCAACAGCCAAGTATCAACAGCTATACCTATACGAGCCACGGGCGGCGTGTGTGTCACCAAACCACTTCCCAAGCCCCCCAAACGTATTCCTGAACAATTCTCGTCAGTGTTCCAATTATTGTTGGTGATTTTCTGGTTTTTCACTACAAAAACTGCAGTATTTCGGGATTGCATTCAGTCCTGTATTGGTATCTAAAACGCTCAAAACACTCTCTAAAAAGCCTGTTTTTTTTAATCGCCTGCGGCGCCATTGTTGGGGGGCTCTGCCCCCCAAACCCCCCATATTCTTTTGTCTGAAAAAATGTGTCCCTCCAGCTTCCTACTGAAGCGTATACGTCCTGGTAAATTTGGCACTACACCACTGATATATATGCCAATTTGATAAACAAGATCCAAACTGGTTACGGGCAGGAAATGAGGGACGGGAGGTAATTTGTAATTTGTCAAACGAATTCAATTTGTACGCCACCATTTTTATCCCATTTCATGTTACCATTTGCAGCCCAATGTTTGTTCTCTTTCCGCCACAGCAATTGCAGTTTCTCTAATCATGCGATTAGCAGTTTTATTAGGTTTCAATTGTCATAACGAACTATCCTAATAATATTTATGATCCTTCACAACTCTAGTACCTCATTTTCTCCATGTACATAATATTCATTCTACAAAAGAAATCAACCCTTTGTTTCTTACGTATTTGTTTTTATCATCAGTGCATCTAAATCCTAAATCCTAATCAATGTAACTAGTTCTATATTAAGAGCGAAGGATACCTCTACGTCAAAAACCGCAGAAAATTTTCATTTTTTAATTATATCTCAAGATTGAAACACAAAATCGAAAATCTGAAACACCATACCACAGTGCTATGGTGTCTCAAATTTTCGATTTTGTGTTTCAATCTTGAGATATGATTAAAAAATGAAAATTTTCTGCGGTTTTGGACGTAGAGGTATCCTTCGCTCTTAATTTAGATTAAAATTGGGGTTAATGTTGCAAAGAATGATAACGTCAAGTTTACTGAAACTTTCGAGTTTTTTGTTGTCAGAATGAGAATAACGGCTGCTGTTATCAATTTAGAAGAATGAGAACTCCAAAGCATAACTGTATAAAACATAGTCTATCGCTGGCTTACCAGAGCGATGCTTATTTCATAGCTTTACTTACGCATGTATCACCGACCTCACCTCTCATGCACGACGCCAAGGTCCACTAGATCGCTAGTAGTGCGCGCGCAGCCCTAGGAGTAAATCCAGTAGACCTTGGCACGACGCAAGTGCAGTAAACATTGCAACCCCTTATAATTAAAAACACTAATTAAAGCGACAAAACCTTTTGAGAGCTGGGTGCACAGACGATACATTTACTAACATCGTTCTAAGCGCAGACGATACATTTACTAACATCGTTCTAAGCGCTTCGCTCTACGGGAAGTTTGTTGCTTGTTCCCCCTCGCTTTATTATAGTTTTATAAAAATAAATGTTAAAAAACTTCCATGCAGGTATTTTACCATTAAAAATAAGTGCACAAATAAGAATAAAAACAAGACCTTTTCCATCTAGGAAGCATTCGCTTGTAATAACCTATTATTTCAACAAATATGCTGTTGATATGCTGTTTTCAAAGCATGATATTTATTATTTTCTTTTGTTGAGTGTATTCATATGGTTTTTAAAACGGACTAAAATAATAAAAGCTAAAATAAGTTGTTAAGTTGTTCCTATTGTTTACAATGTTTTGTCTAGTATGTTTGCATTAATGGTTTATTATGGAATGGTTCTTCACGTCGTATATATATAAGGCTAATACAATTACACGATTACACTCAACTCAAGTAGTACTTAAGTGGGATCGGTTTCTTGAACACAAGAGAACAATGAGACGTTAAATATTTCTAAATGCGTTTCATTATTAATGCCCGGCACTTGTAAATATCTCTTCAAATTGTAGTTAAATGTAATTTTTATCTGATGTGTCTACCAATTTATAATCCAGTTTTTTTTTAGGTTTAGGAACAAAACGGTCCCGAAAAATGCTTTGTTGAATTTTATACCAACCGCCCCGTGATGTTATATGACGAGCGAGGCTGAGGCACGAGCGAACGCTTATTTCTATCATTCAAAATGTGTCAACGATTGTTTATTTCTAAATACAGTAGTAACAACCACTATTGTCTTACGCTTGTTGCTGTGGCCAGTAGTGTACAAACCGCACCAAACAAATGCAACGAACGAGCGATTAAATAATCTCCAGTTCACATAATTCACTGCGTTCTCCTGTTCGCGCGAGTTCCGGCCTTCTGATTGGTCGAGAAACTGTTCGCTTTCCTCATGGACAAGATACTTTGTAATACTTCTGCCACTTGTACGTCCGGCCTTCTGATTGGTCGAGAAACTGTTCGCTTTCCTCATGGACAAGATACTTTGTAATACCTCTGCCACTTGTACGTCTGGCCTTCTGATTGGTCGAGAAACTGTTCGCTTTCCTCATGGACAAGATACTTTGTAATATCTCTGCCACTTGTACGTCAGTCAACTAAACAAGCTGGTTCAGGCCCTTAGTTAAAAAGTTATGAAATCAAACAATTATTCCTGAGCATCCGATGCCGAAACTTGCGCAAACTTTTGTTCAATAAAAGCAATTCATTATACGCATAACATAATAAAGTGAATGATATAAAAAGGCAATAACTTGCTGTAAGAGCCCAAAGCAAATTCATTACAATCCTTGGCTGATAATGCAAACAAGGTTAATAAAATAAACATGATTGATTGAAATTATCGAACATTCGAGAAGGGCTGTAGGGAAATGGTCTACTGATGTAATGAAATGGAAGCGTTTTCTCATCAGAACAGCGATAAATCAACCCCAAGTCTTTGTACAGGTTTTCATCCATTAAGTGCGATCTATATTTATCAATTCTGCATTCATTCACAGCACAGGGAGATTTAAGTACATCTACACTTGATGAATTTTTAAACTCGACGAGTGTGTTAGGGGAAACAAATCCATTTGACGGTTCATTTACAGAAAGTTAATAACGATACTCATTGGAAAAGAGGAATGGAAATAAAAACTTAGTTTAAGCTTTGAAATGACCCACTTTATCTGACACCCGTTTTAATGGGTAAACTTTTCAGATCGACACTGAATTTATATTCGGGTTGTTATTTAACAGGGTGGTAAAAACTAACCAACGTTTAATGTATTATAAAATATTAGACTAACTATTGTGTTTGTTAATATAATTTGAAACAGTTTACTTAAAAATGCAACACTGTTTGTACTTTCCAAATGATAAAGTTGCATTTAAGTCTGCCATTCTAATGGACTATTACACAAAATAACTCAACAATTTGTCTCATTAACCAAATCTTACTCCCAAGTCTACACCAGAAGTGAAATAGGTGCCTGTTAGCATTGTCTGTCTTATGAGACACCCAGAAGACAGTAGAAGCGAGTATGACAGGTCTAACGCACATTTTCTCTTGCTTTTCATTCTCATTGGTGGATATGCTGAGGTGATGATATATTTACGTTCTCAACGCTCACGCCTTACAAGTTCATGTTTTGTCTAAAGCTGATGTATCAACGTGAGTCAATAATGATACCCTCGAAACTTGGTTGTAAATATTCCTTGATGATCAAACGAAACGAAACGATGCGATAATTAATAAGCGATTTCTAGTCAGCTGACAGGATCATTAATTACCCAGGTCGCATGTGTTGTAACTGTAACGATTAAATGCGTCAATGCTTAAAGGCTTGCTTTGTGTTTTCCAGATTACACATCGTGTTAATAAATTCTCAAATAGTGTTTTATGTCACGATAACTTACTTAGTAAGCATAATATAAACTTAGTCTAAAGTCAATAATTTATTATTTATTTTCATTTATTCACTTGCAAGTCGTCCATGTTTTATCTAGTTGTTATAATATGTGTATTCTTACAATTAAATAATTATAATAATTGTTTGTAGTAAATCTTCTTACAGTTAACTTAACACAGTTAACAGGGTATTGTTTCGTTGGCGTTCTTTCTGCCGAGCCATCTGATGGCTTACTTGCTTTATCAGGACATTCACGTAGGCAAGATATGGTGAAATACTAATGATAGACTTCGTTGGTAAAATCTTTAGTCAGGATTTCCGGTGGTGGGACTCGAGCCCATAAGCTACTGAACAACAGGAGAACCTGCGGTTGAAACGAGCCGTCTCCAGTTGCCGATAAGGAAGCCCAATACTCGGCACAGTTAGCTGCAGTTGAAACGAGCCGTCTCCTGTTGCCGATAAGGAAGCCCAATACTCGGCACAGTTAGCTGCGGTTGAAACGAGCCGTCTCCTGTTGCCGATAAGGAAGCCCAATACTCGGCACAGTTAGCTGCGGTTGAAACGAGCCGTCTCCTGTTGCCGATAAGGAAGCTCAATACTCGGCACAGTTAGCTGCGGTTGAAACGAGCCGTCTCCTGTTGCCGATAAGGAAGCCCAATACTCGGCACAGTTAGCTGCAGTTGAAACGAGCCGTCTCCTGTTGCCGATAAGGAAGCCCAATACTCGGCACAGTTAGCTGCGGTTGAAACGAGCCGTCTCCTGTTGCCGATAAGGAAGCTCAATACTCGGCACAGTTAGCTGCGGTTGAAACGAGCCGTCTCCTGTAGCCGATAAGGAAGCCCAATACTCGGCACAGTTAGCTGCGGTTGAAACGAGCCGTCTCCTGTTGCCGATAAGGAAGCCCAATACTCGGCACAGTTAGCTGCGGTTGAGTCATCTCCCATTACTTCTCGCTTGTATAATTACTGCCGTCTTCTTGGCATGCGTCTGGACTAATCCACGACTTTAACCTCAACTTCTGCTGCGGTTAAACTTGTAACAGATGAAATTCACCTTTATAAACACCTCACGCCTCCTTAAACTCCCTAAACCACAAAGAACACTCGCGATAATCATAGTCATACCTCAGTGTGTATTAGTCTGCGGCAAGTCCTAAAGCACGGAACACATTAGGTCGGCCATAAAGTAATTTATTACACCGTCATTTTTAATTTTTCTAAAAGAAACCTTATGGAAGTGAGGATTTAATACATGGTATAATTAGCTGAATAAAACATGTAGCTCGAATAGTATCATGGATTAAACATTAACCATAGCATTTAAATAAATCTACATACATCTACTATACGTAGAACGCTATATGGTTAGATATAAAGGCAATATTTAAATGGTACAACACTGATTGTCCTGGCAGTACCATTATTATAACTATGGCATCTGAGGGGAAGACCATGACTTTTAATTATTGTTATCTACACATACTCAACAAACTGGTGTTCAGTACACTATAGAAAACCTACGACGGATTGTGGTTCGGTTTAACCCCTCACACCCTTTCATAGAATCTCAGGAAAATGTCAATAAGGACCTAAACAAGGGAGTATTGAAACACGTCACACTAGCATTGCACACACTATCACGAGACAACACCAAAAACAATGGATACACAACGATGTTGGTGTAGATATGGTAGAAGAGTGACACATTTCAAACAGATTTCATTCTTGAATGATGCCAAACACAAGGAAAAAGATCAAGAAAGTGTATGGATATAAGCTATTCTCTTATGAGACGGTGTTTTGTGCCGGTGGTTGAAGCAATAATTGCACCAAACACATTTAATACACCACTAAATTAGTAATGCAACTGAAATTAAAAGTACAAGTCGAAGAGTTTCTTAGTTAACTCCAATGACAACGGTGAGACTTGTGACGATACTCTGATGTAGCATCATCATCATCATAATCATCATCATAATCATCATCTACATCATCATCATCATCATCATCATCATCATTGTTGCGAGCACGCAGGCTCGCGGAGGGGTGCAAAGGTGGCAATGAGCGGAGTTGAGTTGAGTTCTAACTAATGTGTCAACGTATTAAACCTAAACAACAACTACCACTACAACTTATAGTAATACTTATACTAATACTAATACTAATACTAACACTAAATCTACAATGGAACCAAAATATTGGTATTTATTCAACTTTTATTGTACTTGCTAGAATATATTGAAAGTTTGTATTTGCGTAACAGGTAGCCCAAGAAATCGCACTGGAGTAAAAATATTCACTTCATCACATACTAGAGTGCATTCTATTGGTTTCCTTATGGTGAAGTGTGGGACAGGTTATTCCAGCTATTTGACTTGCTTATAATCAACCACTTCATTTCAAGTCTATCTTTAACAGACGAAACTTTTGCAAAGTTTACACTCCACTGTCGAAACTTTCCTTATATAAGTAATTATAATCCGTCGTTGAAAGATTCTTTACATAAATCTTGATAAAATATTGTAGTTAGCATGTTCCAATGAGATTTACATTAAGATTGTTTCTTAAATTTGATTTTCTTTCGCATATTCATGACCCCTAGCGCGAGCGGTAACGGTTGTCCAAACAGACAATGTTTGTGCACGGCAGGAAACATTATTAAAATCGAACAAGATCTTTGATCCTAGGAAAGTGTAATTATGAAGTTGTCGACATGTAACTTGTCGTGAGTGAAGGAATAATTACAGTGTGCACCATTCATACAAACAATTCTCTAACTCAGGCTCCAAGGCAACATAACGTTTTATTCATTATACAGCCAAGGTTGTGTAGATTAGAAAAGCAATTTTTACGAGACTGCGACGTTTTAGGTAACCATTGCAGAAAGGTATCGTTTCAGGTTCAGCCCTCAATCTACGCTGGAAGGTTTCCGTATTTCCAAATGGTGTAAATAATCAAAACCAACACTGGGCTATTGAAATGCTATGGACCAATAGTTTTAACAAATGTGTCTTTAGATTAGAGATAGAGGAACGAAAAATGTTGCGCAAGCTTCCTTTGACTTGAATGTTCCGTTACAGTCGTGATATCAAATGAGGTTTTAGATAGATTGTATTAGTAGAGCGGCCATTACTGTTGATAAACGTCCTCTTGTTAACAGAGATGAGTCGCATCATTCTGCTGTCGAAAAACAAACAATCGGAGAAGGTTGATGAATGCAACGCGTGATAACGTATTGTTGCTCCGCTGGAAACCTGACCAACTATTATTCGCCGCGTGTGTCGAGCGAAAACGTAGCGATAACAAACAACCACCTTATTTATTTATTTATTCACAACCAACAGCTTTAAAACTAAAGATTAGTTTTCCTCAATAATGATAGAATGACTACAACTTTATAGTAAAACATACAAACCACTTTGATTTCAATTTTGTTCTCATTCATTTCTTTCCCATAAATGTTTGTGGTTTGTATACCTTAGATTGTGAATCTAGTTATTTATATAGCTCCTGAAGTTGGCTTGGCTACAATACTACTGTTCGTAATAACGTAGCTATATACACAAATATTGCATAATATTTCATTTTTCGGTTAAAGCACTCATATTGGTTGCTACGTCATATTTGCTAACGATTCAAGTGTACATATACCCTGCCTTTTTGTAGGGTTTGTTTAGAATTGAAAGATATATGTACATACCCTCTGGAAACGTTGGTAAATAGACAAATACCACCAGTATGTGGTGCGGTAAAACTACATACATAATGGCTTTATACTATATACATATCCGAGCAAACATGCAAGTGTCTTCAAAGAGTATCCGTCAGTTAGATACGTTACCATATCACCTCGTGCTCCGCCTTCTCAACTAGCCTTGCTACACTCCACAGCTAACATCGATACAATGTTCGACTGGGCTCTTTTATTCTGTGTGTAAGCGAAACGGATTATGTCACACATTTTGGTTCGTAGCAATTAGAATACATATTAAAATTCGTACTATTTAATATATTTCACAATTATCGCAATTTAGTCTAACAAGAATATACGAAGATTTGTGTCCATGATCTAACATAGACCACAATAAATCAGCCAGAGAAACTCTTGCAGGATTTTATTTTCTAAAGGGACTATTCGAAACAACCCCCAGGAGCGAGAGAGAGAGAGAGAGAGAGCGAGGGAAAGAATAAATGACGCAAAGAAACCAATGTCTCTCTCTGCTTGCAGGTTCTAGGGGGATGCTCTGTGCTCAGCGGCCGTATGCTTGCAGGTGCTAGGGGGATGCTCTGTGCTCAACGGCCGTATGCTTGCAGGTGCTAGGGGGATGCTCTGTGCTCAACGGCCGTATGCTTGCAGGTGCTAGGGGGATGCTCTGTGCTCAACGGCTGTATGCTTGCAGGTGCTAGGGGGATGCTCTGTGCTCAACGGCTGTATGCTTGCAGGTGCTAGGGGGATGCTCTGTGCTCAACGGCTGTATGCTTGCAGGTGCTAGGGGGATGCTCTGTGCTCAACGGCCGTATGCTTGCAGGTGCTAGGGGTATGCTCTGTGCTCAACGGCTGTATGCTTGCAGGTGCTAGGGGGATGCTCTGTGCTCAACGGCTGTATGCTTGCAGGTGCTAGGGGGATGCTCTGTGCTCAACGGCCGTATGCTTGCAGGTGCTAGGGGGATGCTCTGTGCTCAACGGCCGTATGCTTGCAGGTGCTAGGGGGATGCTCTGTGCTCAACGGCCGTATGCTTGCAGGTGCTAGGGGGATGCTCTGTGCTCAACGGCCGTATGCTTGCAGGTGTTAGGGGGATGCTCTGTGCTCAACGGCCGTATGCTTGCAGGTGCTAGGGGGATGCTCTGTGCTCAGCGGCTGTATGCTTGCAGGTGCTAGGGGTATGCTCTGTGCTCAACGGCTGTATGCTTGCAGGTGCTAGGGGTATGCTCTGTGCTCAACGGCTGTATGCTTGCAGGTGCTAGGGGTATGCTCTGTGCTCAACGGCCGTATGCTTGCAGGTGCTAGGGGGATGCTCTGTGCTCAACGGCCGTATGCTTGCAGGTGCTAGGGGGATGCTCTGTGCTCAACGGCTGTATGCTTGCAGGTGCTAGGGGGATGCTCTGTGCTCAACGGGATGATGTACCTGCGCGGACACCCACGTGACTATGACCGATGGAGGGACCTGGGCAACGTGGGCTGGGGCTGGAATGACGTGCTGCCCCTGTTCATCAAGTCAGAAGACAATCGCCAGGTGGGGACACTGGTGGACAAGAAGTACCACGGCGTGGGGGGTATGATGCCCGTGCAACAGTTCCCGCACCATCCACCAATAGCAGAGGCGATCCTGCGAGCGGGCCAAGAGCTCGGGTACCCCATCAACCAGGACCTCAACGGCGCCAACCACTCGGGCTTCGCTATCACGCAGACCAATAACGAGTAAGAGTCGCCTTGCATTCTAATATGTCAGTTATCACGTAGTGTAGGCGCTTATCTACATACAACAAAGGTAATAATAAGTCATCCAAAGAAATACACGTTCTAAAATTAATATCTTACAAAGATGTTTCACACTTTTAGTCAGTAAATTTCTAGAATTATTTGATTGTAAATATAAGATTTGATTATTACGAAAAGAAAATGCGTAACCTCCCGAAGCAAATGCGACTTTTAATGCATTATATGAATGTAGAAAATAGTTTGTAAACAGTTTTGCATTAATTGAAATGAATCACCAACACTGTTTTGTGACCTTACGCGGAAAAATGAATGTTAGGTTAGTTGTTGAATATTCAATTTCATACACGGCATGTTTCTCTCGTGAGAGATCATCCAAAATGTTGCATGTATGTATGGTATATACAAGGTAACTTTTAACACACATACATCTGTTGAATACAATATATGAAAATCATATCGATAGTTGGCTTTCATTTTTCGTTTGTTATAATACAATGATAATGGAATTAGTAACATTTTAAGTGCAAGTACAGTTAGTATTTTGTGATGCAATAAATAGGAACCGTAACACATATACTTTGTTCGACTTGGGGATAAAATGAAACCAGTAAGTATATAAGCTAAACACAAATCCCGAAGATGGAAGTAAGTAAGGGATGAAGCTTTAGCGCCTCTGGTTTATACTCAAACATCCCACTATCGTTAATTCATGTTCGTAGAAGATATTTCAAGTGTTACTTTAATGATTTTTGTGTGGCGAAAACACGTTGATAGAGTTTGATGATTACCTAAATTACAATATGACTACCCGCATATTTCCTGCGTTCTACACTGCCCTGTGTTATAATGCATATTACTATTACGTGTACGTCGCGAATGGGCAAAGTGCCGGCGTGTAGACATCGGTGTGTTACCACATTAGTGGCGCCCGCGTTCAGTCCTGCGCGGCCTCGATCAATAGCCAATCTATCAGCATTAAATATTTGAACGCTTGGAATGGAATAATGGTGATAAATTTGGTGGCTAGCATTAGCTATCTGTTAGCTTCAAAATTAATAATTCATTATGCCCCTGTCAGTTAACTAATTTACTCCTAAAATCTAAGGTGTGTATAACGTTCCGTTTGCCGCGACTGTTGGGAAACGCGTAAATCAGCCTAGAATGGTTTGTTTCTTTTGCCATCTCTCGTGGCATTAGAATCCTACCATCCTAACTGTGCATGCGCTATACTGCTATACCTCTTACATTAATAAGTCTCTGAACACTTGCACGCTACACTCAAAAGACACGGGTTTGTGGACCACATTTCGTTCAGCTATCGAAACTGAAGTAGCGAATCATAGCGGCGCTTCCAGGTCCAATAATTGTCTGGTAAATTTGAAAATATTTCATGTGCAAGAATTAAGAGCATTAAAGACAGGACAAAATTGAGAGAATAAGATACATTTACATTTTTGCAGGTGGACTCTGCGCACATATTACCGTTGTGTTGAGAACGAGAGGAAATGTTTGTTGCAGGAAGGGGTCACGAATGAGCACAGCCAGAGCGTTCTTGCGGCCAGCGAGCAAACGAGCCAACCTGCACGTGATCCTCAACGCCACAGCCACTAGGGTACTCATCAACCCAACCACCAAGGAGGCGTACGGCGTCGAGTTCATGCGCAACGGACGCAAAGAGACCGCACGCGCACGCAAGGAAGTCGTCCTCTCCGCCGGCGCTGTCAACTCCCCTCAGCTCCTGCTGCTGTCGGGAGTTGGACCCAGGGAGCACCTGCGTGAAGTGAAGGTGCCCCTGATCCATGACCTGCCGGGGGTGGGACAGAACCTGCACAATCACGTCGCCTTCTACATCAGTTTCATCATGAACAACCACACTGCGCACCACGACCTCAACTGGGCGACGGCCATGGACTACATGCTGAACCGCAAGGGTCCCCTGTCCAGCACCGGTCTGTCTCAGGTCACGGCCAAGGTCAACTCCAAGTACGCGGACCCCTCGGGACAAGACCCCGACGTGCAGCTGTTCTTCGCCGGGTATCTGGCAAACTGTGCCCGGTCTGGTACGGTCGACGACCCTGCGGACCCAGAACACCCCAACCACTTCCGGCGCGTGAGTTTCTCTCCCGTTGTCCTTCACCCCAAGAGCCGCGGTTACATCAAACTCAAGTCCTCCAACCCCCTCGAGGACCCGCTCATCTACCCCAACTACCTGACGGACGACGCCGACGTAAAGACGTTGGTCGAGGCGTGCAAGATCGCCGTCAAGCTGGGCAACACGCGTGTGCTGCGGGAGGAATATGGCTTCAGACTGGACGATACCCCGATAGCGTCGTGCGTCAAGCCGGGGGTCGCGTTCAACACGGACAAGTACTGGGAGTGCGCCGTGCGTCACGCCACTGGGCCGGAGAACCACCAGGCCGGTAGCTGTAAGATGGGCCCAGCCTCGGACAGACTGGCGGTCGTAAGCCCCGAGCTGAGCGTCCACGGAGTCAAGAAGCTGAGGGTTATGGACGCGTCCATCATGCCCATGGTCGTGTCCGGGAACACCAACGCGCCCTGCATGATGATCGCAGAGAAGGGGGTGGAGATGATCAAGAAACGGTGGTTGCAAGGGGGGTCGGCCGCAGATCTCGGAAACCGGTTTGGGGATGGCTCGACGACGAGGCCAACTGGTGGGGCTAGACCCGGCTACCCCAACCCGCACCCAGACTGCCCGTACCCGCACCATCCACCCCCACCCGGCAACAGACCTGGCGCGTACCCGAACCCTCCCCCTGGACAGCCCGGGCATGTTCACAGTCACCACCACCACCACCACGGGCCTCCCCCTCGATACACCCCTCCACGACCTGCGAAGGGCGCTTCCACCAACAGACCACGACCCAATCAGACCCCGACGCCGGACGTGGGCGTAGAACTAGACCCTTGAACGACGTTAGCGGCGGGAGATACAAACTACACATTTCTGTTCGTACTCTCAGCGTGAACGAATAAGAATGTTTGTTTTTGACCAAGGACGTTATACTGTTATAATTCTTAGTGCCTTTATGTAGAATGTGATAATAAATTTACATTCGAAACTCATTTCTCTATGCATTTAAATTAATATTATTTTATTTTCATGTCTAGCTATAGTAGGTAATCATTTGACTAAAGCTACAATCCACATTTTTACTCACAAATAAAATAACTTCTAGGCTGGTTTAAATACAGATTGTTAATTCTGCAACGAACCGATTATGCGAAGAAGGGAATTGGGGTCAGTGATAAACTAAGCTATTTTCATGTGTGACTCCAACTTTCTAGTACTCCCTAAAATGTAAAATTATATGTAAAAAATTGGTTCAATAATATAACTACGCTGAAGTATTTTTGCAACGTCAGATACGCGAGAAGACTCACATGACAGGTACAAACTACGTATAAGCACCGAAATTCAATTGTGCTACTCCCGAAGGCTTTCACATTGGATATTCTTAAACTAATACGCCTGTGTAGGCCTAATACTAATTGAGTTAATAGTAAAAACAATTATTCAGTAAGCATTTACTGATTTAAAATTACACAGTAAATATATTTTGATTTTGCATTTTAAATAATGAAGTACTAGCTAGCTAAGATCATATCGCTTCCACCATCTAGAAGAGCCCCAGGGTATAACGGGGCAACACAAGGTCATCCAAGATGGGTCACCGATCCGTACCTTACGTCACAATCACTTTGACAATCTTGTTTGCAGAGTAGAGCGAGTCTAAACTCCACCTGTGACGAAGTTGTGAATAGTTTCGTACAGAAAGTTGTCACTCCGATGAGTCTTGAGTCGAGCGCACTAAGGTTTCTCAAAGACAATTTGTGAATACCCTTGAGATAGCTTTGACATCGTAACAAGCCGAACCTGCCGGTACTGAGTGCCAAGTGCCAACAATTTCCTACACCAACTTTACTTCTTGTTGCAAAATCCATATTTGGCTACAACAAGTTACGAGAGTACTTACTATTACAACTAGAAGGTATCGATACATTTTATATCTACACTATCAGGATCAGTGCTTTCAACGGTTTAGAGGTTGCACGTTTAACTTAAAACACACAATGCGTATACTGGCGTATCTACGCCACTCCAAGCGCACGATTAAGCTGAAGGAAAAATAACAATTTTCGCTGTAAAAGTAAACAATGAACTTGTTGATCTTTTGCTTTTATATTCCACTCATACTTTTCTTTTTTATTATTTTCTGAGTGTTTGCTTGACTCATACTTATTGGTGTAGGCACTTAGGATTGAGCCTCATACTTATTGGTGTAGGCACTTAGGATTGAGCCACATACTTATTGGTGTAGGCACTTAGGATTTATTGAAAATGACGGCTAAAAATTTCACCCCGGAGAAATCTTTCTCGGCAGGTAACGGAGGTAACAGCTTCCTCAACGCTAGTATCACAACGTGCTCGTGTCAGCTGAGACGGTCTATCCAGGTAGGTACTTATGAACTATAGAGATGTGTGTAATCATACCAAGTTGCTTATTTCCTATATGACACCTAGTAAACAAATAAAACCTTACTTCAGTGTTTCAACGGTGCTTCACAGATATGTAAAAAAAGTTATTAAATTATTGTGTTATGTTTGATCACTTTGTGTACACGTTGAGTATTTTCTGTGTTTATTTTAAAATATCCTAATACTGTAATATGATATTTTAAACACAATAATTATAACAACACACAACACAATTATTATTATAAATTAACAAATTATAAGGTGATTATTGAGGTGTGCGATGAATCACACTATTATGGCTAAACGATGCGACCTGTTTCCGATCGAGTCAGTGTAATATTTAGAATGTCAAATATTTTCCCTTGCTAACGTTGCTTACGAGATTTGTGTTTCACAAGCTGCGACCCGTATGAAAATAGCACAGAGCCATTTGTTTTTGTTATGCTTTTAGTTAAATTAGAAAACAAAAAATACCATTTGGAGACGCGAATCGACCGTACCAACTTGAACCTGTGGGGGGGGGGGGGGGGGGGGGGTTGTGCGCTTCACAGGTCATGTTTGGCCCGTTATTACACAAGCCGTGCAATATGCACGATGATCGTTCAGCCTAGTAATCAGAGGACGGGTTATCAACACCTGCATATTGGATTGGATGCGTGTCCCATTGCCACTGGGCATCCTCAAACCAGACAGATTCTAGGTTCACTGATCACTCAGCCTAAAATCTCTTTCTCTGCCTTTTACCGCCGTCCGTGGTGGCTCGCGTGGTTGGGGCGCAGGTCCTACGCGTATGGCACCTAGGGACGTGGGTTCGAATCCCGCATAAGGTATGGACTTTGGTAATTGTCTTTCATCTTCATTCTCTTTGTATCTTGAATAGCATTATTGCAATAATAGAGACATAAAGCAAAACGATGCATCTGCTTTCCAATCAGAATATTTGAACACAGATAAGGATTTGAACAAGCCATACAGGATTGAAGGGGTTAAGGTTAAGAAGGCGAGGGCGGACTAACAGACATGTTACTACTGCAGACATGTATTCTGTATCACAACATAGCCAAGTGGGACGCCATAGAGGGTTGAAGGGGTTAAGGTTAAGAAGGCGAGGGCGGATTCTATTACAAGAAGCAAGGGTGAGTTTGGTGGCCGCTGTTTAGCATGGGAATGTGCGCAAGAGATAAGTGGTCTCGTGGGTAGGGGGGGGGGGGGGAGGGGGGAGGGGTGGAGGATGATGTGTGTATCCCCCGAGGTCCTGTAACAACCATCCAACCTGCATTACATAGGATTGGAAATATTTCTACACGTTAGCTGGATCCGGCTGGGCTTACTTGTTTAAGACTCTACAGCGACGGAAACCAAAATTCCTATTTGGGCTACTTCAGTATAATGAAGCTTTCTATATCGAGAAAATATCCAACCGCCCCTAGTTTTCTCGTGGGATCCGGAAACATCACTTTTTATTTGTTATCTATAAGTCAGGATGGCCTTCGATGCTCCACGTTACCATATAAACCCATGTTGACTACTGGCTACAACAGGGTAACCCGCCAACCGTTAATGCTATAAGGATGTATGTTTCAAGCAAATAGAAACAATGGATGAAGTCTCTATGTAATTAACAAAAACGTGATAACTAAATGTGATAGCATGTGACAATCACAAATTCTCTTCCATCAACCATAATATAAATATTTGAAGTAAATTATTAAATCGTTGCGAAGAATTATTTTCAAAATCGTGGCAAAATGATCGTGTTTACAAACATTAAAGGAGGGCTAGTAATGTGTAGTAATAGTTGAGAAGCACTATTGAATGTTGACCCCCCAATAAGGCATCACTAGACTTAGGCAACGTAACATTAGGCAGTCATGCCGTAGCAATATGATGGCATCTCGCTGTCAGCGGTTGTTTGTTCGTTTCCTCTGATGTTGCGGCGCTGGCTGGCAGAAAATCGTTCTAGAAAGCGTAATATCGCGACTAAATATACATTTTGGATAATAGTTATTGTTTCATTTTCAATGGTTTCAATGCCGGAGGTGGCAGCTTCAACATGTCACTTTGAAATCTAGCTTTGTTCGAATATGGTAAAGTAATATTCAGTGAAAGACAAATCTGTTCAAAAGTAAATCTAGCATAAACAAGTTAGTAATGTTAAAATAAAATATATTTGTGTGTGGACATTTCTAACAATATATTATTTTGCAGAAGCTTGTAGTTAGTTCGGGCTTAAGGGCATACAACGTCAGGGGAGCTTGTAGGGTAGTGTGTTAACATTGTATCATGGTTTAAACTGTGCGAATTATTTAGGACAGCTTTTTCGCATTTCCTCTTCTCCGTGGTCGTCCCTTGACAGATATCACAGCCCACGCACACCCCTGACCAGCCATCGTCAGGGGATTTACAGAGTTCGACGAGCCTTTCCAACGCTCTGTGAAATTCGACCAGCCCTGGCCACTTTTTTTTTCAAATTTCGACCAGCCTCTGACAGAGGATCTACGAAATTTGACTAGCCTTTGCCAGGGGATCTCTGAATCTCGACCAACCTTCGCCAGATGCCTGTGAAATTCGACCAGCCCTCGTTAGGGGATTTTTAGATTTCGACGAGCCTTGGCCAGGGGATCTGTGAAATTCGACCCGCCTTTGTCTGTGGATTTTCAGAGTTCGGCGAGCCTCGTGATGGCAAGCTTCGTGAATCTTCGCCAGATGATTTTTTCAATTCGACGAGCCATCGCCAGGGGATTTTCAGAGTTCGAGAAAAAATCATTTACATATCATTACTCTTGAAAAAAGAAAAATATATCTTTAAAATAAACATTGTATTGTAAGTTCTGTGCAAATTGCAAATTTTTTGAAAGATTTTAATGTGTGTACTGCATTAAATACTAATCACTTCATCACTGTTATTTAACATTTTGGGGGTACTAGAGTGATAGCTGTAAATAACAAATGGCTGTGTCTACTTTCTTTAATGATTTCTTATTTAATTCATGCACAATGTAAAAAAATGTTCATAATTGTTAACTTTTGAAAATATTTACCCATATGTATTATGTATGTATATGATTATGTATGTATACATTGTTTGTAAGTTAAATACAATACGTTATGCAGTTTCAAGCAACTATATCGCTGTAATAAATACGACCGAGATTAGTCTTTACACTTAGACATGGATCACTTCTTGGTGAGATAGCGCAAACCTGTCAATTGCTTTCATTGGTATTACTTCCGTATCGCCGAGAGGAATCGAGTGTTTACACGTGATACATCACGCGTGCTCACCACGGGGATATCTGTTAAAAGGTGCTATAAATATCCCGTCATGTTTCGGTGCATTCGCTTTTCATCTGTGTAACGAGTCAAGAGAACCTTTTTAAATTTTCTAATACATTTTAACCATTAATTTAAACATCTGCAATTTATGTATAAATCTAAAAAAATAATGAAATTAGAGTGAAATATTAAGAAATTGAAAGAGTTCAAGACTCAAGATTGACGGTGATCACATCCATAATAAAATAAAATAAATTAAAACATGTCTCGACCGATTTGTATCAACCTCGCAAGTGGAATCCTTTTTGCTTTGATGAGAAAGGTGATCATCGAGATGTACGTGACAAGGTGTACACTGTACAGGGTGTACACTATACAGGTTGTGATGTGTACACTGTACATTGTACAAGGTGTACACTGTACAGGTTGTGATGTGATACGAAGACCGGTGTAATCTTCATTTGTTCCAATAATATTGGTTGATTTGGATATTGGTAATTCAATGCGGTTCAATATGACAGAGGAGAGAAGTGATACTGATATTGTCTCTGGATTGATTTTCCAGTCGGGGTTTCTAATGTTCTAGCAACGCTATTGTTTAATCAATTTCATATTTTCAGTTATCCAGTTTCAAGTAGCCGTAGGTTTAAAAAGTAATCATTATTACAATGCCATCAATGCTCGACAAGTATATTCAATTATGGGCAATATTATATTACCAATTTCATCCTCTAGCTTTATCAGTCGACATAAATAAGCAGACATTGGTAATTGAATATTACACTGTCACTTAATATTCCCATATCACGTAACTCGTGAACTCGTGTCGTGTCCATAAGAGAAAATATGTGTTTTAAATTGATATTGTTGCGTTCCCGTTTTTACCGCAATTTAACCAAAGCTTAAAGCTCTGCATCCATCAATATAGCTTATTTCGTGAAGCGAGGTTATCTGACCCACGGCCAACAAATGAGAAAACTCTTTGCCTTATAACAAAGCGCGCATCTTCCAACGCAACCTAGCGAGAGAGACCACACGAATAACTTCCCATGCACTTGTTTGTCACAAGACGCGTTGTAAAATTAATTAATAATACATTGAAATCTCTGAGTTAAACCTACGTTTTAATATTGACTATGACTAGTATTTATTACTGCTGTATCTCAAACGCAAATGCGCTTCATAGTTGAAACGTTTCAGCTGGGTAGATAACTATACGCGTGTTATGCAGTATTAAAGGCGAGTACAATAGATAATATAGAAATAATCTTTACTTGTTATCACAGTATTGTGTACATTTCCCTTCCATATTATGTAAATAGTGCTACCCTTAAATCACACAACAAATCTCATACATACACTCATACAAATAGCCAACTAGCTAATTCAATAACCTTTGATCAGAAGAAAATTTTGGTTAAGGAAATAACTTATTTGATGTAGGCCTACTAATCACTACTTGTTTCTGGTAATCGAACAAACAGTACTAAGACATGTGAACAATTAACACATCGCAAACAAATAAACCAAACTCTAAATTAATCGACACACAATTATAAATTAATCAATGATTTCTATCTCTAAATTAATCGACACACAATTATAAATTAATCAATGATTTCTATAACAGAACCATAAATAATTAAATATCCATTATTGTTTATTAATTTCTTATATTTTCATAATGTATCAATGATATTGATCTAAACTACATATTATTTAATGAGATAAATGATGTTGGGCGCACATTTGGATTGAATTGTTCAATCCACTTTGTCAACTTCAAGACGATTTGTTTTCATTAAAAACAATTAGGCCCATAGCCCAATGACTTACTCACACTCAGGTTGACATGGCAGCCACCATTTTGTAACCGACTACCGATCACGCGGCATATAGACCCCCAACATCATTGTGTGACTAACTAGGTGTAATGCCTGAGGTCAGTTTCTATGGTGTGATTCGAAAATACGATGTATTAATACGAGAAATCTTGCAAAACCTTCGGTCCGGATTATTTGGTGGTGGGAATTAAACCTGAGTTCAGGTGAGGGTTAGTTACCTTTGAGGGTCACAGTTGATGGTGGTTTCCTGATGAAACGTGACCTTACACGAGCATAGGTATGTAAAGCAGTTCTCACTGTTCCTTGTCCGATCAGTATCATTCCAATATTACACAATTGGTTCAACGTGTAAGCGAGTTATATCGAGGGTAGGAAGGGCAACATGGCCCAACGACGCAGTGAACCGAGACCTAAGCCGTTCAACACACCATGCAACCTAGTTACAAGACCAGTGGGGTTTCGTCTCTCTTCTCTCTTCTCTAATCATGCCTAGCTGCTACAAGAGCTACAGCCCACACAGTTCAGATCACCACTGCAAACAGCATTAAGGATTATGTGGGTGTAACTTCAACCCTTGTATAATCCTCTGATTTACACAAACAGCTACCCCCAATAGCAGCGCAATACTAGTCGCAGACCTCTTCCACTTGTAGCCATACGAGTGGATTCACAGATTAATCCAAGACTTATTTGGTTGTACACATAAACTGCGCCGTGGCTTAAACTCGCTGAAAACCCACTAACTTACAATTTACGAGTTCATACTCTGAGTTCTACATTAAAACCCTTCCTTGCCGTTTGATAACTCGATTGTGAAAATTTTAGTTTGCAAAATGATAAATAATTAACATTGTGTTTAACATTAATCGTTCTGGTTGTACAAAACGCCAGCATGTTTCTGCTGGCAAAACAGCTTATCGAATTCAACATTGTTTAATAACACATAAACATGTGCATATTACTTGATCCATGTTGGAAAACGATTATAGCGTACAACACAACTATTGACATATCCAGCTTGTCAACTCGTGGCCTGCGCTGAAAAGGGTGCAAACATTAACACATACCAACAGGCGACGTAAGAAAATACGTCTCAAGTCTCAAGACAAAGACCGGAAACATAATTATATTGTTGCTTGAAGACGCCCACACGGTTAATATTAATAATAACGAACATAATATCACATAAAACAACTAAACAGTTCATAACATGAGATTAATATTCCAAGCTAGCGCCGTTGTGTGGTAATCTTCCGGTATTGCATAGGATTTATACACAACAATGGGCCAGTAGGTAAGACTTAATTATATTGAGATGCATGGTCAAAGCAGGGAATTGTAAGCCTGCAGAGGGGCAAGCCAACCTTTAGTTTGTGGCATAACTTAAGTACTGTATATAAACAAAACACATATTAAATAATCTTGAAAGCTCCCGGCGGGGTTTGTTGAAAATCCCTTTCCTAAATAAATCCGGTGTAACTACCCCCGAAGGTCCGACCGCGACCATCCTTACTTACCATCTGAACACTCGACGGTTTGGTTTATAACACCCAATAAGATAAATACAGAAACAGGCAAATTTTCCATGGTGTTTATCTTGACTTAGTACTCTAGTTTATATTTCGTGCTTAAGGTAAAAGAACATTGAATTCAATAAAGTGCGTTTGTGCAGAGGTTATGTGAGATGGATTACAATTCAATTATATAAAACATGCGTGTGTTATTAATAAAATCTGAAACGGTGCTCGTTTGAATTTTCAATTCACTCATTCACAGCAAATATGAAGAAAATCAAGTTCTATTTTAAAAATAAAGTATTGATATACAAATTATTTACAACTATACCCAACGAACTTGCAGGCGTAGATGCCTCGGTTGTCCCATAGAGGTGACATCGATCGGGTAACGGACCAATGCAATACGGCCAAGTGCGTTATAAAGACTTGCAATACAGTCTCAGCCAAAATCACCGTTTCGAATATAGAAACGTTTATTTTATAAGAACTTTATACTCTTACATATTGCCAGTGAAAGTTTGTAAGTATACATGTTATACGTACATGTGGATTTAATTGTAAATCTTGTATCGAAGAGTTTTTTTTAGAATGTCAGGTTACATGTTTTATTCCACAAAGGTAATATTTTTCATTAACAACATTGATTATAATGGAGGAGGATCAATCCTACTTGGTTTGGGCCATTTAGTATTATAGCTTTACTTCTACAAATAATGCATAACGGTATTAAAATTAAGCAAATCTGATTTAAATAATGTATTGCGGAATGGATTGTTAGGAAATTATTTTAAATGGTCTATTAGCCTGGCCTGGGACAGAATTCAGAAACTCTGAAATAACACGTTGATCAAATGGACAACTCGCACGAAGTAGAAAAAACCGTATTCATTGAAAAAGCGAAAGCTAGAAATCTATTAGGTCAACATTTGAGTGGAGTTAGATTACTGGCAAATGTGTGTTTTTGAAAGGAAAAGTTCAAAATGAACTTCTCTATTTTTAAACAAATTTGTTTTGGTCTACAAATCAAATACAAAATTGTAAATTTCGTTACTCTACCTTTAACATTTTTAGGATGAAGGCATTTTAGATAACATCATTTTGATTTGGTTGCTTGTCTGTAGATATTGACTATTCTGGATGTTACCACATGCTGACAAGAGCAGCACATCGTTAGACTATCTCCAAGACAATGATTGATAACTGGTGAAGATAATGCCACAATAATAGCGATACCTTCTACAACGTATCAAGTTATTCACTCTATGCAACTTTTCAACAAAGAAATGCGTCATGATTTCTTACCCAGGCTCATAAAGTAAGCAAGCGCGCGATGGGTATTTATTAAGAACAGTTAATAAAACATGCTTATTAATTGTTGCAGGTGTTAAGGTTATCTCTCAATCTGTGTAGTGAGGTAATGGATGTTTGACAAATTAAATTAATTGCATAATTTACAACTCTTTATTACGATCTTAAAATACACAAATAAATATTTGCGGATTATCTGCTGACATACATTGTGATATGTGTATTTCTTACCTGTTTTCACAGGGTTTGTGTTTCCCAGGCGACTTGAAGCTGCGTCCAAATCAAACAGTTGAGGATGCGGCTTACCTACAAACAACAGAAACAGAATTGTATTCAGACTTTGCTCGTTGTTTCTATGTTCTTTAATAACTCGGCAGTCAAGTTAAAAACATGGGGAAAATAATATAGTTTATCCCATTTAACTAAACGGTACTTTATTCTCTGCGCCGCTTTAGGTCAAACAGTTGTTCAACAGGGTCTTAGTTTCACTGCATTACTTTGCTTCCAGAATGCATACACTCTCTTTAAGTGCATTTGTTTTTTAAATTGACAAAGTTGCATTAAAAAGGTAGTTGAAACTTATCAGCACACTACTTATCAAACTACATCAGATATTAAAACGTTTTACTTATGGTAACACATAACTAAACAAGACAATGATTGGTTTGATCTTATCAATATTAAAATGAGTTGCATTGAAAACAGACTTGATTAATTGTAAGCTAAGACTGTGAAGAGTTCAATAGCATGAACTATGAAGATCTTGTTGAACGCAGCACTATAATTTATCGTCATTTCTGGCCAAATCAATTGGTTATTTGCCAGGGCGAAACATTTTGCCCGGAAGTTTATGCGGCCATGGATAAGTGAAAAGTGTAATGGGCAAGTGATAGAATCTCTCAATAAACACAGTTCTAATCCAGGGAGGTCTTCAGACCGTGGAACTGCAGGAACAAAGGACAGAGCGGAGGAAGTGAACCGAGAGAGAGAGAGAGAGAGAGAGAGAGAGAGAGAGAGAGAGAGAGAGAGAGAGAGAGAGAGAGAGAGAGAGAGAGAGAGAGAGAGAGAGAGAGAGAGAGAGAGAGAGAGAGAGAGAGAGAGAGAGAGAGAGAGAGAGAGAGAGAGAGAGAGAGAGAGAGAGAGAGAGAGAGAGAGAGAGAGAGAGAGAGAGAGAGAGAGAAGAACTATGGCCCACTTGTTACAATATGGAGGATTTAGCATGACAAAGTCATATCAATGGGAAAAGAGGAATAATCACAGGATTTTAAAAGCGTTCTGCAAATTGTTACATCTGAGCGGAAGTTTTTCGGAGAAAATTGTTATTGTGTAACGTTGACCGAATTTTATTTTTAGAAAACATTCGTTTACATAATTGTCCTTGTTTTGCTTCTATAATTATTAATTATATATAGAATTGCAAGTATTATCTAGTCTTGTGTTATTACTTGTACATATTTTGTTGTTGTGTGTGAGAATAGTTAGTGAGAATACTAAGATGGCCGACATGTAAGTCGAAGTGTTTAAGTGCTCCTCTTCAAATATTATAACTAGTGGCATTATCATCACTTACAACCATCAACGCATCATACTAATTAGCCACGTCTACATAAACAACCGGAACATATCTCACTTCAACAACTAAAGTGCTGCGGTAAACATAGAATAACTCTTTATCTCAACGAAAGACCAAACATAACCCTACTCTCGGCCTAGCTCACGATGGCTCCAAACAAGAATAAAACTTCTACAGACCCAGACCTGCTGTCAAGCCTAGTGAAACGTGTCAACTCCTACGAAGACTCAATAAACAGTAAGTTGGGGGATTTTAAGCTACTTATTGAGTCCCAGACTAGGCCTACTAGGCCTACTTCGAGCCAAGACTCAAACGCCCCGAGCCTTTTAGAAAAACTCGCTGTTTTGGAGAATTTCGTGAAAGAGAATCTTAATTCAATGAAAGAAGAAATTCAGTTCATAAAAAACAAGCTTGTCGATCAAGACGAAAGAATGGACACCATAGAACAATACAGCAGACGCAATTGTCTGCTCATTCATGGGGTAGATGAGGGAGGTAAAGAAGACACGTATGACATTGTCACGGACATCGTCAACACAAAGCTAGGCATCTCATTTTCCACGACAGATATTGACCGATGCCATCGTATGGGTCCTCCTCTTCCTAACAAGAAGCGTCCGATTATCGTAAAAATAATCTCGTACCAGGCAAGGGAGGCTATCTGGCGATGCAAAAAGAAACTAAAAGGCACTGGTCTATTAGTTACCGAATCACTCACGAGAGAGCGTCACGAGCTCTTTGTTCTTACCCAGCAGGCAGTCGGCATCCGAAACTGTTGGACACTCGATGGTGCGATCGTTGCGATGCAGAACAACCGAAAGATCTACATCCGCAGGAAAGCCGACATAGTGAAACTTTCCATGCAAGTTCCGTTAAACTGTAACTAAAGAAGGGAGTACTTACCGCCATAATATAATCTATTCTAGGCCTAGGCCTAAAAACTTTTGCCGTCCATTACTAACAGTAATCACTAGGAGTGACTACTTAGGCTGTTATACATATTATTAACCATTACAGTTTGTTTACATTCGGTTGCAAATTTAAGACTTACTTTTAACTTTAACTTTTAGCACATTATATCTTTAGAATTGTTATTGGCACTTTTACACAACAACTAGGCCTATTAATTCAAATCATGTCCGACCCAATGTATGTGAACATGGACATGGAGTTAGGCCTAGACCTAGATCAACCTTGTTCAATAACATATTCCACAGAAGAACATTGTAAGCTAAATAATGTGTATATGAATAGTAATTTTAACATACTACATATGAACATACGAGGGTTACCGACCAATTTCTATGACTTTACCATCTTTCTCAATGATTTTATAGGTATATTTGATATAATAGTTTTATCGGAAACACATATGCAGCACAGCACAGGTGCTTTCAACATCCCAAACTATGAAAGTAATTATTTTAACATGAAAAACACACGAGCAGATGGTATAATAATATTCGTCAACAGCCTATCTATTTTAAATTATAATATATCTGAAATTGCAGAAATAACAGAAGCAAATGCCGCTCGAATCTCTTTTCAAAAAAACGAAGTCAAGTATAGCATCAATGCAATGTACAGATCTCCGTCTAGTAACATAAAAAAGTTTGTGGAAGAGTTAAATGATTTCTTTTGTAGGCCAACTGTAATGTCTAACAACAAAAATGATATTGAAATAATTATAGGGGACATAAATATTGACATCAATAACCTGAACCCTTACAATATGCAAGGACAAGAATACTTAAATGTAATGGCCATAAATGGCTTTAAACCTACTATACATCATCCCACTCGTGTGACCCACTCTTCTAGCAACTGCATTGACCATATATTTATAAAATCTAATCCCTGCTTTTGTACAGACTCAGCCATCATACAAACGGATATCACTGACCATTACACTACAACTTTAAGCATTAGCCTAAATAACCGAGCAAAGGAAAAATGTAAGCCTAAAACAAAAACTGATGATACTGGCACCAATAATTGCAATGTTAAGGAAATTACCAGGATAAATTACAATACCCTTCTAAATGACATTGCAAAGGAAGCCTGGCTAGATGTACTTGACAAAACAGATGCTGACTCCGCATGTACCTGTTTCAATAAAATCCTAAGTGAATACATAGGTGCCCACACGTGTACAAAAACAGTAAAAATCAAATCAAATAACAGGAAAATTAAACCTTGGATAACTGCTGGACTAGTTATATCCATAAGACATAGAGATAGGTGGGGCATTAAACTAAAAAAAGAAAACATGCACTGTATTAAAAATAAACTACCATTAGACGAACAAGAAAATAGCAGATATAAACTATATAGAAACCACTTGAACAAGCTAATAACAAAAACTAGGGAAATTTATTATCAAAACAAACTCCAAGAAGCTGGGACAAACATGCGAAAGGCATGGAAAGTGATCAAAAATGCAGCAGATTATGAAGAAAAGAAGACGTTCTCAAATTTAAACTCGATCAGACTTGAAAAAGAGAAAATGACTAACAATACATCAGAGACAGCTAACGTGTTTGTGGACTATTTTACAGACCTAGGGAAAATATATGCAGACAAAATTTCAACAAAAAGGACAAACAGAACGAGACGCAAGTTAACACACAATAAGAACGCTGCGTCGTTACACCTAGATCCCGTTACACACAACGAACTTATATTGTATATAAGAGAGCTGAAAGATGACAGTGCACCAGGAATTGACAACATTAGGGTAGAAACTATAAAAACTATACACCAACATATTCTTGAGCCACTAAGTCACATTTTCAATTTAAGTCTTCAAAATGGAGTATTTCCTACGAATTACAAAAATTCTATCATAACGCCAATTTACAAAACTGGCGATAAAAAAAGTAAAGAAAACTACCGTCCAATATCACTTCTCACTCATTTTTCAAAGCTCTTGGAAAAGTGCATCAAGACACGCTTAGTCAACTTTCTAGATAAACACAAGGTACTGTCCGATAAGCAATTTGGTTTTAGAAAAGGGATTAGTACCGACCACGCAATTTATGAACTAACTGGTAAAATCTATGATGCTCTAGATAAATCAAAACACCCTCTGGTTATACTCCTGGACTTAGCAAAGGCATTTGACACGGTTGACCACAGTATACTCCTCCAAAAGATGGAACATTATGGGATCAGAGGTAACTCCCTTTGTCTTATAAAGAGCTATCTCACGCATAGGTCACAATCCGTTAAAATTGGTCAAGAAATAAGCAAAACACGTAGCATTGAATATGGAGTACCTCAGGGCACTGTTCTAGGACCTATTCTTTTTATAATTTATATCAATGACCTGTGTAGCTTGCAATTAAAAGGAAAATTATGCATTTATGCTGACGATACAGCAGTCATATTTACCGGAGATTCCTGGAAAGAAACAACTAGTCTGGCAAACAAAGAACTTAAAATAATATATGAATGGCTGCAGCAAAATCTTTTAACTTTAAATTTATCATAAACAATTTACATCCCCTTCACAATTAATCAGTCATCAAAACAATTCACAGGAGATATTCAAATTCATGAACTTGACTGCTCTATGACAAACCCATGCAGCTGTTACACTATACGTCAAGTTGATGTGGCAAAATACTTGGGAATAACAATAGATAGTAAACTACGCTGGAAACAGCACATTAATGGAAACATAATTAAAATAAGATACTGTATCCTAAAGTTTTATCGCCTAAGAAATATTCTAAATAAAAAAGCCCTTAGAATGATCTACCATGCTTTCATTCATTCAAGACTACAATACGGCATAATCGGTTGGGGAGGTGTTCGAGACTCATACTTAGATCCATTGAATGTAATACAAAAACACATTATTAAACTTATGACATTTAAACCACGAAGATTTTGTTCAGAAACGCTATACTCAGAGACCGATATTCTTGACATTAGACAAATTTACATGCAGGCACTTATAACGCACTACAAGCATCAATGTACAAATACGAAAACCTCAAATTTAAACAATGATGAACATGTTGATATACCTGTATTAACTAGGGGGACAATGAAACGTAAACTAAGTACACTTAGATGTGAGAAAGGCATAGGTCAAAGACATGGATATTTTCTAGGTCGAAAGATGTTTAATTTAGTTCCAGCTCAAATTAAAAGCACTTCATGTAAAACCACATTCAAAATTAAATTAAGAAAATGGATTAAAGACATAGGTCGTGAATTTTGCTCAGATACTGTAAACAATAAATTAAACTTTAAACTAAGTAGGTCTGTTGATACTTAGTAGTTTATTCAAGACTGTTTATTTTCATACAATTCGAGAAAGAATTAACTTACTACTTATTTCCTTTGTTCTCTTATTTCATATATAAAAATAAAAAATAAAAAAGTTCTTTGATATGCTGCACATGTTGCTAGTTACTGTGTTGCTGTGTGTTTCTAGTTCCTATATGTTTTTAGTCAATAGTTCATACATTTAGCAACCTAATTTAGGGTAAAAAAATAACAGAAATATTGTAACCTTTATTCATAATTTTCTATTATTCTATGTTTTCTTTTACTTAGTATGTGAATCTAGTGCTATATCGTCAGCTACAGTTCATCTTACGTGCACTATGCTATTTCTATTTATTAATGCTATTTCTATGCTATTTCTATTTTGTATTTGTTACGTAGTACGATTGTATGTACGTGACTAACTCAGCTACAATCCATCTTACGTGCACTATATGCTATTTCTATTTATTAATTTATGCTATTTCTATGCTATTTCTATCTTTATACTACCTACTATCCCTTATTATTTTCCTAGCACTAGTTCTACTTATTATCGTATTGTAATTAATTTAGTATAAACAAGAAATAAGTCATCTTGTCATATTGATGTTATGTGTAATTTTAATGTAAATGTGAAAGCTCCCACACACAGGATGCTACATCCTAGGTGGGTATTCTTCTACCTTATCTTTATAACAGTTAACATAAGACCAAACAAGTATACATTCATGTGTATTATTTGTGTAAACAAAACTTGTGTTTTTATAAATAACAAAAAAAAAAAAAAAAAAATGTATGCAAGGTTTAAGAAGAATAATAAAGCAAAATTGAATTGAATTGAAAAATTCTTAATATTCGCATATTATTATAAAATGTATTTTGGCAACAGCTTTGGCTTCACAAATCGCGTCTAAAAAGATTACATTATTATTAACGTGGTAACAGCAATATAATGTATGCGATGCAAGGAATCTTTCTATCAGTATTTAGGTGGTATCTTTAAAAGTAATCCACAGGAATTAGAATGAAGATCTTATTAACTTCTAAAGTGATTAGAAAAGAACCAGTCGAATGAAATATTCGAAGCCCAGCGGAGGTCGCTGCGCCACGTTCCATCCTTCACTCATTCAAAATGCCCCACTAGGTAAAGATATTTTTGGAAGGAGTTCAGGGACAGTTTTAATTAAATTTGGTATGCGGGAATGGTTATAAGCCGGAATTATTGTAAGCCCAGTTCATGGCCTAGTGTATCCTTGCTACGCCAATGTCATGCAAACTGCATGAAAGCGGTGAAACATGAAGCGGTGAAAAGAGAACGAAAGAGTAATTTCAGACTCGGTAACTACAGTTCATGTTCTAGGTTTATTTAGTTAGGATGGAATTATGTTTACAAAATGAGTACACACACAAAAGATAAAATCATTCGATGTTTGACAAATCATTTCATGAAATGTGTTAGTTGTATAAAAATATCACCGTCAGAACCTAGAAGGCAGTGCTTGATGATTTTCAGTTTTCCAGTATATCTACATAACTTAACTTAGCGAGAATATTACGACAACGTCAGAAACCTAAGTACTGACATGAAATATTGTGGTCTTTATAAATTACTGTTGAGGTACTCATATCCTTGCTTACAATGATTGAATGAATTGGTCCACGAGCATGATCCAACTACTTCATAGTATACTATATCTTCTGAACAACACTTTGGCCACCACTCTACTCTAATATCTTATCTTCGCCACACCCACAATTTATTGTAAAATATGAATAAAACCAAAGAAGTAAATCGACCAAAAAGTTAAGTGTGTGGCTCACAGTTGTGTTCAGGAAATTGGAATTGTTTAGCCGTTTTCCCCTAGAGACGACACGGCAAACCATGAATTCATTATGAGACTTGCTCCCGACTCCCGACTAGTAGCGGTAATCGGTGTGTTCTAAGGACAGCGCAATCAAGGAGGTACCCCACCTTTTGATCTCAGTGCATGCAAGGGAGGTTTCTTTTGTTTCCGGTACCGTAAATGATAAGGAGGGAGTAGAGGGGAAACATTGCGGACTTACAGCGTGGCGTACGTGTTAAGCTAAGACAGCTTAGCAAGTAGAGTGAACACAGAACAAAACACTACGGTAAAAACTGGTTGTATGTAAAGCGACTTAAGGGAATGAGGCGTCTTCGCGCTGGTAGCTTTGATTAGAGTTTCAACATGTTTATCTACGGACAAGTCTTCAAAATACTCTAATCATGAAACAAAGGCACTATAATAGGAATTGTCCTGTGCAGATATATAGGAGTTTCAGTGTCCATGTGCCACGTTGATGGTGGTGGTAGATGGTGTGAAAACGTCAAGTGGAATTTGTGCGTGGATAAAAATCGACGATAATAGAATCGACGAATAGAATCGCGCTGAAATTCAGAATCAATCAAAATCAGAATCAGCTCAGAAATTCATATCAGGTCCGCACGCCCTTCCAAATACATTATTAAGCGAAATCGTATTACTTGAGCAAATATCATTGAAAGCTTGAATAAGTTTTCTAGTTATATATATATATATATATATATATATATATATATATATATATATATATATATATATATATATATATATATAAATAACTATTGTAAACGCACAGTGCATAACTTGTAAACCACTACCCCGCGCAGTGCAATTTGTCACATGTGCCAATAGCCTGCCGTGCACTCTGACCAAACAAAGTGCAAAAATATGAATGGGGAACCGCCTAAGCCCCAACATCACAGGAAATCAAGCCAAGTAGATGCCGATTTTGAAAGTGTTCGATGAGTTTCCACGGCCCACCTAAAACGTCTCTAGAGCTTGAGTTGTTGGGGGGGGGGGGGGGGGGGGGGGGGCGTTTCCGACTCGCCATCCATCCAGCAGTGATTGATAGCCGAGGATGTCAGTAGAGTGATGTTGAAAGACATTTCGATTGGTTTGACAACGACTGCTTGGAAGATAAGCCGATGTTATGCCAGGAAAATAACAGGACGTATGAATGCTCAAATATGACATTGACTAATGTTTTCACATTCCGTAGATAAGATTGCAAGCCTCGATATTGGCCAAAAGCATTAAACGTACGTTTTGTCTCCAGATTTGGTCTGGTAAAATATGTGCCACTTTTCGCAGTAGGAAGCGGACAAAATAAAAACGATGTTCAATAAAGCAGACAGATTGTGGGAAAGAACAGTAGGGCGATTTAAAAAGAAACAGGTCCAATACAGTTTGGGTTGATAGCACGGCTTGACGGGAAATCATTGACGAGCTGTCTTGCTGCTGCAGAGGCGGTGGGAAAATGCAAGGGTCACTAGATTCTCGCACCTCTCGCGTGAATGCTACGTTGTTGTTCGAAGGTGTGTTCAGCCGCTCAAACAGGGCGGGATATTTGTGCTAAATGACATGTGGTGCCATCCATTACGACTAGGTACGTGAAAAGTGCATTACATCTGCACTGCACGGTACTAGTTTCTTATTTCATCAAAGCATCCCATTATCCCTATAGCGGGCCCAACTGAAAGAATGCTGAGAACACAGCTAGGTCAAGGGAGGTATATAATAATATGGCTACTATCTGAAATGAAATAACATTTGCGTACATAGACCTACACTATTTTAAAAACTTAATTACAAATTTTAACGGTTTGATCACCCATGAGACATAACAAAACATGTGATTCTTCGAGAGCAGCTTTTTCGGAAATAAAGATACTACGGTCAAGTATCTAGCCAAGAGTTGAATCTTCTATTCTAATTGTAAAATTCATTCCCTTGCAAATACGTTTGATGTTATAATAAAGATGACTGAATTGGTTCGGTACGGGCTTGGTTCGAGACCTTGCTGGTTGCGTGTGTATGCGAGCATGTAGATCCGACTAGCTTCTTGGATCAGTGCAAACAGATAACATCAACCCCAGGTATTGATGGCCCCCTGAACTATATTATGGAACTTGCAACATCGACAAGTAAGGAGTTGTACCTTCAAGCTGGAATATTACACTAGGCGGAACTATAGGTATAATCATCATGCATACTGAAGTAGTAGAACTCGTAACGGTTTTGTTTGGCCTGAGAGATGGTTCCCTGGCAGAACTCTATCACAGCGATGTAAATACTCACGGCTCGTGGCTACAGAACTAAAGTTGGGAGAGTTTTGAAGTACTTATGGCATTTTACAGTCCGTCGAAGACTCGGTTAACCCATATACCCAAGAGCATATGCAGCAACTGAAGCATACTTTATTCAACACGTCCCGTAATTACGTTGGATTACAGAGCCCGGGTGCAATGTTTCAATTAGGCTTGTAACACTGAACCGTTGCGGAGGTGGGGTGTGATGAGACTATTCCTGCAGAATACTTGCAGGGCACCACATTCTGTATTCCACACAGTAGATCTATCACGTTATGAATACATAGGAACTGTATCAAGAGAAATTACACATGACGATTGACGAGGCATTTGTATTATAATAATGGATTGCATATTAGTTAGCCAACAGTTTTTGATTTGATTTGTGCTGTAAGTTTAGTAAAGTATAACATGGAAGTTACGGCAATGTGCTGCACTTGAAGATATCCCTGCGTATATCTTTGTTTGCATCACTAGCCGTACGTTGTGCTAAAAGTGCTACGTTAGGCATCGAAGTAGGGACCTCGCAGTCTGGCACGTTAAACAAGCTTGACCATCTGGATAACGAATCGTAGCGTCTAGTCTTACTGAAGATCGTGTGAGTAAAGTACTCGTAGACATGCCAAACTATCGACTTCATGGTCTTCCAGGGAAAAAGCGATCGAAACATGCTCGAAACTTAACAGCCGACAAAGCTTGCCCACACAACGTTTACCAGGTGTATTAATGCACTTCATTGCGGTCAGCTATCTTCATATGCTCAACCACCTAAACTGGGTTCATATTGTAGAGGAGATGGTACTTTCATTAAAACAGCGAAATATCAACGTGTGTTTAGTAATATCAAAACGACAATGCACGACGTTTACAGGAAAACGTATTTTTCTTTTATAATGGGTGTTATCCGCAATTTATGTACAATTAATTAATTTTGCTAAACTCTTACCATTTACAAAACGTATATGATACTAATTATTATTATTTATTTTTACCTTAAAGATACAAATTAGTTAATAGCCTGCACATTTTTATTACATGTTACCAGATCGACTAGCTAGTTTAATCAATATGGAATATTTAATTCAGAAACATATTAATCCCAATTTGCAAGTTTAAAAATATGGTCATATCAATTCTCAAACTCTACTAAGTTTTTGACTCAGTCCGAAATTCAGTGTGGCAACAATTGCAACATTCACTTGTTACCTTGAAAATTAGATTTACCGTATATTCCAAATGAATTGCGTTCACTGTTATTATTCACTGACAAACTTAACTCGAAAGTCGAAATTGTTGAACTTCTTCCGAGTTTTATAGAAAGAAATTATTTCCAAGACGCTGGTTCGATGGATTTCTTATATTATTGTACTGGTACTGGTACATACTCTCTTCAAACCCCTCTAGTCGCTCAAACGTATGTAGCGAATATGAGAAAGCATACACACATATAACGAAGTTGAATCTGAAACGAAAGAGGTTTGGCAACTTTCCAATTAAAGCATTTTCAACAAAAATCTTTTTTCCAGTGTGATATTAAAAATGCACCGGGAGACTATTTTGTAAAGTACAGAACGGCTTGGAACACCATATGCGTTGCCTCATGAAAGTATCAGAACATATTTCTACTTTGCCATGCTTATTTCCTCCAATCTAACGTCATGCTTATATCTCCTGAACCGTTCTTGCATTCAATTTCAGCGTATGTTGACGTGAAGCGGCGTTGCACGATAAGACATATTGAACAATGTGGCAACCCTGTCTTCCTCGACGCGCAGACAAAACGTGTTCTCACACAACAAAGGCGCTTTTCTTGTGAAAATGAAGTTGGAAATGCGCCACCCGAGTTTTTTGGAACACGAGTCGGATCCAACAACGAGTGGAATAAACCCTCTCGACAAGTGACTCATAGTCATGAGTTATGAGTGGCCTCATACATGACGAACATTGACATCACTGTGGTTAACTGCACTCTATATCATACACGTTTTACCCATACATTGTACGCTATCTATTATGCATGGTCTAGCTGCGGTCGCGCCATTTATCTCGACATCATGGCTATGTAAAAGCGCACGGTTTCTAACGAAGCTCTCCTCGGACCTCGGGGGATGTGATCAGTTTTCTTTTGACGTCGAATTCAAACATACACACCGCTCTCCCGTACACACGGAAACTAATCAGCTGCTTACAGAGCGCTAAGGTAGATTCCTAGCGCACTCCATTTAGAAATAACGGCATTATTTTTATTGAAGGATAAAAACGAGCTATTTCAATGAGGACGGAACGCTGCGTATGGAAGTTATATGTTGGTTATTTCATTTAAATCGTCTAACATTTTCTCTGCTCTAGTCGAGACAACAATAATATATTTAAATTCCGTGTTCGTATGGAGTAATGATGCGGTGAGGCCGCAGCGCCCTGTCTGCAGTCCTAACGCACCCTCAGACCCTCAGAGGGAGGAGTGGAGCAACACAACACAACTGCGCCATTTATAAACTTATTGCTATTCATTATTATCTTTGTAATCCGCGAGCACTCGGAGCCCTTGCATATTAAGGCGGCGCTTCTCTAATGTACACTCCGATACTCTCACTACATGTATGTGCTCATTCAACGCAGAGCAAATCAAGTCTCAACGATTTTGGGAGTAGCTTTCATAAAAAAATATCACATATAGCTTTTAATTTAATTTTAAATTTTATATTTTATATTTTATATTTTATATTTTATATTTTATATTTTATATTTTATATTTTATATTTTATATTTCATATTTTACATTTTACATTTCCCATTTCATTTTATTTTAAAAGTATGTTGTTTACAAATCAAGAGATTAAAACAAGGAACTCAGTAAAAAAACTTAAAGAGAAAAGAGGGTAATGGAAAAATGTAATGCAAATGAGGGTTCATTTAAAAAAAACGCATTTGGATGTATTAAGGAATGCTCTAATTTAAATATTATAATTGCGAGTACAGTGGAAACAAAACAGTAGCAAGACCGGTATATGTGAGCATGTGGTCTATGTAACAAATATGCAGACATGACATAATTCCTGCTTCAATGCAGCAGGCCCAGGGTTCGATTCCCGGTTAGGCTCAGGGTCGTTCGACTTTTGGGTTATAATTTTATAGTATTTCACCAATGTTTTTATTGGCATCCTTTGCCACACACACGCGAATACGCAGGTCATGGTCCATGCACGCGTTTCTATTAGTGCAGACTTTGGACAACCAAACGTTTGAGTTGTACACTCGGACTTCCCCTCCATTTTGTATTGTTTGTTGCAACGAATACATCTCTATTCAAAGCAACAGACAGAACTACTCGTCAGAACAACTCGTCAGTGTATAAAACTATAAATTAGTTTTCTTTTTTAACGACGCACAACTAGGTCATAATGTAGCGCCGGCTGAATCATGGAAACATACATCGCCGGGGTGGTAATAAGGGGAATCCATTTAGGGTGAGGGGGGAGTTTGGGGGTGGTGGCGTTGGGGGTTGGTGGGCGTTCAGGTTGCAGAGAGAGCTAGTATGAATACGAATGAGAAGAAGGATAGGCAGGTAAGTTGAAAAAGTAAGAAAGACCATGTCCATGATAAATGAACAAACGGATATGCACGGTAGCCCTCTCTGCGGGCACCGGTCACCACGGGGAGGGAGACACCTTGATCGGCCCCAACTTCCCGCAATTACTTTCAATTGATTCATAACATACCATGCTACAAAAACTGTAATAAACCAAACACAGGTTGTAGGTTTTGCTATTTGATTTTTGTTTATAAAACGGTACAACCATGCGTATATTATGCTTTTAATAGTTTAAATTTAATACCTAAAATCCCATTGCAAGGCATTAAAATGTTTTTTAACGTTCATGACAGAATCTAATGACAACAGCTGAATTAAAAAACTTAAGTTATCAACGTGTTTCTTCTAAATTTGGGCGTATTTATATAAAGTTTCTTATTTGTCGTAGTATGCGAGTTAGAACCTACTTTTACTCTTTCACACGTAGCAATGTCTGTTCGTAAACCTCCTTATGACCTCACGTCAAGCACACTAAATGGCACACAACTCCCTCCTGTGCTATGCCAAACGGGCGGATAAAAACAAACGTATGTAAGCAAACGGCTTGAATATACATAAAGTAAACGGCACCTTTGATACTCTGACGCTCTAGGGCACCAACGTGCAGCTAACATACGGACATACTATGCCTAGACTGTTGACTGCCTTGTGATACAGGGTGCGGGAACCTAGTCATCTAGTCCGTGGAGATACAGCTACAACACAGTGATAGACGTATCTAGTTGTTACCTTTGATCTGACCAGTTGTACATATTAATTGCACTCGCGGCGGTTCAATGGACACGTTTAAGAACCATTATATTACAGACACACTGGGAAGCAGAAGACAAATCCCAACTGAGCTCACAACCAGATCTCATTGGGCAAAATAGTTGAAAGCACCAACCCAGCAAGAGTTTACCTCCAAGCTTAACCTGATGGCTTTTAGATCGTGTAATTCCTCAACCACTGAGTGGACTTCTAATAATCATTATTTTTATACTGTTTTATCATTTTTCCTTAGCACTAGTCATGTCTTATCTTTATATATTTCAAAATCACAAGTCAAACTCATTGTCAACACAATTTTATGAAGCCCTGTTAGTGAGCACAGTCTGATTTATCGAATGCTGTGCTAAGTTCTACTTTTAGATCAAACCAGTCTGAATTCTGACCTGGAAGTGCTATTCGATGACAGAAGACCACTAGATATTGAGGCATACGTTTACTTATCAAAGAGAGGGTGAGTTGCAGATGCAGAGATCTCACGAAAAGTTGCACTCGCTAAGTCTGACTATGCACAGGTCAAAATGATAGAGTCGATAATTTAATTATACCCCAAGAATAAAAGTGCATACAAAATATTACTCATACATTTCAACTGCTACAAACATGTTTTTCTTCTCTACAAATAATATCACAAACAATGCTAGAACCATTTTCAACAAAACGCTTTTCCATGATCTGGAAAATAATGAATTGTCCATCGAGGTACTTATTCTGTATTACCTATGCATCATACATAATTGTCATCAGCCACACTACTACATCTAATCCAAACTGGATGGAGGTTATGCTGGGCTTGCAGGAAATAGTCTCTGTATATTTTGTTTTATTTTATTTTACTATTTTCATGTGTGTTGTATATTTTTACAAGGCTAGCTGCTAGGTCGAACACCAGCTGATTCTCAGGTGACATTTATTAAGATAAACAATAACATGACTATCTAGTGCTGATCTGTCTATACACTAATATAAATTATTTTTATGTTTAGCAAGGCCTGAATAGAAAATGTATTTATTTTGTGGCATAATACGCGCTGGTTTCTGAGAACAGATTTTTTGGATGGAAAGTTGTGAAAGAGGAGATGAAATCCTACTTTAAAAAATAAAATTGACACAATATAATTAGTTTTCACATGTATGCCTGGAGCCTGTACACTGCACTGTATTCACTGCCAGACCAGCGTCTGGGTTCCACTCCGTGCTGCTCTGGGTCAAATGCATCCCTGATTACCTATAACCAGTTATAGTTAGGTTAGGGTAGGTAGGTACGTTGCGTTACATGGGGTGGTCGTGTGTGTGCACACATCCCAAAGAGGCGAAGCGACGAGGGGAACCATTTGTGAGTGTAATCACGCAAGAAAGTGATTGATGGTATTGATAACACATAATGCGATTAGGTTGGTGACAGGAAGCACAGTAGGTCTACTGTAGATGCAGTAAAATGGTGCCAGCGTATTTGTTTTACGTGTAATGCAAGCAATGTTGTAAATGTGTTGGCCCCACCTCTACCACCAAGAATCAGATTATAATGTCAGTGCCGCTTTAACATAATCCCAACAACTAGCTGTGTTCTTAGTGAGTTAGGACATGCTGATGCTTCCACCCCCAAACACAACACGGGATGTCGATGTCAACATTAATTGGAAATCTAGGAACATGGGCGGCGATCAAACCCATAGACAACACTTAACATGCAAGCCTGTCCCACACTCATTAATAACCCGCAAGATCACGAGAACATACTCCACTCGTTTTACTCGCGCGTTTTTTAGCAAGTAGATTATTACCTAATAAGTCAGAATATCGGTGACTAGAAATAATACTAAATTGCTTTCTTTTGAACTAGTGAACGCTTTCATTAACAAACTATAGGCATACTATGTTGCTACAAAATATGAAGATTAAATATATGTAAACAAACTTTCTTTTTAAATAAATAAATACACATAAAAATATATTTTGAGACGCAGTTGTTTGAAGTAACTAGCTTATAGTATTTCGATGGGCACAATTGTTTCAGTAAAAATTGATAATATTGATGTGACTTAACATAATATGTACAACAAAATTGAAATTTAAAAATGTAATGCTATTGTTTAACCAATAAACACTTATTAACGCCGTATAAATTCAGGTTTACAAAAAAAATCTTCACAAGCTCAAACTGAATCCACACATCAAAGTTTTGAATGCGCACACTATTCAGTGTAGATATCGTTATAGTTATCACAGACAAATTATGAACTTGATGTATGTCAATGGAACTGTCAGGATCGGAGCTTTTCTTATCGCATAATATATTTTACAACATTCAGGAAATTGAATACTTCTGTTTAATGCAAGACCTTTAAGAGTAATGAGTGTAATGAGTATAATTAGCTGTATCAGTAGAGCCAGGCTTTCTTGACGTCCTGTTGACCCACCAGGCTCAATTATGCATGCGAGAAAGGGTGTTTAAGCGAATGAGGTTCATTTGTCAGCAAAGAAAACTAACAAGAAGCCCCACGGGGTGCCCAGCTCAGCTCAGTGCTTACGGCCACATTTGACCGCTCCCACGCTCCATTGTTAACCATGATTTCAATTTCCTTGCCTAGATATTTTATTTACATAGCTAGACACTAGTAAACTAGTTCCATGAGCAGTTTGCGAAGGTGGTGTTCTGTTGTTGCAATTACAGACATCCAACACATCCCCAAGGGCGAACAACCCAATCAAACATCCTAATGAGCCCAGGGGCTGTGGGGCTCCAACGCTCCAACGATGCGGGCTGCGATATAGAACGACAACCCAGTTAACACAGACCACCGTCATATCTTTCACACAATTAACAAACATTAATTACACTTTCGGAATTGAAGGTTTCGAATTAAATGCTTATAATGGGTTTTACTTTCCGTAAAATTCGCCTTCCTTTAGTTTAACATGATACCACAAGGCCTCGATGTTTGTAACGCTGACATGGTCTAAGCTCAGAAGAGAACGCCATGGTGAAAACAGTGCGAAAACATGTTCCGCATTTCAAAAGTGTACTTTGTCTCATGTGTTATTTGGATCTCCAGCATAAATAAAAATAAATAAACGTGTATTTAATATTTATTGCCTACTTCGGAACTTAATACCGCGCTCGTAAATTATTAATCGATTGACATCCCCATTTACAATCACAACAACGCTTTTAACGATCGGTCTAACAGATACCTGTTAAATCAATGGGGCTACTCCTATTGTTAAGAGCATCGCGCTGTGAGTGGGAGAGTGAGTGAGTGAGTGAGTGAGTGAGTGAGTGAGTGCGTGAGTGAGTGGTGGATCACTTCTTGGAACTGTCCGACTCCCTGAGAATACAACTCAAGGGCATCACCTCCCCCCCCCCCCCTCCCCCCACAATTAAGGCTAATCAACTGTGAGAAATCATTGAAATGGAAATGCCCTAATGAAGTTCATTCTTTACGTGTTAGCCCTAACCTATCAACGACTTGGTACTAAGAATTGTTAGTAAAACTGGGATTGATGTGGTGTCCCGTGTCCGCGATACACACATAATGTGATACAATTAATCATTCAATTGTTGATTTATTTTATTATTTTATTTGCATATGTTCTTGAACGTATCTTTTATCATGTCAACGACGTGTTTCTTGCATTTCCCCCCACTCCCCGATTTTGTAATGTATCGGTCGTATCGAATACACATTTAAGTTTCAAACCCATATTATATATTCTCTATAGCGTCATATAGTGAGCCATTATGACAGCAGTATCATTTTGTTCGTTTTCCCCTATTTCAATACAGTCGAAACTGCCGCTTGAGAGGATTCTGTATTCTACTTGTTACAGTACTTGCTTCATTCACCTTCAAAGCGGAGATGTGTTATACATTTACTATCGGTTCACGCAAGAGTGAATCATTTGGCGGATCGAAATATTTGCGCACAGCGTACTGATAAATTGCAACTTAAATAATTACATCCATTTTTACTCTTATATTGTTTCATTTTATATTTATTATTTATAATCCGCACGAGGCGGGTTTCACAAATTCACACTGTGTGAAAAGTGTGTAAATGTGTAAATGCTTTCACAAAGGATTCAGGCAATTTATATAAAATATGATTTCTATTACTCAGTTAACTACATTCTTCATTTTCTTAGTTTGTATAATTCTTATATTGCAATAAGGAAGCACGAAGATATATGGAATCTAAGCATGAATACATCCAGAATACCTTATGTCCGACGAACAAAATCATAATTTATTATCTAAAATTTAAACAAATATGTGACAACTGACGATTACAGTTAGAAACACTCGACACTTCTGCTTTTCTATCGCGTTTAATAATGCGCAGCTAAATTATAAATGTGTGAACAGAAAATACTGTACATAGATTGCAAAATATTATTATTGCCATGAAGTAATGCATTCACTATATATGCACATGAAATTATATGGACTTTGTATACACTATGGGGTACATTGGTGTATATGTAATCACTGATAGTAGATGTTATAAAAACAACGCAGATCTGCTGTTAGTTAATTAGTTGGTTCAATTACTAGGCGCGCAAACGTGCCAAGCAAAGTGGCTATTAACGCAGTGCGTGCATGCACAGTGTTGGAGGTGTGGGATTTCAAAGGTTTTGACTACGGCCTCATTCATGTTCCGTATTCAGTAGCAATTAACTTGACTCGCTCGATGAAAGAAGGAAAATAGATGAAAAATGTTTTTCATCGCAAGGGAAAATTGATGTGGTTATTTATCCTCATAGCTCAGTGCCGGCTTAGTGAGCTCGCATGCGATAAAAAGCAAAACAAATCCCTTATCAGTCAGTATAGAGTTGGGAGAAAAGCTGGGCTTGTAACCAGTGTATTACTTAAAGTATGACTTTGACGAATGCATTTCTCAACGTCGACTCTATCGAATTTCATGACAGTATAAGTATGGTAGCTTTCTCTCTATGCATTATTAATTTCCGATTTCGTTTCTTTTTCGTAAATAGGAAGCAAGCTAGCTTTTTTTTTTTTTAAATATGAATTGCAGCGCACAACGTATGAAGTATATAGAGAAGTTTATGACAAAATGTGAAGTATATATGAAGTGTGTAAAATATGTTCATTTGTAAAGGTCAGAACAAGTCAAGAACATTCGGTGGCACTTATTACGAATACGGCAACAGCTACGCGTAAATCCTATGTACGTTTGGTGTTGATGTTCCGTGTATAGATCCAACGCACTCTATACTCTAAGTCACCGGATGTTGAAAAGTAATATTTTGTCTTCTATGATTTGTTTTGCCCACTGGTGCGATGATTGTATTTGTACCGGTGATACAAACAAATAGTGCACTCAGGTACTTCAGATAGCCCCCTATGAAACTCCTGTGACCTTAGATTATAGTGAGGGCAAGGTGTGTGGTTTGTTGGTAGCTGTTTGCCATATTATTTATGAGTAAAAGCAGTTGTAAGTATCAAACGTCTCAAAAAATTTGTTTTTAAAACAGTTTTTATCTTCTCAAGAGTGCATCTTTGATGTACAAACTCCACACATTGTGTTTTATTCATGTTGTGTTGTAGAACATGTTAATTAGGAGCTAGAATCAGTTTTGGCGTTAACTCATGGTACAACTAGGTCATAAATCACTGATGTATCTTATTTCCCGATGTCATGGCGATCATAGGGTTGTGATGCTACTAGGTCGCGAGTAACGAAGACAATGACAGAGCGCGATCTCTTGGTGAGTTCAGCCTCTCGGCCTCACATTCACTGCCAAAGCACTTCAAAGTGAGACGACAGAAACTGCTGGAAACCAATAAGTACAACATATCACATCATATTATGCACTATGCTATCGATTCGTGTACATCTGAAAAATGTTTTACTTATTTCATATCTTGACCATTATTGTTTGGTTAAAACCTCGTATTTTCATATGGTTTGTCCGAGGACAGCTGAGATTTCTTCCCGGCTGAAATATAACGTAAAATGAACACAAATGAACAAATGAACAAATGAACAAATGAACAAATGAGTTCGGCAATATATTTTCTGAGATGTTATTCGCAACATATGTAAAGCTCAAACGTATTTTAGCTTCTACTTATAGTACCAGGTCTTCAGTGTTATACGTTTTGCAAATATAAAGTTAAATTTTAATCAGTAGTAAAAGATGAATTGAAATGCCTCGCCAACCATGTGCATTCTAAATTTGTGCTATCTCTTAAATAAAACTTCATTTCGCAACCATTGGCTTCAGGAAGATCTGTAGCCCCCGCTTAGTTCTAACTGAACAACCGTAAGTACAATAGAAACTGGCTGGATTGGGATACATGAGCAAATAAGCGGGGCTTCATCTTCATTCCGGGTACAATTACTCAAGTCGCAAGACGCGGTACTGTACAATCTTGGAAGACATATTCATGCTTAATATGTGTTAATTATAATATAGTGGAAGTTACTTTATTTACATGTTTTGCATTCAAATGTTTTAAATGATTGAATTGAATTGAAAATGTTATTGTAGTGCATTGTAAAAAGAATTATAAATATATATGGTTTTCCATTTACGTATAGAGCTAATTTCTTGAAATTTTTTCAAATTGTTTAACTTTTATATACATGATGAAGTGTTTAATTTTGTGTCAACTTTAGTGGCTAAGAAGGTTATGTTATGCATGTACAACTATACAACATTGCAGATGATTTTGAAAAAGATTACATAAGAAATGTAATTATTTATCAAGTATATCCTGCTTGTCACGTATTCCGTATTTCCCCTTGATCCTTGTCAATAACTGACGCCTATAACGCGTTACTGCATTAACAGACCCGTAGAGAACACAACAATCGAAGAACACAAAGTGAGAGCAGAAATAATGACAAACGAGGTATTGCATTCGTACGCAGAACATTAGAACTTTCGTCCTCAAAATCACAACATTCTATTACAAACAAGCTACGCTCCGATACCATTGTAGAACTAATTACACATGCCCTATGAAGGGGCTATTACAACGCAGACATCAAAGATACCCCTATACGTGTGAACACGCACACTCGCTAATGTTTCTAATGAGTAAATAATGTCTTATTCATTAACACAAGAGAGCTATGACATTATTATGTACTACTACACAACGCAAGTTGGTGAAACAACGCTGTAATGAAGCAATGCCTTCAACCACATATTATTACTACGCACAATGTACATCTCAATGTCTCCGAACAATTCAATATATTAACATAGGCCTATAAAAACAGATATAAATTGGACCACAGTCGCCATTTCAAAACTAATAAACAACATTGTATAAGTGAAAAAAAAAAATACCTCCGTGAATTCACAGCCTACAAAAAATGCAGTTAATTAATTTTCATATAGTTCAATATTAATTTATCACATTTCAGTAATTGCATCAGTTATTTAACACTTTAGTTGGATACTATCTTTTGTTAAGTTTTGACATTCTTCGCTGTGTGAAAAGCCATAAAAAAACGTGCAGCATTGCAGGGAGCAATTGTATAACAACAATTATGCAACGGCCACCGCGCATGGGCAGACATGTGCTTAGCTTATTCACAAATATGCAGCATGCAGTGGACACAGGGGAAATATATTGTTAAAACGAAGTTCTAAATTTGTTTCTAGAAAATAGAGCATTACCCATTACCAAAGCACCGCATGATACACATTACACGACTACTCAAGTAAAACGGCGTAGACGGACTAGAAAACTTTATTTTAACATACATACAAATTACGAACTTGCTCTGATCTGATTCGTAACAATACCCAAAACATTCTGTGTGTAACAATGAAAATGTATTGATGAGTAATAATTTAATGCTGGGATACCCATAAAGCCAATAAGATCACGCGATTGTAGTGCCTCAAACGTCAAGCCTCACTGTTTATGGTTAGTTACTAATAAAATTATTACTGTAGCATTATTGGTGAACAACTAAATTGGAATACCATCAAAAGAAGATGCATCTTATGAAGTTATTTCAAAAACATATTTCCAGTATGTCTCCAGTTGAAATGCCGCATCTCCGGTGTCACTAAGTGGCATTCGGGACTTAATACTGAAATAATTTTCTTTTCTATGAACATATTTGCGATGTTTCGCATTAAGTTCAGTCGTCACCAATTGCGAAATTATCATTACATAAATTTTCCTTTCAAATCTGTGTATTCGCCGACAGAACGCATTTCTAGAAAACATAAACAGATACAGCTGTAGTAACGCGATGTTATCTTGACGTTGGCCATAGTTTGCATGCAAATTGGGTGCGTCCGGTGAAAATTGTTGTATGGAATATAGCGACATCTGAATCCACCACACAAATTAAGCAACATCAGTCCAAGTTGTTATTTTTAACTGTGTAGATATCCATGCACTAGTAGGTGTACTACTTTATCAACCTCGTTTATCTGCGTTGTAAAACATTGCGAGGGTGGCTGATCTTGTTTCATTGCTGGCTCGGCTTCTAATTCTGGTTTATTGCTGCACCCCATCACATAAGACCAAACTCATTCGTACGCAAGAATTGTTGTTATCAAGATTACATGACGTTACTGTAAGCGTAGAATTTCCTTTATCATACCAAAATCACGCACATAAAGACTTGCAACTATGTCAAGTGTACACGTATGCACAGTAAAAAAAGTCGTGGATCAATTATGTTGTACGCTCTCATTATTGAAGTTCGTTGTATGCTGCTTAAAGAGATATACTGATATGTGTCCTCATGAGTCAGATGTATGTAAGATGAATCAAATGCCGCAGTAAAGTTGCCTCCTTTAATAGACTTAATCTCGCGCATTCTGCCGCAATACACTAGATGACTACAACCAATTTGTGACCCCAAGCAATCTCCCTCATCTCCACACCGATAAATCCATACAAACCTGCATCGAAGTCGACTCGGTAAATTCCAAACCTATCGTAATGTAAAATCTTTGCAAGTTCAGTCAATGCAGATATATTCGTTTCAAGTTTGTTTCTTCTTATGGCGTCTCCGAAAACAAAATTGGCATACTTATAAACTGTACTTCCGTACTTTACTCGCCAACTCCCACACTTGTTAGGAGAATTTCAATTGACAGATCTCTTGAAATACCAAGGTCGTGCAAGCAACAGTGACAGTGACGTGATTTGACCACAATGTGACAATGCTGAATATTCCCATTTATCTTGGAAGAAAAGTAACTTAACAATATTCGTCTGCTGTTGTCGAGGGATGAAATAAGGGGTTCAAGTTACGGTGCCATATTACCAGTATATTTTAATATTTCTGCTTAAAATATTTTTTTAAAATTTTACTTCATTTGCATAATCAACAAACAACAAATAAAAATAAATCGAGAATAGAGAAACTATGATTACAATACATTGCTTTGAAATTATATTATTAATTAAGCGAGCAAAGCGAGCGTCTCCACGAGACTCTTATGGCACTTCGTTCTGTTTTTTTTTTTTGTACTAGACTCTTATGGCACTTCATTCTGTTTTTTTTTTGTTTTTTTTTATGTCTGTTTAAAAAACGGAAAGTCCGATCAACTTGAAATTTGGACCATCCACAAGCCTCGATGTGGATTGAAGGTGTATCGTTTTGAGGCAAAATCGTTCGAAAAGTTACAAAGTTACACTCAATAACTGTTAGTAACGGTGTCGGACCGCCACGAAAAACACTAGACAGAATGACAACGAAAGTTCTTAGCAACGCAAATTGCACTGCATTCAACAATATCAGGAAGTATAATAGCTATGGAAATTAGAAAAAATTTTGAAATGCACATTCTTGAATTGTTGTTAGTTGTTTTTATTAGCTTTGAGATCTTTTCGCCAGAACGTTCGTAGATATGGACGCGCTCGCTTCTCAACGCGTCAAACAGACCGTTTTCCCAGTATATTTATAAAGATCGAAGATGTGCCATTGAAGTAGTTAGCTCTATTTGTCCTGAATACTCCCAAGACTCCATGCTAGGGCGTGTCTTAATTGAGCATAAAGCTTCCAGGCCATGCTAAAGCACAGACGTGACGGTATTGTTGGTGTCAGAACTAGAAACTTTGCGAGCAAGTAAGAAAGTTCGGGAGAGAAAATCTAAGCATTCTCGTGCACATGACTTGCAAACTTGAAAGCGGCAGCTTCCCAACCAAGAGTACTTGATGTACTTTGCTTCGGTTGTGAAGTTGCCATTTTTAATAACTTATAATATAACTTATAATAACTTATGTATTTGAGCACCAAAAAAATTATAGCAATTAGAACTAATTAGATCAATCAAGAATTAGTAATGACCAAGTCTCACAAATGGTTCTCTTGGCACTTGACGTGATTTTTGGTAATTTGATTGTTGGCGTTTTAAACTGACCATATTCAAGTAAGACGACGTTAGTTAACAAACTATACAAAACAAATTGTAATCTGAATTGTAAGTGCCGAATGATTAATTTAATTTGTATTTTCTCAAAAACGTTATCTTTGAATGTACTTTATTCGTTGAACATCTTTCAGTCCCTTACTAATAAAGTATGAACATATATGCTTGCATCAAATACTTTGTAACAACCGCATATTATTTTCAATCGAAGACGATGCCAGTAATGCCAACCCAAATTGTGTAGAAGTAAAGACAACCGGGCAATATAAATGGATTGCCTGGGTTGGGTTCCAAGTAGGCCATTATTAGTAGGCAGTAGGCCATTCAACTTGTCCAGTATTTAAACAATTGTTTCTTAATGTCATGCGATTTAGTTATGTCCTTATGATAGTACTATTGAGTTTATTAGGGTACTAAAACTTTAAAATTAGAGATTTCTTACCTCTACTCCCGAAGAGGTTTTAACTCAAAACTCCCCAAGAAAGATTTCTTGTCAACATGTTTGTTTAAAGCTGGGGGGGGGGGGGCTAGGGCTAACGAGCAAATTAAAAGAACCGTGCTCCCTCGTGCCATGAACGTTTATTATGTATCTTTAGTTATTTGTTACAGTGGCTCTTACCCCAATCGCATATTATACAATAGTACGGCTGCAACGTAGCACCTTGTGTGTGCTAAACTGTTGGGCCAATCCAATAATGGTATTCTGTACACGGTCTAAATTTACTCTACCATAACATAAACACGCAAATAACCACCGAGAATATCGAAATTATAACCAAACAAAGAAATATATGTACGACTGACTTTTCAATGTTGTAATTGTTTCTGTATTGTGTCATCTTTTGTGAAGTAAATTGTGCTCAGAGTTTGATTGTACTACTCAACAAGTACTGTTACAAAGTCGAAAAGATAACTATAAGTTTCCAGGCGTGCATTCTTTAAGTCGCGCACATATCACAAAGACATAAGTATCTGCGTAACTATTACTGCCAATGATATTTGAAAATGTATAAACCAGGGATCTTATGTATATTTAAATAAACTGAAAACAGAAAAGGTAAGTTTTGTATGTTGTGAGGGGTTTTGTTGAAAAAACAGAGTTCATGCTCTCGCATGCTTTTCCTTATACCGTGTCTAAAATAGATGTCTTTCTCAGAAAAAAACTTTCATTAAAGGAAACAGTCCCAATACACCTTTCTTTAAGATTGCCTTGCGTAAAACGTCTGTGAAATTTGTTGGCTGGCAAGATTCTATCTACCATTAAGTTTCCTGCTGAAATGAAGCCACTGTATACGTACGAACAACTTGTCTTAGAGCTCTAACATTTTTTACGCGTTAATGATGATTATCATGAACGGCCATTGTCTTTAAGTATAACACATCTTGCTGCCTTGCGTAGCTCTTACACGCAAACTGTTGCAAGGGTGGATGTTCAGCGTGCCTTCTGCACCCCACACGGGAAAACCAACAATCGTAAATTTTGCGGGTACATCAATGGGTTTAATAAGATCTTATAAACTCCTGTTACCTCAAGTAGCTCCAGCGTGATAAATTTAAGCGCGTGGAATTTAATAACGAAAGTAGTCACACCTTGATTTTGTTTTATCCTAAACAACTGATAGCGTCAAAACGTTTCCACATAGGTGGGCGTACTAGCTGATAAGGGCCACCCTAAAGTACTCTAGGTGGGAAGGTTGTAGAACATATGTATATAATGTATACAAACGGAACGAAATCAAATAATAATGACCAATTTTAACAAACCAAAACTCAATTCCTCTTAACACAAAATATGACCAATTATGTGCGGGCTTAGATAAAGCCAGGACAAGAGTAAAATCCAACATATTTTAAATGAGACTATCCCATACGAGATAAAGTAATAATGTGTGTAATGCTTTGTCCGTGTTCTCGATATTTGTAATAATATCCTGTATCAAACGCACCCCACAAAAGAGCAACAAGATAATACTCAATATGGAATACAGACACAAGACATTCAATTTTACCAATATTAAATAAAGTAAGTAATACAATTTATAAAATAGTTATTTTAACACATGTGTAAATACAACATTATCATATTTATTTATTTATTTATTTATTTATTCAGGATTTAAATACAGCTATACAGCCATTTTACATTAAACCTTCAAACGTAACATTATAACATTATACATTTTTTTTTTTTTTTTTTTTTTTTTTTTATAAAAACACAACCAATACATGCATACAGGTGAGAATCGCATCGGCCGGCGCATCCTCTGCTTTTAACTACTGGTTTACATAAAGGCGAGTTGAGGTAAGGAATGATTTTAAGTTGTTAGCAAATATGTCATACGAAGAAGATTGGGGAAAAGAATTAAATGTAGTAGGTGGGCGGTAGAAAAGCGATCTTTTGGTAATAGATAGGCGGGGGGTTGAAGTGTGGAATAGGTTGGTGAGACGAGTTGTACGAGAAGGTATTCGGAGCGGAAACAGCGACACAAGAATGTCCGACCTGACATGACCGTTAACAATGCGATGCAGGAAAGCCATGTCAGATCGTACTCTGCGAGAAGTAAGGCTGTCAATATTTAAAGATTGCATAATTTCCTGTTTGGTGCAATGTTTAAAAGCCGGCACTCGATACTTCACTATTGCAAGAAAAAATGAGACTACTCGATCTAGGGCTTTTAGATTTGTGTCTGCAGCCATTGCCCATATTGGGGAGCAATATTCGATGATTGGTACAATACATCCCGTGTAATATGCTCTTAATGCTGCTGGGTCATAATAATAGTAATAATTCACTCAAGTAATAATTGAGTTCAACTTACAACAATCCACATCTAACTCTGAACAGTCGGAATACGTGTTAATGAGCTTTTTAATCTTAGTATACATTTGTTAAAGAAAAACTTCACATTCTCGAGCTTTTGCCTTCTTAATGCTAATTTAAAGAAACCATCAAACTTTAGCGTGGTATGTATTTCAAAGATACGTATATGTTTGTATGAGGGTGTGCGCTTAAAGCAAACTTTCCGTACTTTCACAGCTGTTGATAGGAGCCATGTTTTACCATGCCTCTCATTTTCGAGGTTGGGTCTTGTATGGTTCCTTCTGATCTGCAATTCAATGGCATTACACGCGTGACAAGGCAAGCTCGGCTTAGGCGCAGCTACCACTAACAAGTGGAAAACAGAGTGTTTTATGATAATGAGCAAACAATGGCAACAAGAAACATTGGAAATTGAGCTAAAAGGAAACTCAAATGGTGGAAGAAACAAGGAAATTTATTTTGTGCGATTAAGCGTGAGACAGAACAAACATTTTTTTACGATGGCTTGATGTACATTAGAAGGAAAAGTGATCAAACAGCAATTTGAGCGAACACTGTATTATGATTCATTATGATTATCCCGTACGGCAACAACGTTGCGGGATTCAACAAAGCAGAGTAAAAGTTATTTTTTATTAATGAACGCACACACTTTTTAATTGTTGTTTGTAAAAACCCTTAGTTGGTTTTTCAATGTTGATAAAAGGTTACATCGGTGACAGATTCCAGCGTGCGTGCATAGAAAATACATGGAAATTTATTGCTTGTTCTGTATAAATTTACTCTCGCGTTTTTAACGTTACTTTTAGCATTTGTTCCGTGCAATTCCACGGCTAATTTAATTCCCCCCCTCAAACAAGTTTCAGCATCGCATCACTTAAGCATATAATAGATTCGCTGTATGAGAGTTCGTGTCATACAAAGTTACCATAGCATGTCTCCTCAGTCTATGGCTTGCGGCGAGCGTTGTGGTTCTGGATCTACGTGCACATTTCGCTGTTTTACCCAAACTTAAAGTAATAATTGCAATGCAAACGAACAGTGCGTTAGACAGGGTGGGGAAAGTTGCAGAAAACCACTGTGGTTTCACGTTGTAATACCTCCCCTTTAAGTTATTCTTGGAACAACTCGCATCATTTATGAATGAGAATACCGTACATAACTCACAAACTGTTTTTAAATATTCAAATCTAGTGATATATTAAAACATGAACGTTACAAGTTGACAAACTAAACTTGTCGAGAACGCCCCCTCCCTCCGCCCCCAACGCCCCCGCCACTCCCACTCCCACTATCTATTCATTATTTCATCGATACAAATGCGATTTCGTTCTCAAAATGTACAGCATCAGATAATTCTTATTGGATTCGCATGTTTGCACGTGATGAATATAATTAACTTGATTACTAATAAATAACTAACACACTCACATATGAGTGAATGTTACACCAGGTAGAGATACATGGTTTGAAAGCCAGTCTTGGAAATATTTCCCGACATCGCTATAGGATCTCACGGCGATAAACTGGAGCCCCAATGCGACGAGATGAGGCATTACTGAGTTAGTCCACTGATGAGGAAGGTTGAGCCACGCGAACAAGTAATTCAGACATGAACTCAAACAGCAGGAAGTCGTATTTTTTAAAGCTTCGTTGTTTATAATGTCAGATCGAACATCACATAAATGTAACGTTTTTGTAGCTCTCGTTGTGATTAGATTTTACTACACCGACAAACCACTAATACATTTTAGTCCGGTTGTTTAACGACGACAGTAATTTTGTTTCGTTAAGTTCCTCTCAGCCAATCGGCTCTGACATGCTAAAATATAAATGTGTTGCGAGACGTATTAGCTTGACGCATTCTGGGAGGTTTATGCTAAATAGCCTAAGTCTGTAGCATGTAAATACAAGTATATTATGCTACTGAAATAACTTTTATTAAAAATAACATGTATCCATATTTCTGCAAGCTATTTTTAACAAATCTTTCTTATATTCTCCATTTCTCGTTAAAATGTTAACAATTTCTTTGTATAAAGTTGGAACAATTATTACGTTTGAGTGTTTGAAGCGCAAAAGTTATACTTTGAGGCACAACTTACAAAGAACACAATATTTTGTGTGTACATGATCAATAAAAGCATAGAAGATTTAAGATTTATTTCATAGAAGATTTAGCATTATAGATGGAAACCAAAGCAGCGAACACTTTGTTATTCGCTTGGTTGTGTGATAGGGTGATGCATCACGCGGGATCGAAGGCGAACAAACAGTGAAGAATGGCTGTCATCTGTCTGTTGTCTTTGGTGCGCGTGTAAATAGCCACTCACACGAGTCGGAGTCGTATGTTGCAGGGTAAGCTTTATGGGTACGCGCACAGCCTTCCAACGCACTACAGAACCGGGCTCAATCAGTATATGTAATCAAGATGAATACCTACATTAAGGCTGGTGAAACATAAACATATAGCAAACTCTAAACAACTCGACACGAGCGAAAAAGAAGTATGTAATTCAACTCGGACTTCAAAGAAGTGCAGAGCTCGACCCTGCAATCCACGCAACTTAGTTAAGTGGTTTCGGGAAACGTGAACGTTGAACATTTCCTTAATTATTAATTTTTATAGTCGGGATCGCGAAGGGAAGGGTTGTTCGTGTTCGTGTGTGATTCTCTGCGCTGCTTTGTAAACGGCAAATAGAGCTGAAAATCACTTAACATAATTCATGGATTTAACAGCCTATGTTTAGTTGGGATCAGCGTCCCACGGAAAGGGAGCGCAATAAGAACGACGCGTGCGTTTGGGGCTGTGATTGTTACGTTGCATATAATGACACTCCGAGGGTTGAACTGTTCTATAAGCGGACGTTATTTTAGTTAAGAGTTTTATCAAAAAGTAGAGTTTTCATTTAGGTATTCAAAAACCATCTTCCAAGTACTGTTTGATGATATCTGTTAACGAACTACTTGATGATTTAGTTGATTTCTATTGCTTTGCCCAATTCCATAAAAGGAATCAATGTTATTCTGCTAGGACCAATTACAATCGACATTAGTGAGACAAATACAACTCACACATTGTAATTGTACTTTAGTTTATTTGTTATTTAAAGAAATGAGCGGATAAGGAAATTTAAAATACACGTTATCTTATATTTCTCGAAACGGAGTTTGTGCGACGCATTCAAAGCGCAATGTTTGAAGTCTTACCAATAAAACTAGTTCAAAGTAAGTAAGTGGTGGCAGAACCCTTCACAATTGAGCAAATCTGTCCGTAGGCTACTCTGTACACAGTGATCGCAGCGACAGCGCATTTCAGCGCGAGTACTGACCAACCGAAGTGAAGGAGGGAGTGATTGCTGCTAATTCGAACGGCCGCACTGACGCTACATAACTAGCCGCGGTTCATCTACCAATTCATCAATGTCCTTTACAAGCAGACTTTTCACTCGACAAATAATTGCTTTGGTTAGAGGAACCTTCACTCAATCCCACAGAATATTTGCTGAACTGGTTTGCTTTAACTTCGGCGGATCAATTGTGTGCGACGAGCTTGCTGGCGTTCCCTCCATTATTAAACATGTGCTGGTGAATGACGAGATAGAAACTAGAGTATATCTAGATTGGTAATCTCTCTCTCTCTACAACCTCCAACGCTTGTTGTATTGCTACATAGCCTACTAATTTTGAGAGCGAATTGTATCAATTATTTAACATCGTGTTTCTGTTGCATGTTAAAAGTTAGATGAGTTGCTGTCACTTGTTATAGAAGTGTTTTCATTGTCATTGAACACATTGTTAGCACATTTTCAACAATCGTGCAACACTTATACATATCTTGATTAACTAAGAAATCTCCAAAGATATAAATCCCTTTACACTTCTAGCCAGAACAGAGAAACGAGAAAACGAGTTTTTAACTTTTTCTTCCATTGCGTAAAGAATATTTTTAACATTGTCACAATTACCGATATCTAAACTCGGTGGTTGCAATCGAACTGCGTTGCCATTGCGAGTTACATGTAGAGTGTGTGTTTCAGGTCCTAGGAGCAGCGCAGCACGCGAATTAAGGTCGCTGAATGAGATTCAAAGATAAGTTTTCTACAGAACTCACACGGCGAACAAAACAAGTTGTTGGGCCCAAACCGATGTAGCTACAGCTGGGAGGTGAGGCAAACAACAACAACAACAACAACAACAACAACAACAACAACAACAACAACAACAACAACAACAACAACAACAACAACAATCAGGCCGGTCGCACTTGTGGCCAATGGTATGTTAACATACAAAACAGTTGAGTTGAACGAGTGAAATCTTACTTATTACTTGATCCAATTGCGACATTACTTGAATATTATATTGATTTATAAATGTTCTTTTGTTTCGCTGAAATTGAATCGTTATTGAACTAGCTAGGAATGTTGCACGACGATTAAGTAAATAAATTGGTCGTTATGTTGCACGTTAGTCACATTCCTTCTTAGAATAATAACGAGTAGGCCTATCTAATGTTCTAACTCTTGGTGGAGGCGCCGAGTACGACTTTACATTGTAACTTAATTTCCCTACTTTACGCACGGCGGTTGTTATTCAATAAATATTCACACCTATATGTTTACATATATCGCAATATTTACACACGCTTAGTACAATGTATTTAACTATTTATATATATATTAATATACGAAGGCTTTCGTGGCCCGGGTTAATGTTAATAAAATCTCTCGTGCCTGCACGCTTTGACGCAAGTGCGGCTAACGTAACAGCAAACGTGATGGCTTTCACAGTGAAAGTGGCAACTCTTCCACACGTTGATTTAATTGCAGCCAAGTGCAATCAATAGCTGATTCAAGCTCCAATGAGCGATGCGATCCATAGTGACGGTTCCGTGCAATAATTCAAGCCGGTCTCGTGCATGGCTGGCCATGTGTCCTTCCGTTTCACACGGTTGTTGCTGACAGACAGGTCGGGCACAGCAGTAACACCTCAATCTCAATCACACGCACACTTGTTTCGAGATGCCTCGCCTTACTAACAACCATCCGCACGCACTTGGCTTCCTATTGCTTGATAATGTGCACGTGAATTTCCCATGAGCTTATTAATATGTCAGAAAGAACGATTTTTGTATAAATGAGGAAAAGAAACACATTCATCAAGTATGTATGTTAGTTTACTATCAACCGAATCTACAGAATAAATATTTCATAAAAACATTCGTAAGTAGAGAATATAAAGTAATATCAAAATTGTAGGCGTGAATATGTAAATAAATTCATTGCTACATAACACATTTGCTTATCTATTAGTAAAGCTGCATATTTCCATTTCTTGCTACGACAAACAAGAATATGTAATCCCTGTGCATATAGCTCGTAACGCATAATTTGAGGCACTATATCAAGAAAAATGCGTGACTTATGATATTACACAAATGTTCATTAAGGTTTTCGATGTAAATTATACTAACAAAACCTTCTTAATTACTTTGTTTAATTATATGGCATATATATAGATATAAACTTTGTACTATTTGACTGTAATAACGTTACTTGAGAAACAGATACAGATGTATTCATACATCCATCTGTCCATAAACAATGATTTGAGAATACGAAGGGTGTTTGTAGGCGGCACATGCATAATTGTTAGGGAAAGTAGCCTACGTAAGACGATGTCAACATTTCAATAATGTATGGAAAATTCGTAACGAAAAAGCATTAAAATTAAATGAAATTATAGTAGAGATATTTATAGTAATTTAAAAAAAAATGGAGTTAATGGTTAAACTACACAGCAGAAGGTTAACCGTAGGAAGAGACACGAAGAAGTTTCGAGGACCCATTGCGTTCGAGAGCGACGGGGTCTCAAATAAGCTCTCACGTTCAATCAACACATCGACGCTCGCGTGCATATTTTTATTCAATTACTTTCTAAGGGTTTTGGCCGAGTAAAAACATTGGTCGGACGAAATGATGAGATCTTCGAGATTACGCACTCAACAGTTGGTGAAGAAAGTTAAAAGAGACATAATTGTGTAAATATGTCTCATATAATGGGCAATATGCTTGTCGTAATGAGTTACTTTCAGAAGGCAACATGTAATTATACGTAAAACAAAACGGTTGACAGGGAGCTAATATAATAAGAAGAATAAGAAGAATAACGCATAACAAAGCTATGGGAAGCGGCTCTAAGGGAGAAGGGAGACGCGCTCGGTAGGCCTATCTTCAACCTCGAACCCTGACGGGATGAAGGCGACCGTCGCAACTTTAGGTAAAAGCGTTGATAGTTTGCGGGATTTTCAATTTAATTTCTTCATACTCTAGAGCTAGAAACCATCTCGAGTACTACAGTGTACCGTTTTATTGAACTTAAAATAAATCCGCAAAGTATGTCAGCTCCTCTGAAAACCAAGTAATCTTCATGTAATATTTTACAATAATGAAACAAGTCGGCTGTCAGGCGCTCAAGGTGATCTTTACAGATCCTGAAGATGTCGCGTTCTTTCCGTCTGCCGAAAACCACTTCGGCGAAAATCGAAAATGTTGCTAAGGTAACTTCAGCTGCCACCACGTATAAGCAAACGAAACAAATACATTTGTATTTCTATAAAAATGAACACTACAAAAATGTTAAAAGTGATTGGTAATTTGAGCATAAATTGAACTCTGCAACAAACAACAAGTAGGCATATATAATTAAATAAGAAATAAAACATATGTATTGTATACCCCTCCTTCCGTTATCTGTTGTTTCACCTCTCTGTTGATGAAATGTTGATTGCTATCCCAGTGGATGCGTGGATGACAAAATATGGGGATGAAAACCATTACAAGAAATCAATCCATAATGTGGACGTTTTTGGTTCTATACAGTTTGGCCCTGCAACCCCACTATTAGACTCTTGTGGATGGCTTAAATATACTAAGAAACTACCTATGTATTGGGGATTGTGTGGGGGGGGGGGGGGGGGGTAGGGGTCATAAATAATAAATGTCATATTCTCTAAGTAAGACGTGGATATTTCCAAGCACTGAAAAGATATAACTGTATTTTGCAAATGCCGGTTACGGGTTTGCTTCATCCTCATTTGTATGGAGAACCGATTGTAAAAGTCCCCCTTGTGGACAATTTCATACGGTTTTTGATAAACGTATTTAACTAAAATGATTTTTCATCTAATTAAACAACTCTGACGCGCCTAGGTTGTATTTTTGCTGTTGCTATACACTTCTCATAGTTCAGATGTATCCCGCGATAATTGTGGTCGTGTGAGCGCTAGTTTAGTCTGCATCGAACAAATGAGCTTGAAAAAGAAGCAAGGGGATGAAAATGGTGGTGCAGTGGGATGAGGTGTTTAAGGGTTGTTAGAATGGTGGAGTATGATGTGATGTTGTCAGAAAGGAAAGAATTCATCTTTATTGCAGTCAGTCGAACGCGTGTACTCCAGAGCCAAGCAACTCTTGACAATCAATATTGCAAGGCTTTAACACGTATCTTGCTGAACATTGAAACATACCAATAGTTAATAATGCTGCACTCAAATAATTCAGTCGAACACTATCAGGAAACCGACGCCAAATCGTTACTTCGCCCGCATTACCCTTCCATGCAGAGCAGCATTTCCCTATGAATACATTTCAGACCAGCTATTATATAAGATAAGAAAACACGGATGCATTATATCCTAATAATAAAAATGTGTTTTAAATAATTTGAACAAGAATAAACTAAGTTAAAACTATCCTAATTTTCTAAATAGAAAATGTTGCACATTTTGCATCAACGAAACAACCAATCGCCGATCATTTTAAATATATCACTATTCAGTACTCACTTCGGAACACAAGGACAAGAAAATACTCCAGCAATAGCTACAAATATGAGTAGGGTAGCTGAACACACAATATTTCTCTCTGACTCATATTATGCTATAACCACACGAACACAGAACGCAATAATAACAGTTGGGCATGTGATCGTTGTAAATCAAAAGGTAATGTTTATTACTACTTTTATGCTTTTATCAACAAGATTCCAAACATAAAAGTATTTGATTTGAAACTTAAGTAAATATTTGGACAAAAATATAACTTGAAATTCCATTCTTTCTATACTAATGGAGAAACAGAGCATGAGGTCAGAACTGTGTTCTGCGTATCCTATGTTTGTCACCCAAAGATAAATCAAATAAATACACTTGTTACCGACTGACTCAATGGATGAGCATATTAAACTGCGTTTGGTTTTTCATATAATTACATGTAGCCTGTTGAAAGTAACTCATCACGACTAGCATATTGCCCATTTATATGAGACATTTTTACACAATGATGGCTCCCATGACTTTCTTCACCAACTGTTGAGTGCGTAATCCCGAAGATTTCATCATTTCGTCCAACCAATGTTTTTACTCGGCCAAAACCCTTAAAAAGTAATTGATTAAAAATATGCACACGAGCGTTGATGGGAGTGTGTTGATTGAACGTGAGAGCTTATTTGAGACGCCGTCGCTCTCGAACGCAATGGGTGGAATAGGCACTCAATTTCACCAGTAAAACGCTACGTTCAGAAGAATTTCTCGAACATATCTAAGATCAATCCCGGTCTAATATCAAACTGCTTCTCTGCTCATCCAACCGACAAGTAGGGAAATGCCAATCCAAAGATAGCGTGAGCTCCAAGCGGCTAAAACTCGGATTGTTGGGAAATGGGTAACCTGACTACACGATTGCATAGCTTCTCGTATGTTCGGCACAAAGGTTAATAAGCCACTCATAAAGGCTCTAAGAAAGTACACACAAGTACGTTTTCAGTTTTATGCATTTACCCAGCTTTTGCCAGTATCTTTGTATATGGCAAACAACGGCGTTTTGTTGTGCGATTCCTTTCCATCATACACTCATTCGAATTACATTTTGTTCACCTCATCTATGTTTACTCAAAGCTATTGATTATTTGAAAAAGTATATGTTTTAATTTGTCGGTATATTTTGGAAAGTTGTTCAACAACACTTTTTCTCCCTCGCTTGATATAATATGAAATTATAACTTTATTAATAAACAATAGCAATTTGCTTTCTAGTTTATCACTTGGTCTTCATCCTAAGACATAGTGACAGTAACATTTACGAGTAACTGAAAGTACAACTACATAAATCTAATAATAGTGTTGCCACCGTATTGTCACTATCATTCGCTCCAGTCATAGCTGATTATCTTTAGTCTCTGATGCCGAATATCAACAGGCATAATATTGACGTATCCAATTAAAGCCTAGGAACCGTGATTAATGATTTGATATGAGTTAATTGGTGTTTAGGGAGTTATGTGAACAGGTACGCATGATAATCTGCCTATGTTGGTCTAACGGGTCTATCTTCAGCTCGACTGTTTCCCCAGTAACAATTAGAGCCAGAAATGCGTCTCCTACGAGAATGTCCTGAACGCCAACATATTCCAATTTATCCCCTTCCCAATAACATTCACATTCGCTCTGGAAGTTCGACACTTGCTTTCGCACCATCGCACATGGGAGCATCCGGTAGCATTGATCAACGCGACCCAACGCCCCCCTTGCACACAACTGACGGGGCTATCTCTCCACTCGGCTGCATGGCCGGGTTTAATTAGTAGGTGTTTGATGTGTTAAAGGATCTATTGCCGTTTGAAAGAGACAGGCGGTAGTAAGATGTTAAGACATTACAGTCTACCCTCAAGTCATTACTGAGAGGGAATTAAGAAGAAGAAAAAGGAGAAGGAGCGTCCATTTGGTTGGTTGCCAGGATTAGAATCGTACTTTCAACAGTGCGAAAGGTTTGCCAGCCAAATGCAATCGACCCACATTGGTAGTCAGCGTGTGGTTAATGTTAGCGAGTGCTGTGAACCGTACAGTCTTCACCTGGAATAACCAAAGTGCCTCCATCTGTGTGATTCAATTGCTGGGAAGGCAAGACAGGGAGGGGGCTTCGCTAACAACACTCAAACTTTCAACACTTCCATTACAGCTCAACGAATCTGACGTTTGTGAATAAATTTCCAGTGAATACAACGAAATATCTACGGGAATGTAAGTAGAGTATTTACAACACAACACGGCCCTACAGCTTCATGCAACACCACAAGCAAATATATATTTAGCTTGATTTAGCTTGATGTATTTTATTTATCTTACTACCCGTTTTGAATGTCTATCGGCCGCAGCTCGATTGTATATTTCAACTTTACGAAAACGTGAATACGTTTAAATTGTCACCAACTTTCACGTGCGGGTTATTATAAATAAGCTTAATGCTGGCATTGAGGTTCTAGGTTGAGAGCTTCAGGGTTCGATTGATGCCACTGGTAAACACGACTTAAGGTGCTATTAAGATTTGTCTTAGTTATTGGGCCTTCAGCGAATAATGAGTTATTTAAATCCTTTGGAAAATCATATCAAAATATCCATACAACAATGTAGTTACGACAACCGAAGAGATTGACGTTATGAACGGCTAATGAGGAAGCTAAGCTAAAAGGAGCTAATAAGCAATTAGTTGGATTTTACGGCTTCTGATTGGTGGTTGACATGGTGAAACAAAGTTATAAGTTACTAACTTTCTTATTAGCTGCTTGTATAATACCGGGCCTATTAGCTCTCACGTGGCGCATACGGCATAATACAGCACACAATCAATGCTGTTCCTAAGTGTGCAATGAATACACTGTTCTTGATAATAGAAGAATATTAATGTGCAGTTGTGCACTGAATCAAATATATTATTTTAAATTCCATTAACACTATTATTGTTGCTGATTGTTATTTTGTACAAAACACAAACGTCACAAGTAATACATTAGTGTATAATATTACTATCATAGATGGTTTATATCAAGGAAGTTCATTATTAAAATGGTTTGTTTTGTACAACTGTCTTGAGGAATATTTACTGAGGAGTAGGCGATAGCGGACAGTGTGTGTAGAGGAAAGCACGAGTTTTTCGTTTATTCTTCCCAATGCAGCAAAAGCTCTTCTTATCGCAATGCCTTGTTCAACGACGCAGGTCAAGAACTGTTCTCATTTGTTTTGTTATATTATATTTCTTTTGATACACTTGTCAAAGCAGTAAATCACTAATAATAAAAATGAGTATAAAACTTTCATAATGCACGTTATTATTGAATGGCGTGAAGCCGTCACACAATATTAATGGCCGACACACAATCTTCATACGCAACAAGAAATTCATCTAGTTTTACATTCTTCAAGTCGTTTTCAGCATTTTTCATTGTAACCTACTACTTTTCCGTCTTGATGACGATTTTGCATGCTCCGTTTGAGGGGAACGGTCGCTGGGTTACGGGGTGATTGGTTGCGCGTTGTTGACGAAAGGAAGTGATTTATATTCCAAGCATTTTTTAACCCATAGAATAATTAAGTCCTTTGTTTAAAAAAATATCTTTCCAAAGTCAACATAGTTTGGATTTTTGAGTCGTAATTGGAAGGAGATGAACTAGATTGATAGCTTTGGGTGGTTTTACTAATGTAGTAAAGCGAGGGAGGTGGATACGGCGGGAGTAGAGAGTGATACAAATGTAGTAAAGCGAGGGAGGTGGATACGGCGGGAGTAGAGAGTGATACTAATGTAGTAAAGCGAGGGAGGTGGATACGGCGGGAGTAGAGAGTGATACTAATGTAGTAAAGCGAGGGAGGTGGATACGGCGGGAGTAGAGAGTGATACAAATGTAGTAAAGCGAGGGAGGTGGATACGGCGGGAGTAGAGAGTGATACTAATGTAGTAAAGCGAGGGAGGTGGATACGGCGGGAGTAGAGAGTGATACAAATGTAGTAAAGCGAGGGAGGTGGATACGGTGGGAGTAGAGAGTGATACTAATGTAGTAAAGCGAGGGAGGTGGATACGGCGGGAGTAGAGAGTGATACTAATGTAGTAAAGCGAGGGAGGTGGATACGGCGGGAGTAGAGAGTGATACAAATGTAGTAAAGCGAGGGAGGTGGATACGGCGGGAGTAGAGAGTGATACTAATGTAGTAAAGCGAGGGAGGTGGATACGGCGGGAGTAGAGAGTGATACAAATGTAGTAAAGCGAGGGAGGTGGATACGGCGGGAGTAGAGAGTGATACTAATGTAGTAAAGCGAGGGAGGTGGATACGGCGGGAGTAGAGAGTGATACTAATGTAGTAAAGCGAGGGAGGTGGATACGGCGGGAGTAGAGAGTGATACTAATGTAGTAAAGCGAGGGAGGTGGATACGGCGGGAGTAGAGAGTGATACTAATGTAGTAAAGCGAGGGAGGTGGATACGGCGGGAGTAGAGAGTGATACAAATGTAGTAAAGCGAGGGAGGTGGATACGGCGGGAGTAGAGAGTGATACTAATGTAGTAAAGCGAGGGAGGTGGATACGGCGGGAGTAGAGAGTGATACTAATGTAGTAAAGCGAGGGAGGTGGATACGGCGGGAGTAGAGAGTGATACTAATGTAGTAAAGCGAGGGAGGTGGATACGGCGGGAGTAGAGAGTGATACTAATGTAGTAAAGCGAGGGAGGTGGATACGGCGGGAGTAGAGAGTGATACTAATGTAGTAAAGCGAGGGAGGTGGATACGGCGGGAGTAGAGAGTGATACTAATGTAGTAAAGCGAGGGAGGTGGATACGGCGGGAGTAGAGAGTGATACAAATGTTTTTGACGTCGAGTACAAAATAGAAGTTTAACCGTATTACAAATTAATATGGTTTCCGAATATGAGATCCAGTTCGTATCAAACAACGGCCAAATGTATAACGTGTTTAAATTAATCTTTGAAAAAAATACTCTACTATAAAGTGATTTGCTATCCATTTGTATACTATATGTTCAGGGCAGGATATGCTATGGGTTATGTACGCTATATAAACGTATCAACATATTGTATTTACAGTTCAATATCCGGTATAAAGAAACCGTTATGTATGAACTTACACCCGGACAACATTTAACATTGATAGCAATTCTAATGCATAGGTTTTTCTGCTTGAATAAGCTTTAGGATACATTCATATACATGTAATCTACAGTAATCAGTAATCAATTATGCGAAGACTCGTGAGTTCTTTTTAAGATTTGTAAGATCTGAAAGTGATTTCGCCGTGTTCTCTCTTCACTTCATGTTATTGCTATTTTTATGACATATTATAAACAAATATTATTGTTTATAAAATTCAATATTCATTACATTGTATTACTTTTTACATCTACACATTTATGTGCAATTTTTGTTCAAACTAGTCAACAAATCGAAATATTATAAAAGGAGGAGGAGCAGAAAAATCGCTGTAAAAATCAGGTACTGCTGTAGCACTCGTGGATTATTTAAACTTTATTATTTAAACTTATTTACAATATTTAAATCGAATTATATGGGCCTCTTTGAACAGTATCGTCATCGCGTTTGCCCAGCGGTTTTCAGTGAAAACGTTCCCGTAGATTCCCCTCGGGGGTTGATGACGTCACCATGTCAATGTAGACATTTCAATGTAGACATGTTTCCCCACTTGACACGAGTCTCCAAACTCACAGGAAGCAACTCAAGATAAAGATATACGCTTTAACGATACACTCGAAACTTTTTATATTATCAATCCGTGGATTGCTTTGAAACATCCCTCGATTCTTTCTTTCCTCTGTTCTGTCAGTGTTTTCATTTCTGCAGATCCATTATACAATGTATCTGTTTCACGTGTTCCAATCTTCGTCTACCTCGACTGGTCGTCACTTCCACTTGCCCTCACATTATATTCTTCTGGATTTAGTCGTATCTCAAACGATGTCCTAGTGAACGATTCCTCTACTTTATTAAACGTTCAGCATCTAAATATATGTAGAATAGCAATACTCATACATCCTTGAATTGAATCTGATACGTGATAAATGATAATAGTCACGCCAAGGCATGGGTTGTACTATTAAATGTTCTCAGTTTGTCGCATTTAATTAGGGGACAATATGTTCTTACAAGTAACAGCTCTAAAAGCAACGACATATTGTATACCATGGTTGTTTATCTACCAAATTACAAAAACTAATTTCCTCATCTTGTTTGAATGGGACTGCAGTAATTACCTTCTTATTTGCATGTATAAGGAACAATGATATATGTGTTAGTTGTTAGTATACAGAGTAGGTTAAAACAGCACACGATACTGAAATTATGTCTTACAAAAACATGTCCTATTGCGTTGGTGTGTATGTCATGTCAATTGATCTAAAGAAACTGGAATGGAACAATAATACAGATCACTGTATCTGTCACCTAATATGTATATTATGTAATGTATGTATATGCTGTCCAATAAACAAAACTAAACTTAGTGGTGAGAGATGGCTAATAACGTCGGAAAGAGCAAAACTAATGTATGAAGTATTTTATTGTTACTTATTATGTTTTAATTGTTATTACTTTTGAGAATAAATATATCAAAACGTTCAAATACAATGCAATAATGTGCATACCTACGAAAACAATTACCATAGATGTGTATATGAAGGAAGCCACGAGACAGACAAAGATCTTGGAGAGATCATGTTATTAGGACTGGAAATAAGAAGATTAAATAACATGTGTGTTGTTTATGTCTACATGACAACGGGATCAACTTCTCAAGCGATGTGTCCTAATTATTACTAATTTATTGGTTGCAGATTATTGGCGTAGTTTCGGGTGTCATGTTTTAGCTTCGTCAAGAGAAATCAAGATCCTCTCTTACGACGATGACTGTGTTAATGTTCTTAGCGCTGTAGTTCGACGACGCTAAGGTTATATCAAGCAAATGTGTATGTACAAGGTATAGTGTATATGGGATAGAAGGTCGCCATAAATATAGCTTAATATTAAATTTTAAATATTGTGCATTGATCGCTTTGAAATGTTTTGTCCCATCATATCATACATTATTAACCCTTTTAATATAATTTTTAATAATTTGTTAGGGGTATTTATATTTTCTCTCCTTTTATTACAATGTGAATCTATTAGGACAACAGTTTTACTTCAATGAACCATGTTGCAAGTAGTTTCGGACAAAATATGTTCGTACCTTCTCCACGACTATGATTATTTTGCGTTAGGCGGTGGTGGTGTCCGTGTTTGTGGGGTAAATAACATTCAATTCCAGGCTTGTAGTGGTGTAATTTTCTCAGTGGCGACGCCGCAAGCCATTTGAATGCGGTAAAGAGTTCGTTGGTTGGCCACCCGCGGCCGGCGCTGCGGTAGGTCTATGCAACCACCGCACCTAGCGGGCCCCACGCGGACTAACTCTCTTTACCAAGACGTGTCTCCTCATCTGAGAGAATTAAATCGACCCAGGAAATTATATTTTCACGTGAAATTAACTTGACAAACGATTAACGGCTCTGCGGGGTGAAACTGTATCTTGCATTTCACAGGTTTGTGGCTTAGACGGAGAACAATTTGGAGATTGTTCCGTCACCCACACATACAACCATAAACTACAACTGCATTGAACAACATGGGGCTCATGGCTCAATTCAGTCTTGTTGTATTTCTTGTATTATTGTATTATTGTGCATTCCCATGTAATTGACGACCTATCAACGACGCTATATAAACGCTACAAGCAACGTTAGTTTCATCCGTTCAATAATAAATAGTCTAATGTACATATATATAATTGGATTTGTTGTCTTCCGGAATATTCCGCCGCTTGTGTGAGTATACTGGTGCAGACCTAAAGTCACCCATTGCTCAAAGTTTCGCCATAATTGCATCTGGCATGATCGTGACCCTATCACGTCCTTTTCATTCAAGGGCCTAACGTCAACGTCAACGTGGCGGAATATCCCGGAAGACAACAAATCATAAAATACGTCCGCGAAAACATAAGAAACAACATATACATATATTAAACCAACTAAATAAACAACACAAGACAAAGTCTAAACGTGTCAGTCAACGTGATATGTAATAAGCAAGCCATGTGAATTCAACGTAACACAACATGTTGTTATGCCCCATGGCTATAGAAGCTAAATACTTGCAACCATTTATTAATTTGATGGTTTCTATATTTCAACAATGTGATGCCGCGCAGTAGCTATGATTTATTTAAAATCGTGTTGAAGGAAGTTAGCCTACGTAGGATCCGGATTGCCGAATTAACCACATTAACTTACGTGTGAAACAATCCGTAAGAACAACGAATTGCATTTTCGAAATGTCTTTCGAAGTTATGACGCCTAGAGTCAACAGTCAGGAATAACGCTTCTTACATCTTACGATGCATAACGATAGAGGAGAAGATGCATGTTGTTCGTGGAAACAAAAACCAAACGCATCTGTGAAGGCAACTTGCGATTCACAAAATTAATTTTTCATGATTCGAAAACAATGCAAATAAAAACCCGTTCATGACATTTAAAATAACATATCATTAGCAGAGATAAGTAAAAATTAAGTGCACAAAAATATATTTTGCAAAAAATGAAATAATGAGTTTTGGAAATGTTCGAGTCTTTATTAGATCTTCCAAATGATGTAAGGAGTAGCATTAGTTCTGTTTGCGAAGTTATGGATAAGTAGCATGCTTTAAAAGCGTTAAAGAAGAGAATCTCTCCACAATAATGTATTTATTAATCACCGTTATCAAGGGTTGTATGACTTGGAACCTTCCTCTTTATGTAAGCAAACGTGGCACGCTAAGATCAGGTTGAAGATAACCCCTAGTTTAATAACATACCTCGCATCAAACACGGGGAGAATTCCTCCCTTCTGCCCATTAACATCTTCCCAATGCACGAAATAGGAGACGAGCAAATTATATTCTAATAATAATTTTAAAGGAAGGACGCACGTTTCACCACCGAACTTTTGGAACTTTATACCAAAATTAGTTTTGGCTTTAGACGCTCGTTACACTGATGAATAAAATTCACGGCGTGCATTTTACAGAAATAATGCACGCCGGCAGCAGATTGGCTGGCAATCTCGCATCTATCGGATCAAGTCCTCAGCAGCAGTAGTTGATGTAACGACAAAGAATGTTCCCCCTCTAATCATGCAAAGGCCTATGGAAGAATTGCGTAACGAAATGGTCGACTCTCTCAATGAACGGTAAAATTAATTCCCAGCGATCAAAGACTGATGCAGTTATGTGCTGTGTGTTAAGAATCGTAACACCATAACCAGATCAACAATAAGCGACGGAAATAATACCACATAATTGGTGTGTGCATTTAGAGGCTAGATTATCATCGAGTATTTTTGTTTACAGTCTACATACAATTATAATTATTTAGTGGTAAAAAATGAGAGAACGCAATATCGGTCTTTATTTCCATGAACAGCCATGAACAACAGGAAGAACTACCCTGCCCCATCCCAAGAGACAAGTAGGGAGGTGCAGGAGGGAGTAAAGGGGGGGAGGACGGAAGGACATCTTTTAATTAATCCCCCCTTACGACCAACAGCCACCCTGGGCTTATATTCCACTCTGGGCCCAGACGGGGGATTTGTAATCGTTGCACAGATAAAAGCAACTAAATGATCGTTATACATTTTGTAAACAGTACTCTTTGTTTTCTTTAACCCTATGTGTTGTTTGAATTTGATCATATATATAGCCCCGTTTTCCGACAGAGAAAATCGCAATATTTCAATGATGAATCATTGCTTTATGCACGTGTCATGTACGACGTAGCGAGTTGAGATAGCTGCCGCATGGACTAGTGACAATGTCACCACTGTTTAACTATTTCATGGAGAGTATATTTCCAACTGGAATTGAACACTACGGTTTTCCATCAACACAGTTATGGTCCATCCATAAAAAGTTGTTTTAAACCACACAACAAGACGCGTTATCCATGTAAAAATGATAATATTTGGGCTTTGCGTCTCATATTTTGAAAACGATGAAACGACGGTAATCGAGACGGTCATGAAGATTATGGACATTTGCCGGTTTCGAACCTGGAACGGAGGGACAGCTGATTACTAGACCAACGCTATAATCTACCAGGCCAACGACGCCAGCCTATCCGTGACATCAGCGATTATTCTTTCGTACGTCACTTTCATAAGTATGCCCGGAATTTATTTGAGAAATAATCTGTTATGCAGAACCATTTCTAAAAAAACCTTACCAATATGTGAAAAAATAGATATTTACTTTTTGAAATTGGCTACCTTTTAGTGATTTCAGTACGGTTCCACTGATAACTGTATTATGTGGTCGGTCCTACTGTGGCGGTCCCATTTTCTAAACGTTTACAAGGTACCAAATCATCATATGAACATCGTATGCTCTCATGTAAACAGGGCTAATGAAAAGTAATGTTATATAGCTGTCGTTATTTATTAACTGTTCCTAGATCTATGGGAAATGCAGCGAGAGTCGTTCGCATAATTCGTAATGTTCCTTTACAACCGTGTTTCATATTCATTGTCATAAAAGGGACGCTCGAAAAAAACAACATTACATAACCACGCCTGATTTCATTCCCACGGTTATTGGACCTTACAAGGAACACATAATAGGATAGTGTAAAGTAATATAAAAATAAAACTGAGAAAATAAGGCACAGCCTTTATTATGAATCGATATTATATTATTTTTAATATTGTAGGCACTATTATATGTGTTTAATATTAGTCCCACATGAATCATGTGTGTACGTTTTAAGTTTCTGTGTGGAGACAGCATACGAGAGTTGTTATCACACAAAATGGACTATCATTAAACTGATTAAGAGCTTAAAATCCTATCACTGTTTTATTCTACGAGATGCGTCAGATACATTTGACATCTGGATACTGTTGGGCAACATGATTACGTTATATTAAAGTTCACTCATACCAACAAGTAAAAGCGAATCTCAAATGTTCCATTACCAAGAAGTGTGCATGCAAGTCCGTGGAGTGTGAATCTAAAGCTCTGTCTTTCTAGTTTATATCGAATTGAGTTATTTTGTATGCGATCTGCATCAACCACATCCTAATGTAGTTTAGGATAGTAAATCCCTGGCAGCAAGTATACTCAAAGATTCCTCTAGAATTAAGCGTCAAGTACAACTTTCAGTTAGTAATATGGAAACTAGCAAACGTGAAATATATGATTAACTCCAACCACGACCAAGTTATTTAGAATTAGGTTCATAGCGTTGGTATGAACTTTGGGAAGACAAATTTAGCAAATTACACGAGCAATTTGCTTCCTGATGCAACATGAAAATTAGAGACGGTCCTTTGATATGATGAATATTACCGCAATGCTCAGTAGGAAACAGTGCACGTATAGTTACATTGTGTCGGGCCGCATATTCATCACACGTCAGAACCTCTTGCTAGTATCTTAAGCAGATTTATCACGTTGAGGGGGAGGGGAGGGTTAAAACATACATGGAAACTTGGTACAATATACAGTATAATTATACAACAGAGTTTGATGTGGAAATTTGAATTTGCTTTTGGGCTTTTGTCGTAACTCGTAGCCATACGGACTCTATTGTTGGCCTAAGGGACGTGTGAAGGAACTTTATTGCGGCTCCCTGGACACGCAGAATGTAAGGGAGGTAACAGGGGTGAACTGGTGCAGAAAATAGTATCAAGATACTAATTAAGGGTTGGGTTAAACCATCATAGAGAGGTTATTTTTGGCCATGCCTTGAAGTAGCATCTGAAGAGTACAATAAGCTACAACGTGTTCATACTTGACGCGTCAAAACTGTGTAGAAAGGTACTATTGTTTTACAGAAACTCCAATTAAATGTTCTCTCTTCCGTTGCTACTTCCTAACATTCAACGGCAATATATAACAGGTAGCTGCCTCTATATAACTGCTTTATATAACTGCTTCGAACGCAGGCGGAGGATTTGATGCTCGGTTGGGAAAAAGGCTATTTAAGTTAAATACAGAAATTGACTTTGAAGCAGTTTCTGGTAAGAGAAAAACAGAATAGGGAATATGCGTCATCTTTTTTTACCATTTTACTAGATAAGGATTAACTTCCTGAATACAAAAATATTTTATTTTGATGACAAAGAATAAAGTTTCATTTATAAAAACGAGCTGAAAGTTTCACACATATTTATGGCGGGAAAAACGGGGCATACGTCACTTTCCCTGTATCAGCAATCAACCAATCATAAACTGATAAATAAAATAACGCTAGTTTGGAAATTATCATATCCAAAATCATATTAAATCGAATGAACGTCTAGTACGTCTAATAATTAATTTTGAAGCCCAATTACTATAAAAACAATAATACCAAATCTATTTTCATAAAATATCAGTAAATATTGGGTGTTGTTATTCATATAAAGCAGACTTGACAACGGCTTGAGTAAAAATGTTGACAAGGTTAGTTGACTGACCTTGAAAATTTGATTGTTTCGTCTAGGAGGCGGTGGAAATGTCCAAGGAGGTTATATGCAAAGTCATTCATATAAGCAGTGATTTACAAGGATTGTGACGTCACATACCGTTTAAAAATAATAGTGCGGGAAACAGATAATCAAAATCTTTGAACATTTATAGAAGTATAATGAGTAAATTTTAAAACTTTTAAATTAGGTTTCTGATGTCTTCAGATGAATAACCAGTGCCTAATTTAAGGAAAAAGTGGAAATGCGCAAACAAATCTTTAGAGGCAAAGCGCCGGGGGGTTTGGGGGGCGCGGCCCCCAGGTTAGCCCCGCAGGGGAATTTTTTTTGTTTACCTTTTTTCAAGAACGTGTTTAAATGGCTTGAGATGGTCTTCAATACATTTTATTAGATTTACTACTGCGATTCACCAAGCGCTTACCTCCTCAGAAAACATACAAAGTTAAATAGACGTTAAGAAATTGAAGAATATACTAGTAGATTTAGTATAAGCTCTATAAGATTAAAAAATAAAATAAAAATTAAGTTTATTTTTTATTCTATTAGTTTTTAGACTAATTCTTAACTGCGCAAATCACAAATTGCAGCTGCGCAAATGACTTTTGCAACTGCGCAAACAGTGTCCAGCTGCGCACTAAATTAGGCACTGTGAATAACAATATATTCCACGTACTTTCAGAGCTGTAGAAAATTCATGCACATTCCCTATTGAATAACACAAATGCCTTCTATTGGAAATCTTCTTTTTTAAGCAAGCTTTCCACATTCATTGCACAGCAATGAGGACTGGTTATATTCGGGTATTGCATGGAAGAGCTTAAATCCCGGATTTACAGGTAAAATCTGAATGGGACAACTTTTTTGGCAATTGACGCTTTTATTGCCTGTCATGAAAAGTATAAAGGACATATTTTATCTTTTCGTTCTTTCAATCAAATGTTATGTATCTCACACTGCAGTGGTAAAGATGTAAAGGAAATAAATTTTAAAATGTATTATGGTTGAGGCCGACCCAAACTAAACAGAACCCGGAATACCGGAGCCTAAAGTAACTGAATGGGCTTTTTAGTGTTTTGACATTCTCATGACGCTTCGTTAGGGAGTAAATATACAGCAGCGCTTTGCTCGCGATATCGCAATAACGCAATATCGCAATATTATGAGATATCGAAGGCGGACTTCTCAAACATTATTAAAGCAGCAACTATGTCAAATGTCGTTTTTATAAAATATGAAAAAACTGTGTGCACAGTAATATTACGTTTAGTAAATGTGCTACCCTTTGTGAATCATTTATTGAAAACCGAACGTAAGGGAAGAGATCCTTGGGCCATGCGTACCCTCGCGTTGCGGTCAACAGTGGAACTCCGACATAACATTGATCGCATTCGCAGATCCCCCCTAACTGATAAGAGCAAACTTAATGTGTGTGTATTAATTCGAGAGCAGTTAACCCGAGCTGAACTAATATCATTAACTATAGGTATATTGCACCATATTACATCTATATGCAATCTAACTAAGCCTCTAGGTTTATGTTTACATTCTTACGCCAGACGTTGTTGAGAATTTTTACAAGTTTTAAATGGCATTGAGAAAGTGTCCATGTGAAACAATCACAATTGTAGTTTAAAGAAGACTTATTTATCGCTTCTTAATAAACACATGATCCTTCTGCAGTCAGTCACTCACTTCAGCCAATTAGGGGATGCTTTGCTATTTCAGAAAGGAACGGGTGGGGTTTAAGTATTAATCGGTGCCATTATTCGCCTTAACTGAGGACAATCTCAGTAAAAACATGTCAGGACTGCTGGTGGTGGGAATGGAGTTTTGCTTGCTACCGCCAAGCTATGTTTCCCAGCTGTCTGTGTCGCTGCTATGTGATCTACAAGCTTCACTTATCATTTGATACCAGTAGTCTGCCTCAATTCAAAAAGTGACCCAGCTATGCGCATGGCGATGCCAAAGCGTTACTTTCTTTAATGGGGAATACACAATTAATTTGATAATCTCTACCACACAGAAATAATAATAATTCTTTATTTAGCAAAACGCTAATGTTATACAAAATGTATATATATAACTCATATTGTAAATTTGTTTTTCACAAATTCAGTCGTATACTTTACACTTGCTTGCTGAACATTAATATCATTAAGATATTTTACAAATTCATTATAGGGCTTAAAACCATTAAAAGTCAACATTCTTTGCGTTGAAGTTTTACAAACCTTTTTAACATTAATATTTTTGTAAAAACGGGCGTCATGAAAATGAATTTCTGTATTTAACTTCAGTGATGAGGGTTTTAGTGATCTCCTACGAGTGTTTCTTTCATTGGCACTTCTCAGGTGGGATGGGATAGTGTACACGTTTACGGTTTCTCTCGAAACAATAAACGCGCCGCGTGTAATACTTTACTGTGTGCGACCGACCACGGAGGGCTTGGCGCCGACGAGTGGTTTCATGCGATGTGCGACCGTCCTCACTCCTCAGTTGTCACGGAATATTTACGTATTATAATATTATAATATTTATTTATAATTTCGGCCTAAGCCTGGCAAGTGATCCGAGGTCAGAACCATGAAACACGCTGGATTACGTCTTGAAACCGTTTACGGGAACAACACTTTAAAACATAATTTTTCGGCCTAGACAGAACATGATTTTTACTTTCGAAAGCGGGACCCCACGGACATGTACACGGCTTTGCAAGCAGCAGTGTACACGTTTAGTGAAGTACACGCTTTTGTCCATCCCTACTTCTCAGTCGATTGACACTTCGCTCGTTGTTTTCACTCCAACCCAACATTATACACTGCCGGCTCTGAATCACGTAAATCATGACACATTCGTACTCACAATATAAGCTATTTGAATGTGAATCATGATTAAGTAAGTAGTAAGTAAGTAAGTAAGTAGTAATTTTATTTGCATTTTTACAGGTTACATTACACTTGGATACTAAATTACAGAATAGTGTCTTAATATAATATTTTTTAACAGTAATTACAAGTATGTAAGTAAATGTAAACCATTGTTATGTTGCTAACATAAGCAAATGCTTGAGCGCTGTACAACATAACATGCACTTAATCTAGACTAAAAACTATACTTATTTTCTAATCGATATCTATACGAAAAGATGTAAACATGAACTTTATATGAACTGAACCAGCCTGTACGTTAGCCTTTCTTTTAATATCTTTAGCATATTATATTATAATGTAAAGTTAGTACACAATTATTATTATATTTATTTGTTGGTATGTTGGCGATGTTTTATTTATTTTTATGTTTTGGTTAAATATTGTGAAGATGAGTCAAACGAGGTTCCTGTCAGAATTTAAATCCACGTTGCAAGAAATTAGTGAATGTAAATTTAATTATTAGTGGTATAATTTAAATCAACTATATTTTCAATTTGTTGAAGATTTTTGCCCAGAAGCCATTTTTCTACGTTTTTAGTGTATGTATGTTTACTCATGGTTTTTGAAACTTTTAACAATGCATGTTTGTTATAAATGCTTGGTCCTAAATAGTAAGCATGCCTTTGAGTTAGCTCTTTTGTTACTCGAGGAATTGTAAGCTTGTTAATTTGCTTTGTTCTATTAGTGTTAGAAATTGAAATATTATTTGACTTTTGACATTGTGCTTTAAAGATATGATTCATAACTGTTTTTATATATAATTTTCTGATACTGTTGACTTTGATAATTTCGAATATTTTATCAGTTGGAGATCTACGTGGGGCCTTAAGAATGATTTTAATTATATGTTTTTGTATCGTCATCAGTGGTTCTATATGAGTATGATATGCCCCTCCCCACCCTAATATACCATATTGTGCTGAGACGGTACATGCTTGTCCCACACGGCTTGGGTGTTCTTAAAGCCATATGCGCGTCAAGTCAAGGGAAACCTCTCAGAAGGGTATCAGTTTTCTAAATTATTTGACATTTTTAACGACGGTCTGGTATTTGTCTTGGAGGGGAGGTCAGGGGTTGTTACCACGCCGAGGGTGAGAACTTCCACTTCAAGGCTAAGTTCCAGGCTAGTCCATTTTTAGGCCACCACACCCCTCTTTGTTAGGGTAAACCAAATTCAAAATCTTCCATGACGTCACTAATTATGAGCCTTCTGATTGGTCGCCCTAAGAACACAGGGGCAAGTTTGTAGCCGGGGTCCTGAGGGACGTGAGGACAGAACAAAGACGGCCTTTGGCCGAATAGGTCGGTTTTTTAGGCGTACGACGGCCGCGGGCCAAGGTGTAAGGAGAGACAATGGCCGGGTTGGCCGAACGTGGTCGGGTGTGAGTGAAGTGTAGTTTTTAGTACTAAGTAATCATCACACTAAGTAATCAGTAAATATAAATTAATAAGTATTAAGTAACAACGAATGAGACAACGAACGGGACACAATAATAGCAATACAACAACAAGAGACCACCACAACTCCAACCCATAGACAGTTATAAACCATCCACGCTCTCTGGCTGCATCAACCTAATCGTCAACATCATCAATATCACCATCGCCATCCGTACATCAAGCCATCTCCAGCCAGCGCTACAACAGGTATCGTTACTACTTTTTTTACCATACTATGGCCATAGGGAGGTAGAATAGTAATAACGATATTTATTTCAGACTTTTGTTTTCATTCATTCATTTTGTTTAATTATGTATTTCATTTTCATTTTTGTGTATCTTTTGTGTCATTTGTGTTATTAATTAAACATTAACATTTATATTTTATACAACTCTATTTTTTTAAATTTCCATATCCTACAACCACTAACTCATATTTTAATTTAAGCAACAACAACTTTTCATATATTATTCTTGTGCTCTACCAACAACCCAAAGTTGAGCTAGCTGAGGGTTTGTTTTCTTTTGTTTTCATTTATCCGTACTGTCTCAAATGGCGCCTTGCAACGTGTGGCGTGAATCGTAAAAACGTATGGGGTCCGATTCACCGCCCAAGATTTATGTTATCTTGTTAATTTTGTATTTCGTTGTTGCGGTAATTTTTTATAAAAAGGTTGTAGTGATATATTAAACATAAATATTGTAACGAATTGTGATTGTGTTAAGATTAATAATTGTATTTAACGAGCCTTGTAATGTCTTTGTCATATAAGTTGGTAACGATTGAATAAGTAACTGTAGTTTAATAATTGATTTTTTTTTATATTAAGTAAAGATAATTTGAAACAATGGCAGTGGAAAAAAGTGAGCTGTTGGTGCTCTTAAAGGAAATAAAGGACAGCGTAGAACAGTTAAGAAACGATAATAAGCAGATAAGGAAGGATATGAAGGATAACACGCAAAGGTTAGAAAGTAAGGGGGATGACAACGCAGAACAGTTAAAGAATATAAATGACAACACAGAACAGTTAAAGAAAGATATGAAGGATATGAATGACAACGCAGAACAGGTAAACAAAGATATGAAACAATTAATTGAGGAGTTAAGAAACGATAGGAAGAAGTTTAAGGAAGAGTTAAAAGAAGTAATAGTAGAGTGTAAGAATGAGATGCATAAAGTAATCTATGGAAGTAAGGAAGGTAAGAATAAAAGTGTTGAGATAGTGAGTGGCGAATTAGAGTCAAAGATAAGCGAAGTAGATTCAAGTGTTAATGTGTTGGGGAAGAAAGTAAACGTAGATAAGGAAAAGAAAAGTAACTTCAGTTTAAGGAAAGTAAAGAGGTTGAGGAAAGGTAAGAAGTTGCGTAAGTTAAAGAAGTGCGGATCAAGTAAGAAAAGAAGTAGAAAGAGAGAGCTAAGGAAGAGAAGTGTTAAATTCAAGAAAGTAGAGGTAAAAAGGAATAAGGAAAGGCGGGGAAGGAGTAGTGAGAATGTGTCTATTTGTCGGAGTAAGATGAAATTCAACCCGTTAACTTTCCAAGGTGGTACGACATAGTAAATAAAATCCCGGATGTGACATTTAAATAATTTGCGAGGATGTGCTCCATAAGAGACGAGCGAGTTATTATGACGAACGTAGCGATCAATTAGAGTTTAGGCCGATTAAAATAGATAGAATAGCGTACGTAATTGTGTTAATTTTAGTTTACGTATTTTGTGTTATGTAAGATGTTTTGTAAACAGCGGGCAGTGAGCTTGGTTTCGGGGGGGTCGGTCTTGGAGGGGTCGTTCAAGGTCAGAGCCTTCAGCTCGCAAACAGATGTTTTTTTTTGTGTGTTGGTGGTTCGGTTTCTGTCACGAGGGGGGAGGTAGGACGTGTTTGAAGGAATTAAGAATGTAGAGTTTGTTCGCGCTAAGAATTGGGTTTTAAAAGGTGTCATATGGCAGTTTTGTTAATTTGGAAGTCGTTTAAGTTGGTATTTTGAGAAGAAGTGTAAGGTTTTGTGTGTCAAGTTTCATTGTTTTAAGAGGAGTTCATTTCGGTTGTGCGGTAAGGTTAATGAGGGGTGGATTAAGTAGAATGACGTTTTATAAATGGAAGTTTAATTTTCAAGAGGTTTCGAGTTATATTTCGGTTAATCGTGAGGTGAGGGGTAGTGTTAATTTAAATTCAATAAAATTAATTTCAAAAGTAAAATGAATTCGTTTTGTGCGAAATATAAATAAATTGGCGAATGAGTTAGGGTGATAGTTGTGAAGGTCATTTCAGTTTTAATTGGTAGTAGTTGAGTTGTGTTCATTTAACGTCAAGTCTGTGAGGAAGTGTGGTAATTGTTTTTGACTGTTCGTGGGTAACTATGGGTAGACTGTTGAGTGGTGGTTAGTATAGCGTGCGTTTTTTATTTTTGTGCCAACAGATTCTTTTCTTGCACTCACCGGTAGAGAGGCCGTACTGAGATTTAGTTTTTATGAACAATCTGTTGTGTCGTAATTGGTATGTAAGTAATTGGAATAGCGTACGTTTGGTGGTGTTTTTCTTCGTGGGTACCGCTAACAGGTGCTATCATAGTGTACTCAGAGCAGAGGTAAATAAGTAACTGGTTGTGGAGTCATGTTGTAAACTGGAACGATTATTGCCTGAGCCATTCATTTATTTGTTGTTCATACAAGAGGGTTTCAAACTGTTGTAACATGTGGAAATAATTGGGTCAAGTGTTGAAAAACAGATGTAAGGAAGAATGTGGGAGAGATTTGGGTGTGAGACCACAAAAAAAAGTAGGGTCTAGAGGAGGGGTAGTTGTTAGCATTTTACGACGACCCTGTCCGAACAGCCACGTGCCGTTTAAAGAGCTAAATGTATAGTGTGATCGTGGTAAGGAGTTTGCAGCTCCAACTTTTAAGTGTAACCCAACTTAGCATTATGCAAATATTATAATAATTTTAAGTATCATCCTTGTATTAATTCATAATTAACTTGTAATCGATATGAATTATTTTAACTTCAAATTTTTGTAATTTTTAATGTTTTTCATTTAAATGGAATATAATTAATTACACGTAGTGGTATTTAATTATATTCGAGGGGTATTGAGACGGTACATGCTTGTCCCACACGGCTTGGGTGTTCTTAAAGCCATATGCGCGTCAAGTCAAGGGAAACCTCTCAGAAGGGTATCAGTTTTCTAAATTATTTGACATTTTTAACGACGGTCTGGTATTTGTCTTGGAGGGGAGGTCAGGGGTTGTTACCACGCCGAGGGTGAGAACTTCCACTTCAAGGCTAAGTTCCAGGCTAGTCCATTTTTAGGCCACCACACCCCTCTTTGTTAGGGTAAACCAAATTCAAAATCTTCCATGACGTCACTAATTATGAGCCTTCTGATTGGTCGCCCTAAGAACACAGGGGCAAGTTTGTAGCCGGGGTCCTGAGGGACGTGAGGACAGAACAAAGACGGCCTTTGGCCGAATAGGTCGGTTTTTTAGGCGTACGACGGCCGCGGGCCAAGGTGTAAGGAGAGACAATGGCCGGGTTGGCCGAACGTGGTCGGGTGTGAGTGAAGTGTAGTTTTTAGTACTAAGTAATCATCACACTAAGTAATCAGTAAATATAAATTAATAAGTATTAAGTAACAACGAATGAGACAACGAACGGGACACAATAATAGCAATACAACAACAAGAGACCACCACAACTCCAACCCATAGACAGTTATAAACCATCCACGCTCTCCGGCTGCATCAACCTAATCGTCAACATCATCAATATCACCATCGCCATCCGTACATCAAGCCATCTCCAGCCAGCGCTACAACAGGTATCGTTACTACTTTTTTTACCATACTATGGCCATAGGGAGGTAGAATAGTAATAACGATATTTATTTCAGACTTTTGTTTTCATTCATTCATTTTGTTTAATTATGTATTTCATTTTCATTTTTGTGTATCTTTTGTGTCATTTGTGTTATTAATTAAACATTAACATTTATATTTTATACAACTCTATTTTTTTAAATTTCCATATCCTACAACCACTAACTCATATTTTAATTTAAGCAACAACAACTTTTCATATATTATTCTTGTGCTCTACCAACAACCCAAAGTTGAGCTAGCTGAGGGTTTGTTTTCTTTTGTTTTCATTTATCCGTACTGTCTCAGTGCTATTGATTGAAATAAACGTAAGTATGTTACGCAAATTATAAAATTTATATACCGAATTTCTAAGTTTGTTTGTGATAATTGTGATGTGGGTGTTCCATTTGAGATGTTGGTCAATAGCAACACCTAGGTATTTTGTAGATGATACTCGTTTTAGTTCATGGCATGTACAGTCATTTATGTTGTCGCAAGTTTCACTATGGATTTTACATGTCATTTGTGGATCTGGTTGACTGTTTCGCTTTGGTGAATAGGTCATGTAAACGGTTTTTTCTTTGTTTAGGGCCGGTATTTCAATGTCCAGTTAAAGTGCCAAGTAAATTTAACCGTCAGGTAAGCCCAGTATGGTGTGTTTCTATTGGCCGTTGTCATGGTAAAAACAATTTAACTGAAAAGTAGATTTTAACTGGACATTGAAATACCGGCCCTTAGTGTAAGTATATTGTTTTTGAGCCATGATCCTACTTCTTTCAATATCATTTCAGCTTCTCGGAGAGATTCTTCCCAGCTTTTACCTATATGATGACTATTACAGTATCATCAGCGAATGTAATTATTTTATGTGTTTTATTTAGGTTACATAGATTATTTATGTATATTAAAAAGAGGAGAGGTCCTAATACAGTTCCTTGCGGCACTCCATACGTGATAATTTTTGGTTCACTTAAACAATTGTTGATTTTAACATGTTGTTCTCTTTCACTGAGGTAGCTTGTAATAAGTTCACTGGCCTTTCCTCGGATACCACATTGTTCAATTTTTTTAAGAAGTAATTTATGAGAAACAGTGTCGAATGCTTTCGCTAGGTCTAAGGTTGGAATTCATAGTCGGCCCCTACACCTAGGGGCACCCATTGTTGCTATGGATTTGTTTTGCTTATGGGAAATAACATGCAAACAATTGTTACCTTGGTAACAATGGGCGCCCCTAGGTGTAGGGGCCGACTATGAATTCCAACCTAAATATATTGCTAAAGGCTTTAGGTTTTTGTCTATTGCTACCGTTATTTCTTTAGTAAGCTCATAGATAGCATCTTCTGTACATTTTCCTTCCCTGAAACCATATTGATTAGGGGAAAGTATTTGTTTTTGTTCTAAGTATTGATATATTTGTTTTTTTATACATTTTTCATGAATTTTCGCGATATTTGAAAGAATAGATATAGGCCTATAATTATTAGGAGTAGTTTTGTCACCTTTTTTGTGAAGGGGTGTGATAATTGCTTTCTTAAACGATGAAGGAAATATACCAGTTGTGAAACTAATATTAATTATATGTTGAAGAGGTGTTATTATTAGTTTGTGCAATGTTTTTAAAGATCTTACTGTAATGTTATCATAGCCAGGAGTGCTGCTGTCTTTTAATTCATTAATGCTTTCGATTATGTCTTTTTCTGATACCGGTTTGAAAAAAAGTGAGTTCATTACAGTGTTAGTCTTGTCGTTAGTTTCAGGTTCAACGTTTTTATTAGTTTGAATGTCGTTTGCCATGTTTTTGCCCACTTCTATGAAATAATTCTTAAATGTATCAGCTATTAATTTCGGATTATTTTTTGATTCAACAACTCCATTTTCGGTCTGTAATTTATGTATGTGGTTATTTTTTTTTGAATTGTTGGTTACTTCATTGATAACTTTCCAGGTTTTTTGTGGGTTTTTGTTAGCCTCGCGGATTTTAATTCTATAATATTCGTTTTTTGTTCTTTTAATTAATGAGTTTAATATGTTTCTGTACCGCTTAAAGTAATTTATTAGCTCAATGTTGTGTTTGTTTTTAAAGACCAATTTACTAAGTTTATCTCGTTTCCTAATGCACTTTATTCGTTGTAATCCACGGTTTTAGATTTAGATTCACAATATGTTTTCCTTTTAATGTAAATTGCTTTCTCTTTTGTAGAATGTAAAATTTCATTGCACTATTAGGGGGAAAAAACGAAGTGGACCATATCTGAAAGTGAACGCCAACACAGAAATAGATGCTCGTTGCCTTGTGAAAACCCTTCCCCGCTATTGAGCGCCCTACGGACAAACGCTCCCACTATGCAAATACGGAGTTTGATGACGGAACAAGAAAAGAGGTGAAGGCTCACTTTTTATAAAATAAGTCGGTAACGTTTTATTAGAGACTGGTTTTGAAATGAGGAGTTTCTACGGAAATTTGATTTAACTCGAAAGAACGTCAGCTTGAAAAATCACATTCTTTTTGAAATGAGAAACTCTTTTACATTGACGGATTCCCGCATTGTAATAATTGATTATATTCTGTCCCTCGATTTCCATTTCTAATCAATTTTTGCTTTCAAGACGTTTCAAGATTGTTGCGTCGTTCAATGAAGGAATACTGAACTGAACAGCGTATATGTTTCTACCTCATTGTGCACCACTGTACTAAAAACGTGTCAGGTTGAAAACGTATTGCTCCAGGATGCGTAAGGCTCTACCTTTATGTCCGTATTGATACCATTCATATATCACCAAGATTGCTCCCAAAATTCCATCAAAATCGTTTTCACGTGGGCGAGGTTGAGGAATATAGGCCTGTATGTGACAAGTGTTGACAAAAGACGTACCCTCCCTTCTCATTCTGTCATATCACTCGAACGCGCGGCGGCCTCAAAACATCTTCTTGAACCACATCATACACGCACGCACGACGCGGGCCCACCAATCAATACATCTCTACATGTGCAGCGACATCTCATTGTAACAAGGTTTGTTGGACATTGAAGACGCTATTCGGTGTCTAAGGACACATGTCGCAGTGTGTTTGGGGGGAGGGGGGATGCGGCAGGCTTTTTACTGAAATGCTTATATATTGCTCGGTTTTCGCTTTTGCTTCGGTGGCCTATACGTCTGAAAATGTCAACTCCAGCCGTTTAACCAATTTCTCTCGCGTCGTCTTGCTCACTCTATTATTACCTCTGTGCTACGAATCGACGCCTGATATCTTTCACAGCAAAAGTGCGAAATAATGACAACCGCTATTATTTATAACTTGAGAGATGAATCAATGGCCTTGACACAACGATTGAGGATAGAAGTGTTACGATGATGTTTCAGTCTCCACGACTACCACTTTAATGTGACTGCTTATAAAACAACCATTCGTGGGGTTAATTAACAGTAGGCTTACGTTCCTACTATTTGAAGCAACACAGGACATTACCATCACTTTCGTGTCAATCATGTGTTTTGATTTTAGCCGGAATTTGATTTTTATTCTCGTATTTTGAAAAACTCGTGAATGTATTCTGACCTGAGCTCACTCACTCCCTTCACTGTTTTAGTTTAGGTTTGGTGTTTGCATTTACATTCATCACTGGTTAAATAGTTATCAAAGTGCATTTGAATTCTGAGAGCCGTTTTTTTTTAATTTTTAGCCGTTGATGGGTAGATTAACTGAAATCAGTCTTCGGAATTGAAAAAAGTAAAAATACAAAAACGTACAAAATTTCCACAGATACCCATTTTATTTCCCAACACGATGAGTTTTTTTTGTAGGTCTACTACCTACAATGCTTCGTTTGGCCATGCTAATCTACTCAAAATACTCAAAACTCTCGAAGTTATGTTACAAAGATGGCCGCCACGCGCACAGTGATGCAACTATCACGACCCCCCCCCCCCCCCCCCCCCTAAAGGAGTAAGCCAATCTACTCTAACCGACCGGAATATTAATGTCATAATTGGTAATAGGAAATGAAATATATGATATTGAATGCAGTGTTTAAAGCCTCTCTCAAAAATAGAAAACCTGACTGATTTACAGGGCTGCTATGCCGTAGGTGTTGTGTTGTCAAGTTACTTCCAATGATCAATCCATGTTGCTAATCAACAGCGTTTCATTTTAAAAAAAAAGAGCGAATTGAAAATATAAATTTTTCACGCAGGCCTGAGGGTACCGACTGTAATGTTGGAGAGTGATCAATAGCGTCACACGTGGGGTACCCAGTGGTTGTTAATCCTTAGTTCCAAGGACATTATTCTAAATGGGAATATGTAAAACGACCGTATTACATTTTAGACACACGTTTGAGCTGCGCTTCCAAGATAATACAATGTGCAATGCGACCGATGAACTGAAATGTGGCCATGCAGTTGATGATCATGTTCTTACATTTCTGTTGCACTTCCCTCAGATCTTCATATCACCCTCGCTGGGCTAGAACTACTTGTATCTCATTTCACCCTGATAGATGCGCGATTAGTTACTTCATTTACCGCTAGGGACTATAGTGAAAGAGTTGTAACATTGCTTGGAGATAGATTTACATATTATAGGATGGTCGAAACTTTATTTAGAGAATGACTATTATAAACCAACGTGAGTGGGTTCTTAATTATTAAATTCTACAAACTATTTTAACAGATCTCATTTGAGCTCTTTTCAACAGGTTTTTCGAGAAACTTTTCTCTAGTTTCGAATTTGTATCTTGAAGTAATACAAACATAGATTTGCTTTTACTTTATTCGTATCTTATTATCGCAGGCTCATCGCATGCCTATTACACCAAGACATGATATAAGTGGATACACATATAAAACGTGCAATGTTAGTCATGTAGTGTACATTTTCCCCTCACTTGGAGCCCTAATAACACAAAGTTTCGCTGTTTTTCACGCTTGGCTTGTAGAAGCGCGTGCTAGAAACTTTCTTCTCGTCATTAATCTAACAGAGTGTAAGCGTCGAGACCCCCGCACTCTTAGTAGACATGGATTAGCCTAACAACAACCATTACTCAAATTGGCTGCAAGCATTACGCTGTAGACCTTATAGCCGACATTCGCTCGACTTGGGGTAACCAGGACAGTGAATGCAAAGAGCTTGTTTGTTGAGATACTTCTGTGGCCTCTTTGATTTGCTTTGTCTATTTTGCCGTTTGAATAATAAGCCAGCACGTGATAGTTCATGATCAAGAAAGCCCACCACACTTTCATATTCGCCTTTTTATTCGTGTTTTGGTATTTTAATTATAAATTTATTTTTTCATTCACTTCTTCCTCTTTCGGTATCCCTCAACGCTGAAGTTTATCTGCGCTTCCAAATGTGTGCGTGGCCTAACTAGGGCCAGCACAGTAGCCATGAGGCCTAAAGCCCCAACCACAAATTGTTGGCATCGTGATTGTAATCGGGATTGGGACAGTGATCGTAAATTTTCTCATGCTAAATCATTACGACATTACGATGTTATTGTGAACAGCGCCATAAGAAGCATGTAGGTTAACTTTTTTACGCTTTCCGGATTGCAATTGCAATCCTAATACCGACAATTGTGGTTGAGTCTTTACAGTGTGACACAATTCAACAGTAGCAGAAAACATCACAAGCAAACGATAGGGTGATCCGGGCCTAAAACGGGGGGGGGGGGGGGGGATTTTCAACACTTTGCCTTTAAAAAGTTGGTTTCAGCATGTTAAGGGCTTTATTGTTTTACCTGATGTATTTTGGATTGATATTACCCAAGGTCTACTGGATTTACTCCTAGCGGAGTAATTGCGAAGCGATCTAGTGGACCTTGGATATAACCATATCAACAGGAGCTATCACACAAAAATTATTCATTTGGGTAAAATATGATATTTATTGTGTCCTACTTTAGCCCCGCCAATAAGGCTTGCTGTAGATCAGATAATGTTGTGTAGATATTGTAGGACACAATAAGGCTTAGACAATAATATGTGATATTTTTTTCTTCAGATATTTTTTACCATAAAAAATCTAAGTTAACAGTTGATAAAATGTACCAAACACCCTGTTATTTCACATTACAGTCCTGTAACCATTTAAATCAATATTTAGTTACTACAGGACACTTACTGGCATAGGCCTACTTTTATAATAGGCAAATGTTTTGTTTCATTTGAAACAACTTTATGCCCTAATCTACAATCATTACGCTTAACGAACTTAAGCTTTGACTTAAGCTTTGAGTTTAAGACTTTGTGGGCTTCTCATCCAAATAATGTAACACGCAATGTATTTGTATTTTGTATTTTATGTTGTTTTTAAATTTAGCATAAAATAAATCTGAAGTCTGATCTCTGAAATCTGAATCTGAACGTACCCCGCCCAATTGATCACGGCAGCCGCGCCGGCTGATCCACACACTTGCGAGTCCACGCCATGAGACTGAGATGGAAATTATCAATGTCAAACGCGGTGCTCGCAATTACCGGCAATTATCATTTTTGGCTCTAGCCGAAACGAGTGAAAAGACGCAGATCCTCTTCAAGTAATTTAGGAAGAGCTCGCATACTCATTTCTTTGCAAAAAGTAAAAAAAAAGAAAATTAAAAAGATTTCTCATTAGTACGATAACCAAAACGTTGGCCATCTGTTGCTGTGAAAGTAGCAGGCTCGCACGGTATGATGGGTATATTGATCATACCTGATTGAGATACCTGAACCTGCATTTAGCGGCTTGTACACAACATTATATCTAGCGTTATAATATGTTATTTTACTTATATTTCATCGCTGTCATATACAATATGTATTATATTACTACTATTGGTATGCTGTCACAGACTGCACGATCATATCTATTCAACATACACAGTTGCGCTGTAAATCGATACCCACAACCGTGTTTTGATTACCACGTAGCTATCTGTATCTGCCAGTGTTGCATCCAACTTGTAGGCTTGGCAATTAACTCGTACGTCTTGTGCACAAGAACCCTCTCAATATCAATATCGCCGGCGCTGTCAGTTTATCTCCATTGCAGGCTCGCTCGCATTCACCAACATTATACCCATGAATGCCCAGCGACTTGTGTTGCCCTACCCCTCTAACACGGCCGGGTTCAACGTTTGATGTTACTCAGACAATTATTGAACTGTTCGCACCGTTTAGTAATGGGTGATCGCTCTCTTCGTACACCGAAGCTATGCTGTAACAATATTATTGCGTGGCGACATCAGTGCATGTGTCGAGCCTTGCTGGTCATATATTAGGATAATACGGATTATTTCGTGGAGGTAGCTTCTTGCTGACATCAAATTTGTTTTTTCCAATCACACGCCAAGTCTAATTTTTGCATGTACCAGTACGGTTGTAACAATTATTGATGATGCATCTAAAACTAAACAATATTATTTTTGTTCGCAGAAGTGCTTACAAATGCAGAAATTATTCTCGTCTACGATATATTTTAAATACCTTTCATATAAAATACTAAAAAATAAGTTGACTACTTGGAATGTACTAAGAAATAAATAGCCGACTGTAGAGTTCACAAGAGTTGAAATGATTGGTACACGAATATCGAATTATTCAAATTGCACGAGAAGGCTTACAATGCAGCTGAAACTATTTGCTCGTCTGCATTCTTTTGTTTATATTAATATAATAGTTATATTTTTTATTTGAGCTATTTTGAAAGTAAGTAAAGCAAACGATCTATTGAAAACAAAAAATATAATTGCTATTGTTGTGTCAAACATTATTATTTCAACATCAGAGTACAACGGAATGTAAGATAAAGGTGGCTCACGAAGAACAGGGTACAACCGGGACTCGAGCGCAGGAACGCCGAAAGAGAAGTCTCCATGCTGGGGGGGGGGGGGGGACATGCGCTGTGAGGTACCCTAAATGCGTGGACTGACCATAGCACGAGGCGAGTGTAGTGGACAAGGAGCCTAGCAGTCACTCACCGTCGGTGGAGCGTTGCGACGACTGAACGAAGGTCCGAGAGATGTGTTGGCGCGGTCACTATGATACAACCTGCTCGGTCGCTGTCGCACTACTGACTGACTGAGGTATTTACAGCAGGCTGAGGTAGACGATTGGAAATATGGTGAAGAAAGGCGCTCACAAACAATTATCGGTGCGAATAGATAGTAATGTCCCATTTGACTGTATCCAAAAAGTGGTGTGCGAGGGCTAGACTAGATTGTGAGCTGTGCACGCGAGTGCGACCTGACGCGACACGTCACAGCTGGCCTGACTGACGGCGCTTCAACCGCGTGTGGTGATGAGTCACTAGACCATTGCACTCATTGAGTCATTGCGTTGCCTCTGATATAGGTACGCACCCCCTTTCACACGCTTCGTTCTACATGCGTGACGTATTTCCTTCCAATACTTACAAGATAGTGATACAAAATATTAGGGTTTGGGTGAGAAACATCGCTAAATGCTTACGTAAAAATACGAAAAACATTTTACTTGATCGTACATTTTAACGACAAAAGTCATTTTGCGAAACAGCACCGGCCATGTTGCATGGCAATTAACATTAACCTACATCGTCGAAATGAAGTGAAATTTCGCACAAATGCAAATGTATTATTACACTATGACCATCACGTGGTTCGTACTGTCATTTCTGTGCGGCATCTTCGAACTGAATTAACAATACGATAGGTCAAAATGTTAACGACATGGTGCGTGGCTCCAATGCCAAGCTTGAGCTCTTGAGGTTACTGACTCATAACATGGCCATGATTTTGAGTGAAATCTTTAAAAACGAAATCTAATAAATTGGAGTTGAATGTCATGTCAGCCAAACTCGTCTTGCGTGCTGAGCTTACCCGCGTGTCAGCATGTCAGCGTGTCAGCAGCGCAGCTTGTATACAACATTCCGAGGACGTCAAACAGAATATGATAGGTCGAAACACGTGATTGACGTATTGACAATTGTTAATTTAAGAGCACTACACTAACGACGCAATTAATTGGAATAGTTAAACTCCAATTTATTTAGTTCTAACTACTTTATTGTAATTTTAGTAAAATCACAAACCCAATCTTTTGAAGATTCCGTTTAACAACGTTAATAGCTGTATGTAAAATATAGTATCTACCTAACGTAAGACATTAACTGATGTGCACTCAATACGCATTATATGAAAATAACACTGGATGACAAAAAGATCAAAGATATTTTGAAAATACTTCATGACATTTTATTGTATGTAATTCTTAATCTTTCGCATGCGAATAGGACAAAGAACCACCGCGTGTTTACTCGGCTTGAACTGAGAGGTCATCACGAGTTTGGCGATGTGCAATGAAACACAGCTTTAGTTATCAAATGTGCAGTCGTACGCCAAGTAGAAAACACTTCGACGCTCTTGAGAACCTAAATGATCTATTCGCCGACTTGATCAGCCTCATTGGAAGGAACCCGCTCGTTACGGCTATGCAGCAATACACAAATGTCTGGGAATGAAGTTTATTTACTTCTTCCCTTCTTTATGTGCTCATTAGGCTCGCCTTCGCCTTGGTGGTCGGGTTTAGTGAGGTTGGCTGGTGGAGGGGGGCAGTCTGCTCTCAGCCCAGCAGGCTCATTCATTTGCATCGATTTTCTAATAAAAAATCTTATTTCAACCCAAACGCTTGAGACGATTCATTTTGTTCTAACAGATGAAGCAATTAAAGGCATTATCCAACCCCATTACTTTCTTCAACCCTTCATTGTGTTCGCTTTTATTCATCTGTCTCCACCCTTCCAGTCCGGTAAATAAAAATCTTTCAGCACATGAGTAATATTGTGAAGTACTCTCTACCGTTGTTACAGCAACTCTTCAGTCATTACTGTGATGAAGCTTGGATAGGAGGGTTTGTGAAGAGAGCCTAGGGTCTGAATCAAACGCCATTAGGAGATATCGCACAGTCACACAGCGTTCATGAGTTTACAAAACAATTTTTTTGAAGTACATAAAAGTTGCAAAAGGAAGTAATCAAGATATGTGCTACAAGAAATCCGTGAAGTACGACTGATTTTGTTTTTTCGTAACATCACTATTTTCCCAATAAATTGGACATTCCACGAAAACGTGATTTAGTTGTTTGTTGTTGTTTGTTGTGTTGTTATTAATTTCCAAATTCATTACCCGTGTTTTTAAATTTAAAAGATATTCACAAAAATGTCAACAACGTTCCGTTTATAATGTTAACAAAAGCTTTAGCACGCGGCTGAGAGAAAGTTCTGATATAATACGTCAATATAATACACACAACAGAACAATAACAATGACAATAGAATAGACTAGAACAGGACTACGGTAATATTATACGCGAGAGAGATTGATTGATTGATTGATTGATGTTTTATTTCAACTGGCAAGATTAAGACCATATGGTCTTTTCTTACATCTAACCAGCGTTTTCACACAATACAATACAATAATACAATTAACTTACAAGTTTATACATTAAGCAATACATTTTCACTCTGTTAAAAAGAACTATACAATTAACTCAAAAAATAATTAATTAATTAACGTTAGCGTGAACTCTAATTAATGCTAAGTTGTTTCAAATCTATTTCAAGTATAAGAAAAAGGATTAAAATACTACTTAAATACTAACTAGAATAATGCATAATAATAATAGTTAAAATTAAAAAGAATAATAATAATAATTCTACGGTGAAAACCCCCGAGCTTTGATTACAATAAAAAATAAAAATAGGTAGGCCTATTACAGTAATTGTTTAATAGCAAATTTAAAAGCAAATGAGTTTGTTAAGCCTCTGACTTTGCTAGGGACACGGTTCCATTCTCGGGCAGCGGCCACTGTGAAAGAGTTATCATATATGGCAGTTCTGTGGATAGGGAGGACAAGTTGGTTTGAAGAGTGGCCACGTGTGTCTCGAGCATGGTGAGTTGCTAGGTACTGGAAACGAGAGAAAAGATAGTTTGGGGTTGAAGAGTGAAGTATTTTATGCAGAAGGGAAAGCGAGTGGAGGTTGCGTCGCTCTTTAAGGCGGGGCCACGAGAGTTTTGAAAATGATTCTGATACATGATCTGCGAATTTAAGGTTGCATATGTACCTGACACAAGCGTTTTGCGCCCTTTGCAACCTCTTGGTCAGTTCAGGTCCTGCATCGTTGTACACAACGTCACAATAATCAAAATGCGGAAACACGAGTGCTTCAACAAGCGTCTTTTTAAGTTTGGACGGAAATGTATATTTGAACTTGTTAAGTGAATGAAGGGCACCGAAAACCTTTTGGCACATCGATAGTATGTGCGCTGACCAAGACATGTGCTCATCTACTATAATTCCTAGATTTTTTACTGTAGAGGTAAATTGAATAGTGGTGCCGTTCAGTTGTATAGGGGAAAGAGTCGAGTCTTTAGTTTTGGCAAGAAGTTTTGGATAACCTATTAGGATAGCTTGAGTTTTATTTGCGTTTAGAATAAGACCGTGTTTTATTGACCAGATTATAATGGCATTTAAATCCTCGTTTATTAGTCTAATTGCGTCGTTTAGTCTGTCTGGTGTCGAGTGTAGATAAAGCTGTAAATCGTCAGCATAGATATGGTATTTACAATGTGATAATATAAGAGAAATATCATTTATGTAGAGAGAGAAAAGAAGAGGGCCCAGAACCGAACCTTGGGGAACTCCACAGTCTACAGCACGCCAAGAGGAGGCTGAAGTACCATCTCCTAGCACGCACTGATGACGGCCGCGAAGATAAGACTCCATCCAGAGTAGAGTACTATCGGAGAAATTAAGTTTTTTAAGTTTCGATAGGAGAATATCTATATCTACGGAATCGAAAGCTTTACTAAAATCTAAGAGAAGTAGAATAGTTGCTTTTCGCTTATCCATGGCTTTTCGGGCGTCGTCTGTAACTTGAAGGAGCGCAGTATTAGTACTGTGGCCTTGTCGGAAACCTGATTGATAAGCATTGAATAGGTTGTGTTTGTTACAGTAGTTAGTTATCTGTTTGTGAACGACGTATTCAAGTACTTTCGATACAGTAGGCAAGATGCTAATCGGGCGGTAGTCTTTCTCTTCCAGTGGTGTTGGTTTCTTTGGTAAAGGGCGAACTAAGGCTTGTTTCCATGTAGCGGGATACTCTGAATAGAGCAAGGAGTAATTTATTATATGAGTGAGTGCTTCTAGCGCGAAAGGAATAACTAATTTTATCATGTCAATCCCAATATCATCGTGCCCTTTGGCCTTTGTCTTAATCTTACGTATAGCGTCTAGTACTTGCGATGGTGACACATGGTTGAAAAAGAATTGTTCCCTATTTGGAGACGGATGGCTGCAGTTTTCAGAAATAAATTGTTGTTTTATTTCTTCATTTACTGTTGAAGGAGTTTTAGTAAAGTATTCATTAAGTCGGTCAAGGGGTAATGATATATTATTTTCGGGTTTTGATTTGGCGATTCCAAACGCTCGCACAGATTTCCACATTGTTCCCGGTGAAGTGTTAGGTTTAATTAACGTATACGCGTGTCTTATTTTCGAGTTTCTGATCGTTTGGGTTGTTTTGTTCCGTAGTACTTTAAAGTCATTGAACGTTTCGGCCGTGGGGTTTCGCTTGTAGTGCCTGTGGGCTGCGTCTCTCTGCGCCATGAGTGCTCGAATATCGTCTGTCAACCAGGGTGCGGGTGGCTTTGTTACTCGGGATGTACGTTTAGGAGCATACCTATCATATAGTTCGATCACTTGAGAATTAAACAGCGCAAGCATGTCATCAGCATTGTTTTGAGATGCAATATTATGCCATGGTGTAGTTGATGCATCCTCAAGCAATTTTTCTTTGTTCATATTTTTAAAATCCCTGTAAGTGATGTATTTTGCAGGAGGTTTTTGGCTTTTTAAATTATATGATAGGTATAATATGTCGTGTCCTGATAGTCCGGGGGCTGATGTTTGTCCGTGGTTTAGTACTTTGTCCGGGTTATTAGTCAATATTAGGTCAATTAAGGTGTGTGACGTACTCGTGTGATGCGTGGGAGAAAGAGGGATGATTGTCATATTACACGCCTGAAATGTTGTTTTTAGTTGATTAGTTTCAAAACTGTTTTTGTCCAGGAGATTGGTATTGAAATCACCCATGATAATAGTGTGCGGGTAATCGGGCAGTAGTTTTAAGAGCTGAGCCTCAACGTCACAAAGATATCCAGCTTTTGGAGGTTTATATACAACACAAACTAAACATTTAACGCCCTTCACTAATATATCAATAAACATATATTCCGGTTTGCGGCAGTATTTGTTAGGCGAGTGGCACACGACTTTAGGTTTGAGGTTTGAACGAATGTACGCTGCAACTCCACCTCCCCCTTTACCGGTTCTGTCAGTTCGCAGAAGAGAATAACCATCCATAAGAACGTTGTGAGATGAGTGCGAAGATTTTAGCCAAGACTCTGAGACAAGAATAACGTCGAAGCTAAGGGTTGAGAATATAGCTTTAAACTCGTCCATACGGTCAGCTGCCACAAGGCTTTGAGCGTTCACGTGGGCCACCTGCAAAGATCTAGGATGGAGGGAGAGAAAGCTACGCAATAGTTCTGATGTGTTTGGTGCATCGACTGTTTGAGGGAAAAGAGGGGAGGGGGGAGTGGCCAGCCGATTTGGCGGACTGTGCGCGAACCCTGCAACGCCAGAGGTAGGTCCATGTGCTAGTGGAGACATTATAGCCAACTTATGAGGGACAAAAAACACTAGTAAAGAAAGAAGGGAATTAAAAACTATTAAATACTATCTAAGCTATATATTAAAGTATGTTTAAAAAGTATTTGAAGGAGAATGAGTTTGGCAGTTGCTCAGAGTTACGTTCATAGGGTGCCGTAATTAAATAAAAAATGTACATAGCTAATATCAGATTAAAGAGAGAACAGATTATAGTTATGAGAAAAGAAATATGTTAATGGTGAATATGGTGAAGACGCGTAGCTCTAGCTCGGGTACCGTCCCGCTGACGGATGATGATGACGCCGTCTTGCGTCCAGACGTTACGGAGGCTGTGTGCCTCAACAGCCGCACGCAGAACGTGCAGGCGACAAGCCGTCAGGTCCTCACGGATCGTCGTCCCGGTCCCCTTTAGGTTTCTCTTCTTCGTGAAGAGCTCGTTCCGGTCCCGGTACGACACGAAGCGTGCTATTATGGGTCGAGGGTTGCTGCCGGACTTCGCCCCTACCCGATGGCTCCTCGCGATGTCGCGCAGCTTCACATCGGCCCCGACCTGTCTAGCCACGCGCAGTACCAGCTCGTCGGTAGACTCGCCGTCAGCCTCTGGGACGCCGAAAATACGGAGATTGTCCCGGCGCTGGTACTGTTGGAGCTCGTCCGTCCTGGCCTCCACCTCGTCCAGTAACTCACTCCTCAGCTTGGCCGAGTCTGCCTTCAACGCCTCGATCTCCTCATCCTTTTTTCGGAGCTCTTCAATAAGTTTCGAGACCGTGTGCGTGTGCTGGTCTAGGTGTTGTTGCAGCTTGGCCTCGACCGACGTCGTGACGGCCGCCACAAGAGCCGCCAGCACCTCCAGAGAGAGGGAGAGAGAGATTACTGCAAAACTTTTCGGATGAAATAATGAAAGCGATCGTACAGTACATCAAAATTTACCCCATTGTTCCAACTTGAAGAACACAGTGTAAAATAATAAATACACGAATAAAATAATAAATCTATAATTATATATGTAAATAATAATTATATATTTAAATGATAACAAAATAATAATAATAATTTTTATTATTATTATAACAATAATAATAATAATAATGATTAAAATACAAAAATACGTGTCTACTGTCTAGGGAATTTATAATTGTATTTAGTGGCTGGTCTTTGTTTAAGGGAGAAGTATAAAAAGATGCCTGATAAATCCTAAATCAAAATCAACTCGAACGTTTAACCCATCCAAATAGCCAACGTAGACAGCTTTTTGATCTTTTGTTTGCTCATATTTGTAATTAAATTATCTAATTTAGGTTAAACTAATATTTTTGAAATCATAGTTTAAAATCATTTAACCCAATACAAAACGAGAGATAACAAGTAGGTAACAATTGTTCTCAGCTTATATTTGTCCGTGACGTTAACAGTATAACAGTTAATTAAATGAGTTGTTAGTTTTGTGTCTACATCGGAAGCTAATTATTGTCCTTCGTTGCAAACTAATCTAAAGAAAACTGTTTAAACTAGTAACAAGCAGAAAGTTTGCACATTTTTTAGGTACGCTATCAGAGTTGAGCTCGTATCCTGAAACTAAAGTATCTTACATGTCAAAAAAAGGTCACAAGGAAAAGAGTGTTGATAAAGTACGAGCAGAACTTGTTGCAACAGTTTAATTACATTCTAATTATTGAGTAGAGTTGTTTTTACCTTGGCAGCGACCAATCAGAAGCGGTGACAAAAACTTGTTGCGTGGAATAATGATTCTCATAATATACAGGGTGGTTGTAAAATGGATCACTTTAAATCCTTCGCCTGGTACACAACATCACTCACGAAAATAGGTTTCGATCGTAAAACCAACAACGAAATTAATTTAAAACATATATTTATAGTTTCTCGCGACCCAAACTTTAAAGAATAATTTGTATCTGGATATATTATAACTGTTCCAAAGTCGCCGTTTGCCCACCTGTGACTCAATTCTTTGTCAATTGAAGTATTATTATGTTCCAAAAACCTGAATTACCTAAGCCCAGGAACTAATTAAATTAGAAACTCTGTAATGGAAACAGAAATAACTTAATCAAACTAACAGTCCAAGTATTATTTTGCTTTAAGTTTAAACAAACAAGAAGTCAACAGTATGTTGCTGTGCTGTACCATATTTGATACACTTTAATATGTTTCTTCAGAAACACCTCTTTCCCTTTTGCGTTTTCCTTTATTCTATAGTCCAAGAGCATACACATCTATAAATTGCACATAGAGCGTGGGTATAATGCAATCTGCTATCAGATTATAAATCATGGGGCCAAAACCATTTTCTAGTACAATTTATTAGCTATCGTTTATTATCGTTTCGTATCATTACTATTAACAAACCTTAACCACGTGCTTCTATGCCGAAAATGAGTAGAGAATATAAGAATACTCCCGGGGAGCGTTAGTGCTCACATGCCAGCACTCGGTATCCAATACTTATGCTTTGCTTCATAGCGGATCTTTGCCTGCCACTAACATCAAGGGATGTCAAGCATATTGTTGGTGCACATGTAGTATAATGGCGGCACTAATACCGTGCTCAAGTTCAAGGGGTGTCAAAACGGAAGCCAACTGAGCTCAGTGGGAAGCTGATGTTAAATACGGCGCGTCAATCTTCATCGAAACAATCACAAATGCATAGAATAATTATTAATAGGCGTGTATTAATTACTATATATAGTAAGGTAAGACATTTGTTTCAAACAGATCCTTTTTTGTCAGTGTCCACTGTGAAACACCGCGTATATGTCTACAATATTTAAATGTATGCCAGAGCGATAACTTACCCAAACGTTGCGTGTAAAATGCGAGCGCTAATCGTTTGTGAAGTATATTACCGACCTTGGACACTTGGGAAGTCGGTAGTTTAATCTGGGCCAAATCGATAAGCTAAAAAGCCAATCTTGAACCAGAAATCGAACTCCAAACCTTCTGCATTGGAAGCAGGAATAAACCCTGACCCCCTTCTTTGTGCAACTAAGCGTCTACTTAGTCAAGATGCCATCGTTGTATTGAAGAAGAATTCGAAAGTATTTCAGTCATGATTGTCGATATGTTGGAGGGTTTAGCTACATCACAGTATTATGGTTTTGTGTCCCACCTCATTGCCAAGGTAGAGCTTTGCATTCTATGTATTTCTTCCCTCACGATCCCATGATGGTAATCAAGAGAGATACAGACAGCGTTATTAGTTAGTCACGAACATTCGAAGATAGTCTTCTCCAAAATATTTGGTTTACAGGTCACGTAGAATTACTTTTGGGGCAACAGAGAGACTATAAGCGCTCATTTCAAACTAATTTCAGATATACATTGGTCACGTTGCTAGTTAGTTACATTGCTAGTAAGAGGGGGTGGAGAGGGGTAGTAATATAATTTTATTTTTAACAACTTAACCTATTCAACCACTGTATGTAAGAATTATCTGAAGATTTAGGTCAAGAAGCTCTTGCCGTAGTCCAGAACCCACGTGTATTTCGAGTACTTGTATGAGTTAATCCTAAGCAGAGAAACTCCCCTCTGGAAAAACAAACTTCCGACGCACCTGACAAGACCTCGTTAACCCTGTCGGAACAAGACATCGATAATTTCAAAGTTCTGACATTGGCTGAAAGACGCCTCTGGTTGTGAAAACATTAATTAACCTCATTTTTCACATAACTAATTATTAATTATTGTGATAAAAAAATAATTAAAAATTAAAACGTCAATTATTAAACGAGTGTCCAATTCTGACTCGTTGCCTGTTTCGAACACTTCGTTCAGGAAAAGTAGTAAGAGCAACAAGTATGGTTCTAAACTAAGTTACGCTCGCCGGACGAAAAAGTGAGTGGCTTTGAAGCCGTGTTTCTTGAAGAACGTTGTCCAATCAGACTCCTGAGCGTCAATACATGTCATGGACTCCTGTCATATTGACTGGCTGACGTAGAGAATCACTCACCATGCTATTCACGACTGTTATTGTTGTATATAACGACTTATTCAACACAGGGCAAACAAAAACAAATACAAAAGAACCAAGAGTGCCTGATTGCACTGCATTGCATCGCTTTTTTATATAAATAAATAATGTTCACTCACTTCATTAATTACAAAATTAACACTATTGTATCGATACTAAGTGTTCAATAAAACCAAAATTACAATACTTCATCGCATAGAAATAACTATTGTTTATCTTAGATAATTTTAAAAGCACTTTATTTAATTCAAGTCAGTGTCTTCCTTTATGAGGTATAACTTCATAAACTGTGACAAGATTAAAACAAGACAGCCAAGTTTTTGGACCAAAATGAATGATAACCCAATTTAATTTTCACTCGTCCTCCCTCCGCACATCATCAACGTTCGAGACGACTGAATGCCTTAATGAAAGGATGGTTCCCTCTCTCTCGCTTCCATGTTTGCATTCCGTTCTCTCTTTGTAATGCGTCTCCTCCTTGCGGTACTCAATAAATTACTTGGCGCCCTTAATGACCTACCGAAGAGACAAGGGGATGACTCCAGCCCCCATTGAGAAGCCAAGACCGATGCGGGGTGCGAACCCACATCTCCTCCCACCCCTTTTATAAAGAACCCCCAATAATTTAAGTGGGTTTCCTCTCCAAGACGCGGGAGAACGTTCTGATCCCCGACCCACGTCCTCCAACTAACTTACATCACAACACGCTCGCCGGAGAGACTAGGAAAACTGCAGCCTGCTTTTCACAAATTGTATTGAAAAAACATCTCTTCAGAAAAGATAATAAAAAATAAAGCGTCGTCCAAAACTCAGCAAAATCTGGGCTGAATAAAAACACTCAGTGAAAGTTGTCGGCAACGCTTCCACCATTAACGAACACTGTAATTTAGAGTATTGAATAATTGTTTATACTGAATTCGTTTAAGTGCAGAACATTTAAAATCATGTAATAAGCTTACTTCAAATAGAACCAAGTCACTAGTATTAGTAGTGTAGGTGTATTTGTATTAGCATTGCGTGGTATGCTTGACAGTTACAGCATATAGTGGGGCATATATTTACTGCTAGTACCGAACGTACCTGTATAGCGCACACCTAAATGATTGAGTAATGTGCTTAAATTTAAGTGGGATTTCCATATTTATTTGCTGATGATGGTGTTTTCTGGATTCAATAACAACTTTCGTCCGTTTATATAGGCTAGTTTAGTGTTGCAAATCACGGATATTCTTGAATCCAGAATATACGTATGCGTAGGTGGGTACATACTTTTACCGTTGAGTGGTATCCAATCTCAAATTCTCGTCGCCTGATTTTATTACTTCCAACGTCAATTCTGAATTAATGTTATACATCAACACTCCTTCGTACAGGCACAAGGATACTAGAAGAAAGTACCACAAGAATGACGTCATAATGAGGCTATGCGCAGAGGGTCTGATACTGTCACGGCACATTTGGTCGGAAAACATAGTATTCTGAAGGGTCCGAGTGGGCTTAAGTTTGGAAGAGGATGGATTGGTGGTTGTATCATCAAATTTTGTTTTGCCACTGGCGTATGAACTATTGTGTAGTTTTCTCATGGTCTGTTGTCGTTATGGTGCAGTTTTTAACGTTGCTGGAAAAAGTGACTCTAGTATAGAATAAACAGCGAATAAGTATTTTTAGATTTCACACTTTATCAAGATTGTTACACATTTCATTAATATAAAAGTATGATGAAAAGTCTACCGTCACTCGTAAGTAAACCTACATGTATAAGAATACGTAACACACACAGTACACACACACACACACGTACACTTACATTTTCACAATTTATTTTAATCGTTTCAGGAATTAAAAGATGGTAGTTATTGTAATTACTGTTTCGAAAGCACGATGTTATCATTTCAAGTATCATTTATCCATTTACGTGCAACATTGTGTTTCAAAATGTAAATGTCTATTGGTGTTTTACCACACGCACCGAAAAACGGGGAAATTCTCGAAGACATAAACTGGTCAGTGAATCTGGCATAAAATCAATGCAAAATCACCATTACGGACGGTACGGACGGTTCAAGCGAATTAGTAAAATGGGAACGCCCTACTTACAAATTGAGGCATCGGGGTTGCAGCCGGAACATCGTATCGGGAAATGTATTTATGTTTCTACAGTTGCGATGCCGAAGATCTCGATAACAACTGGTAATGAGGAAATGAAGCAGTGGCCAGTCCGATTGTCGCACGGGACTCAAAACGACCCCGATCCCGATAACGACAGTTGTGTGTGGGACTTCTAAAGACACAAATAATTTCTCTTCTGCTCTCTCACAAAATGAAAATATTTTCTATCTATTGAACACCATTTTACTGCATCATTCATTAAATGTTTTCCCGTTCTTTTTCAGAAAATCTAAACAACTTAATTTAAGAATGTACATATTAATATCGTGTTTAATTTACAATTTATAAAACATATTTTAAATAGTATTTTTTTTGCTTCAGCCCATATTTTAAGAAGAAACTCACATTGATGATACGTCTTTGTACTTTGGCAGTGCAGAAGGCTAATATTGAACGCTCGAAATACTGATGCCGTTG